>JAHRHJ020003278.1:0-209976 GCA_019776745.2 Taxus chinensis
CACATCTGTAAAAATTGGTGTTGAATCAGAATTATGAATAATGCTCATACACAAAGTTTTGTAAATCCTCTTGAAATACATAGGGGTACCATGAGGTTCAATATATAAGAATCAGGACGTTCCTTCACTCTATTTCGGAAATTTATCCACAACTCTTTCTTGAGATCCACTGTGCTATACATGATAAATCTACTATGCTAGCACTGCAGATGGGCTACAAATCTCTTTCACTTCTACAAGGAACGCATTTACATTAAATTAATACTCCTAAGAGAATGCCATAATGCATGCACATGTTTGAGGAAAACTACCGTAGGTTCCAATATGAGGCAGACCAGTTTAATGCAATAGATAATTTCATAATTATAAATTAACCTTTTTAAATTTGATTTGTGTTCCTCTCCTACACCACAAAAATATCCTTTTCCATATTTATGCCTATTAATTATATTTCCCTTCCATAAGATAATGTCTATAAATGATGAGAATAGAAGAAGTATAATAAGAAAATTGGATTATCATTGTTTTATTTTAATTATTCTATTTGTCCCCATCTGGGACGAAAGGATTTGAACTTCGCAAAATATAGGACCATAACCTGTTGCCCTTACCGCTTCTGGCCACGCCCATTCTAGATGATCTACGATCATCAATTATATATCTGTTTATATATATCAACAATGTTCCGATTCTAACTCTCATGCATTATTCTAATATATTCTTTATGGATAATCGATAGTATATTATTAATAGCTTCGAATTCGAAAATGCATCTCTAAAATTTTCACACCATATAAGGATGTGGTTACATCCTACATTGTAGTTCAGTGCCCACACGTTTTCATGGCTCAGTAGACTTGGTGTTCTCTTTACCCTCATAGACATGTTTTTGACAGTGATTGGTTATCATCTTGGAACTTTTTAGAGACTTTGATCATTATTGACATATTGTGGACACTTAGGCGATATAGTGCAAGATTTAGCTGTAATTATCTATATTGTCACTGTTTCTTCATAGGTCATGGATATAGTGGGATATGTTGTTGTGTGTGACTAATTATAAATAAAGAAATAGTTGTGCTATTGGAATTCTTGGTTATATGTCATGTATCTTTGTCTAAATTTTGGAATATTGATTATATTGTGCACGTATGTCCCATTTTGATTTCAATAGGCATGTCTAGGGTAGTGGCTAGAACTTAGTTGAATCTACTATGTCGTTGCTTTATATTTATCGACAGGTACGTTAATGTGTGCATGAGTGTGCAACGGTGAAGGTTTACAGGAGAACGTGGGTTCAGCCGCTCACACAATCTTGCACAAGCAACCACGGGCTGCGTCGTAGCATGTTCAAATGTGCTAGAAGCACTTAGTATAGGAGATTATTATTTTGGCACTATGCTTGACCCATTTTTTGTATGTATTGCTGCTTTTGTATTATTAATATGTTTTAGGTAGTTTGATTATATGTAAAACTTGTTTTGGAGTCAATAATCCCACTTTATTTTAAATTGTTGATTTTGTTTAATGGTCACTATCACAAGGGTTTAGGGTCATATTGATACCTTGGGTGGTCCCACCCATTACCCTCGTGCCAAACTGCAAACCGAAATTAGGTTATTTTGGATTTTGGGCCCTTTTAAGCTGGGTCCCCTTAACACAAAATGAGCCCTTGCGCCCACTAAATGGGTGGGGGATTATTTTCAGGCTAAAGGGTTCCCTCCTTTTACCCTCTTGTTTAGTTCACATCATGTAGATTGGCTTTGAGTGTTATCAAAGTTTCACTATATTTTGTTCTTGCTGTACATTTAAGGGAATTTGGAGAAGAGGAAAAAAATAATTTTACCTTTCTCTCTTTTGTTTCGCATCTTGCCATTAAGGGGGGAGGGGTGACACATGTCACCCCTCATTCTGTGAGGATGCTTGCTTCTGCTCCTCTTCAAATTCCCATTCATGGGAAAAAGAAGGACTTTTTCTTGGAATTTCTTGCTTGGCAATGCCTTAGGTGAGTTTGAGCTTGTGTTTCTTATGAGTCAGAGAGTGGGAACTTAAAGTTGGAAGATTTTGGAGAGCTTTCCTGAGTAGCTCTTTGTCTTTTTCTGGTTGCATTTATCTTAGTTGTTAGATGGATTGCAATGGCTTTTTATTGGTTTGTTTTGTTTGTTTCTCCCTCCATCTATGCATGATGGAGTTTCGACAGTGTGGGGAGAAGAGATCTTATCCCTCTCCATCTCAAGGCTTGACGGAAATCCCTTGTAGGCGTCTTAGCTGTTCCCCCTCAATGGTTGAGGTGGGGAAGCATGATTCATTTGGCTTGAATCTCCTTCCCATTCTTCCGTAAAGGCAAACCCCATTTAGCGGTTTGGAAAATCCTTCTAACGAGGACTTGGAGAAAGAAGAGATGAATAGGGGGTTTTGGTTGAGATTGGTCAAGCAAATAAGAAGGGTTATGAGATTTGATTGGCTTTGTGCAAGTAAATTTTTGGAATAAATTTTTGGAGAACTTTCTCCTCTCTTCCCACTTTTAGGATGAACATGGGTTCTCCTCCTTGTAATTTTGGAGTTTTTTTGTGTTGTCTCTTGTGTGCTGTCAATGTTGTTTACCCTCCAGCTTGTTGCAACTTTGGAGAGTTTCCCTCTTCCCATGGCTTGGGGAGGCTAGCATGCATCCCAACCTTGGAGAGCAATCATCGGATGCCTATGGTGGGTGGGAAAACAAGCTCTCTCTCTTTTTACTCTTGAAGGAAATGTACATGGGGTTCTCATGTTGAAAGTGGAATGCTTGGATTGACGCTCCTTATCTCTTACATTCTACGGTTTCATTACTTTTGCCCTTAAGAGGAATGATTTAATAGGTCTCCTTGTGATAGAATCTCTCTTTTGTGTAAACTTCTTTAAACACAGTGTAGCCACTCTTTGAGAAACCATCTCTTTCAAGCTTAGGAAGACTTGTAATGAGCCTCTGAGTGTTTTATATTGAGTATACTCTGTATATTTTGAACTTCCAATCCTTGAAAATAAAGACTATTGTAATAGTGATCTTCTTTACTATGAAAGTTGATGTAGTCTCCTTTGTTATAAAGAGAACTGTATAGCTTCGGGATATGTCTTCCTTTTTAAACAACATATGTATGAACACTCCCATGTTGAGAATCCTCCCAACGTTAAGAATATGCAACTAACTCTTTAATTGCATTTTTGAAAATTTCCTCTCTGTATTGTGTTGTTGGTATATCATGCATGGCAGTCATAAGTTTAGTCTGTTCTTCCATGAGAAGTCTTAAATATTGCTCTTATTAAGCCAATAATATTGTACAGTAACCTTTTTTGAATAGATTTCTTCTTAGAAAATAGTTTTTCATTACTTATTGGAAAATACTTGGTACATTCCCTGTTTAACACCAACATAGATAAAACCATTAATCTAAATAGTTAATGAAAGCCCTTTACAAATCCTTACTTTAACTAAGCTGAGACAAATCTACGCATCTATCTTCCTCAATGGACTGAAATCAATGTCTACTTCCTTCATCTTGTGTATAAAATATTTATTCAGATTTATCAACTGTAGTTTTTTTTTATTTAAGGGTAGTCATGTGGGATGTGTATCTTACATATAGTTTTTTTATTTTGAAATTTTATATATATTTTTATTATATATATAATATATATTACCTTTTCTGTTTTAATAATTAACAAATAAAATAAAAATAAAAATATACAAAAAAGGAACACAATGTTGAGGAGTTGTATCCCCTTCCCCCCCCAGTCAGCGCTTCTCCCCACTCTCACCAACTACCTCCCACTTCCCACCCATGCCTTCGCAGCCCCTCCTACCGCCTGTTACCTCCCTACTCCCTCTGCACCCCGTGCTGTCCTCGTTCCCATCCACTGCAGCTCCCTTTGCCATCCTCCACCCTACGCTTAGACCCTGGATTCATCCCCACACCCACGCCCTCTTTTCTGTTGTTCCATCCTGACGGCCTCCCCCATGCAGCCCCATTACCTTATCTCATGGGTCTGCCAGCCTCCTTTAACCTTGCCACAAAAGATTAACACAGAGAAAGAAAGATTTTTCAGGTTTTGCCCTTCCCGATAAAGTACAAAGAAATATCTTTGTGAGAAAATCTTAAAAAATAAACATTCCAGGTTATCCCCAATCAAGGCAGTAGAACATCTCATCTTATGGCTCATTAAATCTTGGGGAATTTTAGGTTCCTGTAGCTTTTAAATAAGATGATGAGATATAACTTATACTCTCCTTTCTTCATTTAGGTAAGGGAGGATTTTGTTTTAAAAATAAAGCTTAAGTGGAAGGTTTTTTTGTTTAAGTCTACTTGGGGAATTCTGGGAAATTAGAAGAAGCTTGATCTTTAGCTGCTTTAAAGAATTTTGAAAAAGATAAGTAGAATAAATAAATAATATTTTTGTATCTTTTAAATCAATATGGTATTTATTTTTTTAACTTTTACTCTTCTGGAGCTGCGATTTGTGCTATTATCCAGGATCATATCACTTTATATTCACATGTTATGTTTCATTATTTCTCCTTTACTTAAATAAACTTCTAACTTGGTTCGATATAACCTCCTTTCTTATAGGGAATAAAATAATTTGATATTTAAACTATATTCAATGTAGTATAATAACCTTTGCAGTCGACAAATTATCTATTTTAAATGTGAATGGCTTTAAGCAAAGAACTTATTCTTATTTAGTTCTTTAAAAAAATTATACCATCTTATTTTCTCTTGAGTGTTCAGTGTTTTTTCAGTGTCCCAGTTTGGGCTTACACATTATGTAAGCCTGCCTTAGCTCAGCGTTAGAGCATCACACTTGTAATGCGGATGGTCATCGGTATCGACCTAATTAGAAGGAATCTTTTCATTCTTAATTTCACTAAGCATGTTTTTCACGGATCTATAAATACGGGAGAAGACTCTTCCTTTTTGATCACTCAGTCCACCGAGTAATATGCATAATATGTTTCTGTTTCACTGAATAAAAATAATGATTGGAACATAAATTTGATTGACCTCTCCAATAACAAAATGAAAAAGAAAAAAGTGTACATTCTCTTATAGAAAATTATTATTCATTTATTCATACGTTTATATTTTCCTCTTTCCAACATATTTGTTCAATTTGTGTTGTGACATAAGGAGTTTTTAGTCCCGTTATTGCGACCTGTTTAAAATAATAAAATCGTCTAACAAAAATTTCCCATGATTAGTAAGAAAAAACCCAACAGAATTGAAGATAGCTTAGAGAGAAAAACATCACAAACTCCTAAACCTTCTAAATTCCTCCGCCCTAAAAGAAACCCAAAGAGCCCAATACGACTTACAGAGCGACCAATTACTTCAATTATGCTCAGTATTGCTAGAAAAATCTAAGGGATCAATGCGTTCAGGTTCTATAAATTAAATTGAATGATTTGGATGACATTATTTGTACTCGATTGGAATTGGTGCTACCATTCCTGGAGCCAGACAAATTAGTAAGCCATAAACACTCAATCCCTGTTCATGATCCAATGTAGTACTACCAAGTTATCGTGCAAACCCCAAGATTTATTTCTATAAACGATCGCAGCCAGAAGATCCTGAAATGAGAGAGTAACACAACAATATTAGACTCTTTCCCAGCGGATACAAAATGAGCGGACCAAACCTTTGATCTGTAAAAAAACAGACAAATTATTGGATTAGTGAAAAAATAATCAGTAGTAAACGAATCAGTTTGAAATTAATTATGTTAGTCCGTAGAATATATTCCTGTCGATTTTAAAAATTGAGAATGAAAAGGAGGATTGATTCATGCACATTTGTCTCTCGTACGTATACATAACAATGTATTTCCTTTCCATACCACATATTTGTTCGTTAATTTAGCTTTATTTTCCTCTGTCACGTACAAATACCAACGGCTTGCGGGATGATGAGATCATCACTATCTGCAAGGGGTTGGGAGAAAATGATAGAAATCATAACGGGTAAATATATGGCAATATTTATGATCAGAAGGAAAATCATTTCAATTATGCTATTGCTGCGTCGGAACCTCATTTATTCATGGATCATTTTCTCACGAGGAATGAGGAAGCCTAAAATTTATAATTGACTATTCCTAGATCTCAGAGAAATGAACATTTTACTCGATAAGACCTTCACACAGGCTTGTGTATCTTATTGCAAATGATTCCCCAATGCTTCAGGAAAAGAGATTCAGCCTATTATAGAGATGTGTGATTATACTTTTTTTTATCTTTTGTCTTTATCATTTCATGGGAAATGGCGGATATTGACTCAATGAAAAAGTTACGCTTATAGAAAGTGAGTGAAATAGAACAATTCTTTTTGTCACTGTATCCCGATTGATGCAACCTTAAGATGCTTCATATCTTTGATATTACTTGTATCAAGAGAAAGAGTTTAAAAGTTGTGTGGGAATAGGTTCTAATAGTTCAACAACCTATCTATAGGCACGAAGGGGAAAAATCACTATCGTGTGAATCGACAACACAAACGCTTCAGTTTATCAATAACATGGACCATTAAGGGCTATGTGAAAATCCGTTGAGATAAAAACATCCATCTCGTTGTAACTTTGCAGATACCAGTTGAAACCATCAGAGATTTTTGAGTGAATAATCCTCATAAATACAATGCCTTAAAGGAAATAAGTGTTGAGGTTCTGTTTTAAGTTGCTAAATCCTTCGTATAAAAAAGATCTTTGCAAGAGGATGGCTAAGATTAATAAGTAAATAAAATACATCCTGTTAATTTCATAAATGGGCTAAGACCGATTCAAAAGATTACTTCCTTCATTATGTAAAAAAAGCGAGAGCCGATTATGAAGTATCAAAATTCCCAGTACGTTTTGGAACATAGCGTAATGGATGTCAGGCTTCAATCCGAAAGGGAATATTGTGAAGCTTTAAAATTATTATGAAGCCATGTGATTATGAAATCGACCTTACGACAAGTTATATACTATATATAATATAGTTCTTATCCTCATGAGTAATGGGAACATACTAAATCTTTGAAATTTTACCTTTATTCGTAGCCATTAGAACGAAACCCGTCTTTAACCAAAACATTACTCTAATAATACAGCCGTTCAGACTACAATCATTACAGCGGCCATCTTGTCCTATGAATAAATATCGTTAGGTAGACTACGACAGAAGAAACAAAAGAAGATACTTCTACATATGCATCACTCTAACGGACGGTTTTTATCAGCTGTAGTCAAAAGAATTATCCTATATAGGAGCCCAAATATGAATGGAATAAATAAGCCTCATTTTCCATGGATATTACAAAAATTTCAATCGTTTAAATTGATGGGAAAGCAACCATTAACAGATCAATTATGAAAGTTGACTGTCGATCCAATCTATCACTAACCAAATCAACTATGGAATTATGTTGATTACATATCTGGCTTCTCTTTGTAGCCAATGACAACACATCCTAAAGTTGTTAATACTATCCTACAAAGTGGTCAGATGAAAGTCTATTTGAATTTTCTAATAACATTATTCATAGATGAGTTACCCTAAAAATTCTATCGCCGGATAATCTAAAGAGACTCATCTAGTATTCTAAATTCATCTTAATGAGGGTGGAGAAAAGATACACAACCTATCATTATCAAAAGTATCAGAAATGAAGTTGACTCATGTATGACCATTTCTTTATTTCGTTAGACCTAACTTATTCCTATCTTCTAGTTTGATTTTGGGTTAAAGGACTAAAAAATAGTGAATTGAGCCGTATGAGTAGGGAAACATACTCAGTTACAGTTCTAAGGGAAAGAAGGATTTTCTAAGGTGACCTATCCTGACCTGAGCGGGAAATAGGCTTTCCGACAAGGAGAATCTTGAAATTAGCGACGAGAGTTTTGTTGTCGATCAAGATGCTGCGCAGTAACTGAAACACAGCCTATAGTGCTTGAACTCCAAGCAATCTATTCGAAGCCACAAAAATGGTTAAAATTACTGGCGATTTTATTGCGAGAATGAACAACGATCATCAATTACCATACAATCATCAGAATTATGAAACTATTTGTCTACTCTAGGATCAAATTAAATGTCTCATACTATAATCGATTGGAATTAGCTACCCGTATTGAATTGTCATTTTAAAATACATTATATTGACAATATAAAAAAAGAATACCTCTTAATGGACTCAGTAATGAAAGGGATACTTTACTAGCGGATTAACATCCGTACGAGTAATAAATATTGTTTATTAAGATCTATATAATATTTTGCAAATTTCAACTTTGTGATCAAACTTGATCTTATATAAATTATGTATGAGATAATAATGAATACAAATACACAAAAAAATATTCTTTTCCACCCAATTGAGACAAGCTTTACATTATCATAATGGTCCTTGAGAACCTATCGGATTATGTCATATAATTTGCAACACCGACCTACAGATGACTTTCGGTTATATGAGGCCTCATTCATTGAACTAGGAAATAATAGAGAGAAACGAGATTGAAAACATATAAAATTCGTGATTTGGCGGGTTTTTTATCATGTCTAGTCTAGAAAGAGGAGAAATCACATATCATACTGTTCACCAGAACCAGAAGTAACAGATTTATTGTGCGAAGAGGGAATCCTATTAAAACATTCTTTTGCACAAATGGGCAAACCTGTCATTTCTGCAAGAGACACTAGCTCTAAGGGACCATAATACGTACCACTTGGATCTGGAACTTATGCTAGGAATGCTCATGACTTTTGATGAGTCATTAACTAATAGATTTGGAGAACTCTCCACAACAGTATTTAGTTGATCGTTGATCCAGCCTGCAAGAGGTATTGAAATGACCTCCACAAAACACACATAACCACCTTTGCAAAAAAACCCAGGAGTTTCAAAAAGCTTACTTCTCATTCTGACATTCACACTGATCTATTACATCATTCCATTCTCCTTTCTATTTCAAGACTACTCTAAAACCCCTAAAATGCCCAAAACCCAAAATGCCAAAAAACCCTAAAAGTGACAAAACACCGATTGACCCCAAGTTTGCGTGCCAAATATGCATTCATAAATTAGGCTCACGCAAAAATTTGGACTTATTCTGAAAAGCACACAAAGTAATTGAAGTTTCTAAGACCTACGAAGAGAAAGCATTAAAAACACATTCGACGCAATTTTAGACCACTAGATGACGAATCCGAGCCCGAAAACGTGCAAAATGAGCCAACCTTGCAGACAAGTTGTCCCCAGCCATAGTACTAATGTATATCTTACCACGCCTGTAAAATTCCAGGACGATACCAACGCCGTCGGATCAAAAGTTATAGACCTCTGCAAGTTATGCCCTCCCGCCCATCATTAGTGCCTCATTTGGCTCAACTAGCCATTCATATTTATTTGCGCTAAGTGGGATGTATGTTTCACGATGCCTGCATTCCCTCCAATTATGAAGCATGGCTGGCGTGATACCTACTCAAATCAAACCTAGTGCTCAGGCTAGTTTGCCAATAAGTATAGTCCAAGAACATTTTATGAATGGAGATAGTAGCTCGTGCGAGGCTTTTGAGGAATAACAATAACCTCCCCCCCCCCCCCCCCCCCCCCATTTGGATTACTTTCCAAATTTGGTGACAGCCAATTCGGAATAACTACGTTGAATTTACAACTTGTATTTGCCACCACAATTGGTGCATTGATCTTTGCAGCGTTAATGGTAATTTTTGTTGGTTGCGTTTACATTATCACAAAGATGCTCCAAAAACTTTTGACTTGGCTTTCCAAGCATGTAGAATCAATGTTGCAACACCATTTATCAGAGGTTATTAAGACTCTGCGTTCTCTATCCTTCGGGTAGGACACCTAGTACATGTTCTAATTTACCTATTAAACCAACTTCTAGATGTTGGAGGTGACACCGTAAAGAGATACCACTTCCTCGATGACAACTTATTTACAAATCAGCAGATTTATAGCCCTCAACTTTATCCCAGTTTTTGCTGAGGCGGTGAACCCATTTTCACCCTAAATGGTTGAAATTATTCAGAATTTTTGACTTTCGCGGCAGGACTAAATCCTGGTAAAGGGGGTGTCTATTGGCAGACCTGACTACTGCCACATCACCATATTGGCCTCCATGCAGTTCTCTTTCTGATTTCTGGTCATATAAGATATCAGCGACTAATTGGACGTATTGGCCATAACCTCAAGAAAATTTTTGGAAGCTCATAAAGGTTCCATTATAGCGGGAAGCGCGTCATAGAGGTCTTTGCCAAGCATATTTACCACCTCATTTTGGCATGCCTCAATTAGCTCTATAACCTAGCTATGATTATGTTCTTTAATATTGCTCGCCAGCCTCAACCACATGTATTTATACCCCACCCGTACCCTTATCTAGCTATTGCACTATGGTACCCCAACTACTCATATGCCTCATCATGCCACCACATGTGGATTCGAGTGCGCATATTCTCGCATAGGTTGCATTGCTGCCACATGCAGCCTATTTATATCCGTAAGAGACTATGCGACCCGAACTACTCAAACTACAACAATCTTTTGGCATCGTGTTTGCAACACTCATGCATACAATGATCATCCACATCTCAAACCTGGCACAGCATATTCTCTAGGCTTCCATAGTTTTAGGATACTATATATTCACTAATGATACTAATGAGTGCTTTAGAGTCACCTCAACAAAGATATGTATCTTCAGATCCTTATACTATACAATTACAACCTATCTTTGCCCCTCACCATGGATACAAACATATCCATGCCTCGGCTCCCTAGATATGACAGCCTCCTAAGCGTAACAACAAGCACCAAACCTATAACCTAGGGAGGTGGTGCACTTCACGGTAGCAGAATATAGGTGCCAAAGTGGACTTTTTTAACACCATATCTCCATTAGCGACAACTGCCATATTTTTTAAGATGCACCATGATTCATGCATATCTACTATCCATGTGACTTGTACTAATACTAACTTAAGCGGCTGCTACTTACTTTTCCCACGTACTCTCGTTTAATACCTAATAAAGTAAATCTTAGTTTATTCATTTTCCCTGCCCACATTGGGCACTGGAGAGGAAGGAACATAGTCCAAGTAATCTTCCTGGGATCGATGTCTTTCCTAGTTTATTTGAGCATGGTACGAATGCAATTTCGGTAGTAATATTCCATTTCAGCTGGAAAATGCACTCCGATGTTCTGGGTTAGTATAAGTGCATCATCGGCAGTAGTAAACTCAATATTATAGGAGCAACTTTGCACAGCAGCTTCCATTACAATTACATGGGTGCCTCCGTTGACTTTTTGATGTGAAAAAATCCTCTAAAGTAATACTGATCTTTACGGCCGTTCTTCATTATCTTGCATATGGTCTTTTATTTTAGCGGTGCTCATTTCATTGCGCCTTTAGTCTAATGTTCCAATATTCATGGTCGTGCGGCTATTGGCAAGAACTGATTGAATCTATTGCTTGAGGCCCATAAAAAAAAATTAAAGGTTGCTCCTGCCTATCCATCACAAGACCCTTGAGTATTTTCCAAGACGTGCTATAGGAGTAACTCATTTACCTTCTGGGTGGAATCGCCACAACATTGCGCGCTTCTTCTAGCAAAGAATTATTGCAGTAGGATAATGGCTAGGAGGATTTTGCAAAAGCATTATGGCAACAAATTCAAATTTTAGCCAAGGGCTTGGCCCAGACCCAACTACTCATCGTATTTGGTTTGAGTATTGCTACGGCACATGCACTTTGAAAGTCATGATATGATATTATCGAAAGAACACCTTTATAGAAGAATTATTACTTCTAACTTTGGTCAGTTAGCTATAATACGTTTTTGTAGGACCTCTGGTAATTTATTCCACGTGGCTTCGCAAGGTAATTTTGAAGCATGCGGTCCCCACAACCCTTACATGTAAAGACCTATTGTCATTGTAATTGGGATCCTCATTTTCTTGCAGTCCAACTGGCACATAGAAGACCCTACCCGCAGGAGGCCGCCCCCGTCCGGTTCAAAATTGCCTTATTCTTGATGAATTTATATAGTGCGTGGTATAATAATGCTACGCCCCACCTAATTGAAGATCTTATTTAATATAGATTACAAAATTTCCAAACTTAACGAAATTATGGTTTAAAGCTTTTAGTGTTTAAATTCTACAATCGAAACCCTAAATCCTAAGCCCTAAACTATAAACCCTAGGACCTAAACTTAAATCATAAACCCTAAACCTTGATCCCTTAACCCTAAACCCTAAACCATGATCCATAAACCCTAAGCCCTAAAATCCAAACCTTAAACATTAAGCCCTTACCCATGAACCCTAAAACCTAAACCCTGAGCCTTAAGCCTTAAACCCTGTGTTTCACTTGATTTCTTAGTTTTTCTGAGAAGTACTCGACGAAACAGATAAGGTAAAGATGGTAAGAGGAATACCTGTTTTGGGATGGTTGAAGGTCGTATGTGCACATATTTGAATCCTGGATCGAAGTGATTGTGAGACCTTCCTTTTGGCTAGGTGGAAATACCTATATAAGAATCAAAAAAAAGACCACCAAAGAGAGTTAAAAATATATGTAGTGGACTGCCTAACATGTGCTAGATCCTAGAAGTGTGATACTTCCTAGATGGCTGTTAGTCCATTATTTAAAACAATTCAATGTTGAAACAAATAAATATTGTCCTACTATAGTTTAATATGATTTAGGCATCTCATACAAACGCAATAGGCTAGATCTAATCTAAACAGGTAGGCTAGAAGGAGATCCAGAGGTCAAGTAGGTTGGTTATAGGTGAATCTAGGCTAACAGGCTAGGTTAGATACAAATCTGAAGGTCAAATAGGTGTTCAAGTAGGTATAGGCCGGGAACAATGGGGTCAGGTTGATTGTGAGTCACAAACATGTTGCTATTTTGGCAGAGATTAGGGAAAACAAAGACTGACCACGGTTTTATAGAATCGATGGTGTTTTATTGTAATTGGTGCTGGTCAGAGATAATCAATGGCGGTTAAGTCAGGGCTAGCAGAATCACACAATCCAAGTTTTGGAAGTTTTTGGAGTGAGAGTGGAGTTGGTGGAAGGTAGGGATTTGATCACAGAGGAGGTATAGGTATGTTGCGGAGGTCTGGGGTTAGTGAGGAAGTCACGTGGGTGGTTGGGCAAGGTATTACAATGGTTGGGTAAGGAGGGTGGCTGAAACTGGATAGGAGGAATGAAGAAATGGTAAAAGGGATAAGATCCTTTGTCAGGAGTAATACCGATGTTAATAAAAAACTGAAATAGATGAGAGGGAAACACTTACTCTTTTTTTTGGTGAGTTACTGATTTGAAGCATAGTAGAAGAGTGGCTATGTTGGAAGGTGGTGGGAAGAGGCTTCACTATTGTCCCAGTGAACTTGGTTATCTTGGCTGATCACAAATTAATCCTTGCTTTGCTGCTGCATCTGAAAAGATTGAATTCGCGATAAGGAAATCCAATGCCCAAGGTTCAACCTTGATTACAAAGGTTTAGATGGGTCTATATAGGATTTTTGGTCTATTCCGGTATAACTAGCATCAGTTTAGGTGAACCGGTCTCAGTTTACGGTTAACCAACATCGGTTTAGGTGAGATATCTCGAGTTGTTCAAAAGTTGCATGGGAAGTTGTTCCACCATTTTATATGGGTATATTCTTTTCTCGGGGTGAAAACCGACCTTAGGAGGCTTTTAATGTGAGGTGAGGGAATGGGTCTAATGTTAGGTTGTATTTAGGACATTGGTTTAGGGTTTAGGTTAATGGGTCAAATGATGGGGGTGGTTAGGTGAGGTGTATTTAATAAAGGTAATTATATTAAATAGGTGTGTGAGGGTGGTGAATTAATTTAATGTAAATAATTAAATTAATGTGTTTGGAAAAAAAGCTATTAACTTAATTAAATAATTAAATTAATATATATGGAGATAAATAGAATTGATTTAATTAAAGTAATTAAATTAAAATGTGTGGGGTGCAGGAGGGTAGGTGTTAAGGTGTTGAGGATGAGGAAGTGATTTAGGGTTGTGGTAGGGGACCAAGGTAATTACGACACGATTTCAGTGTTCACACCCTAAACTCTTAGCCCTAAACCCTAAACCCTAAACCATGAACCATGAGCCCTAAATTCTAAACCCTAAACCTTAAAAAATAAATCCTAAACCCTGAACCTTGACCCCTAAACCCTAAACCCTAAACAATGAATCCTAAACCTTAAACACTAAAACCTAAACCTTAAACCCTAAACCTTGAGCCCTAAACACTAAACCCTAAACCTTGAACTTCATGACCTAAAACCTAAACCCTTAACCCTGAGCCCTAAACCATAAACTATAAACCCTAAAACCAAAATAATAAACCCTAAACCCTAAACACTAAATCCTGAACCTTAAACCCTAAACCCTAAATCCAAAGCCACGAGCTCTAAACCCTAAACCTTAAATATGTAATTCCAAACCTGGAGCCATAAGAGTTGAACCATGAATCATAAACCCTAATCCCTAAACCCAAACCCAAAGCCTTGAACCCTACAACCTGATCTGTGATCCCTAAAATCTAAACACTAAACCCTAAACCGTAAACCATTAACCCTAAACTTTTGATCCATAAACCTTAACCATAAACCCTAAAACCTAAACCATAAACTTAAACCTAAAACCTAAACTTAAACCTAAACCCTAAATCCTAAACCACTAATCCTGAACCATGAACCTTAAACCCTAAATTCTAAACCGTAAATCCTTAACTATGATCCCTAAACCCTAAAATCTAAACCCCAAACCCCAAAAACCTAAAAATTAAACCCTAAACACTAAATCCTAAACCCTTAGCCATAAACCATCAACCCTAAACCCTAAACCCTGAGCCCTAAACCCTACACCATAAACCCTGAACCCTGGGCCTTAAACACTAAACCCTAAAACCCAAACCCTAAATATTAAGCCCTAAAATGTAAACCATAAACCTTAAACATTGAATCCTTAAACTCTTAAACCCTAAATCCTAAACAGTAAACAATAAACCCTAAACCCTAAACTATGAAACCTAAACCATGAATCCTTATCCTTAAACCCTAAATCATAAACCCTTAATCCATTAACCCTAAGCAATAAAAACCCTGAAATATGAACCCTAAAACCTGAGCCATAAACCCTAAACCCTAAAACTTGAACAATGAGCCCTAAACACTAAACCATAAACCCTAAACCCTGATCCCTAAACTCTAAAACCCAAACCTTAAATCATAAACCCTGACCCAAAGGAAAGTCCTAATAATATCATTCAATGTGTTTCACTGTGTAGGGAATAGTT
This sequence comes from Taxus chinensis, assembly GCA_019776745.2. Lineage (NCBI taxonomy): Eukaryota > Viridiplantae > Streptophyta > Pinopsida > Cupressales > Taxaceae > Taxus > Taxus chinensis. The sequence goes on from JAHRHJ020003278.1 coordinate 15,366, forward strand.
TCTAAGGTGATTGATCAACTCATTTAGTTTTGATGGGAAACTACTTCCTTTGAATGCCTAAAAAGGCCATTTTTTGGGCAGTTCTGTAGCTAATTAAACACCCTTTGGAAGTTTTTAGAGAAAATATAAAGTATCTGAGGGTGATTTTTTTAGAGAGAATTGAAGATGTCTACAGTAAATTTAGGAAAGTTTAGTAAATAAAAAATATCATTCAGGAGCAATCTGTTTAAGACCTGGTTCTTAAACATAGGGAATGAAAGCTAAAACGGTAAAAGATGACTTATCTAGATGACTCCAGAAGTTCTAGAAAGAACTATGATGAAAAAAAAAGGAATTAGAAGGATATTAGAATAAGATATAATGTGGAATAATCAACATTTATTCAAGGCTTAAATATTTCTTTAGGTACTACAAAAATCTTCAGCTGCCCCTCTAAGTTCAAAATGAAATAGGACCTAAATTTTGAGTTGTATGTATAATTAAATTTTTAGAATAGTCTCATTGATTGTAAAATGTGATTTTTAATGTTTTAGTGAAGTATGGATGTCAAGAAGATGTAAAATTATACTCAAATTTCATTCAATGATTCATCCCCTATCTAGAGGAGGAAAATCCATTTCCACGAGGAGAAAATTGAGAAAAAAAGGTGTCCATGTACCATAAACATGCTTACACCCAGGTTTCATCTTAGTAAATAAATTTAATTATGAAGGATTCATCATATTTAAAGGTGAAATGTGGAGTTTAATGAGTGATTAGATGATCATTATATCCCGCTTCTGTCATTTTACCCAAATCTCTCCAAAGAACAAGCTAAAATGAGTTAGTCATGCCACCAAGGTATCCATGACCATCATGTGTGAAGTATTAAGGAATCATATATCTCCATGAGATACATTTGAGAAAATACACATATGGGAATCTTTAATTTGATTCCATGAAAGGATGATTTTAGAGCCGTGAAAGGTGAAGGGATGATCTTTATATGGAGCACCTTGTTTCTAAGAATGAGCAATCATCTGAGTTCACTTGATGCAATTCACTTGGTACTATTCATAAAAATCATTCAACACCTAGTAGTGTGATCAAAACTGAAGGAGGATGCCCATTACAATCATCTCATTTTTCCACAGGACAAAAATCCCATTCAGGGAGCAATCCTCTATCTACAAAGTGAGGATATCATTTTAGTAAGAAGTAGAAAAGCATCATAGAGTTGATTCGTGGTCATTAAAGTGAATTATAGACCAAATTTCAAAATTGGTACCAATTCAAGAAGTGGTAGGGCCAAAATCCAATCCAGAAGGTGAAAAACCCTACAAAACAACTATATGTTTTCCCAAAACAAAGACCGCCTACAATATATATGGCCTGAAAGTTTTAGGTCATTGCTGAAATTCTGAAAATGAGTAATTACTGACCAGAGTAGATTGTGAAAAAACTATCTTCTAGATTATAAATTTCAAAGCTATGAGACCACTTCCATTACGTCCAGAGTGACCCTAACTTCTTATATTTACTAAAATAAATTTAAAGTATAAGATTCTTTTATACTTAACATTTATTTTAGTAAATATTGCTCATTTAGGCCATCCTAAACTTAATATAGCTCAAAACACATACGTGTTTCGTAGAACTATTAACATGTGCACATTATAACATGTACGTGTTTTAGGTTCATAAATTTCCGAGCCTAAGAAAATATAACGCGACCATGTTAATGCAAAACACGATCGTGTTTTGCTCATTTTCACTTTCTTGTTCGCTTTTTGGCCCCCCAACTTGGTGCACTTACCCATTTTGGATGTTGTGTTCTAGTGATAATACATCCTCTACAATTTTAAATTTTGGCATTGAGGACACAATGATACTCAGAGTTATACAAAAAACAAAATGATGAACTACCCACCGGAGTGCTAAAAAAGAGGGTATTTTTCAACATTAGTATTTTCTCCCAAAATTATAACCAATGTGATGAGAATGAAAAAATAATCACTTTTTCAAAAAACGGTGTTTGATTTCAAGTTATCTTGTAAAAGTTATTGAGGTTACAATTTCTCGTAAAATGGCTTAATTACATTAAAATTGACACAACGATTAAATTTTTTCTCAAAATGGTGAGAAAACTAATTGTGTGACCACTCGTTGGAATTGGGAGGAAATTAGGATTCCAAAAATACAAATATTTCAAAGAACTGGTACGAAAAAATATTAATTTAGCCAATACTATATTAATTGCACTCAAAATGCAATTATTAAGCAAAAACTATAGTTTCGCTAAATATTTAAAAAAAATCAGCCAATAGGAAGAGACATGTAGCTTACTTCTTTGCTGCGGACCTCCAATGCTTCCAAAATGGTGCTTGGACAATAACCATGGTCAAATCTCATAACAACCTAGATATACATTCAACTCCTTTGATGCTAGTAGAACAAGCAGATCTAGGTGATGCTAAGGAATGTTGGAGTTTATTATTTCATGTTGGGTAGAGTAGTGGTGGTGGAATAGGATTCACATACCAACATGTGAATACCTTTATCCATAAAATAATGCAAATATGTAGTGTGATAAGAAATGGCAACACTGTTTTTCTTTGCCTTAAGCAAATATTATACGTGTGGCTGACTGACACATAACAAATCTGAATCATATGAGTAGATCAGAATTGAAAATAAATTGTAAAAAATATTATACATGATCTTGTTTAGATATTTTTATGTTTCTACGACACCCAGCTGAAAAAAATGAAACATCTTCTAGAAATCGAGACAATACATGGAACTACATGCAGTCATATCTATGACCAACATGGAGACTAGAATATATTTAACCCAGCTAAACTTTCTACATTATTTTCTATTAAATCACTCCATAGAATGCACACCATCCCTACTATACTCCAAATATGATAATAATGAATAAAAATACTTTCAAAATTTTCAATTCATTATCTTCCAATCATCAATCAAGGAAATATGTAGACATGTGTTGCTCTTACAACCACAAATTATTATTCCATTACGAAATAAACTCACTCTGATGCCAGATGTGAGGAGCGGAATAGAGTTACAGAGAGATGAACATAAAAAAATAATTTATTAATAAAACCATTTGTAAATCTATTTACAATATTATTCACATAATACAATAGCCTAATATGTAGGCTTTACTTTCCCTAGAGTATAGGAAATTAACTCACCTAAGTATCTTACAAATTTACTATATTCATGAGTTGTTATAACTCACTCACCAATATGCCTACGAGATTATAAATCAATTAAAAATCAATATGAATAAGTGAGAAATAAATTAATAATTTCCTAACAATCTCTAAGTCCAAACAAAATCAACATCCTTTCCTAACAATACAAAGCGTGGAGCTGCAATTTTGTTGAAGTCTTGTATAAACCTTATGTAATATCCAACATGGCCTAAAAATATTCTAACATCTTTTTGTTTCCTTGGTATGGGCAGGTTGACTGACAGAAAATTTGGTTGGATCTACTTGAATTCCTTATGAGGAAGGGTAGTGCCCTAACAAGTACCTTATGACATCATCATATATCATTTCTCATTACTCAAGGAAAAATTATGATCCTTGCATCTTCTTAAGACCTTATCAAGTTTTTTCGTAGCATCCTAAAAAATAACTTCCATGACTAGTGAAGTCATCCATGTAGGGTTCCATGTAGTTATTTGTTAAATCATACAAGATACTCAGGACCGCCCTCTAGAATGTGGGAGGTGCATTACACAAGCCAAATCGGAGAATTGAATAGGAAAATTTCCCGATGGAAATGTGAATGTATTCTTATCTTGTTCCTCTAGTGCAATATGGATTTGATTATAACACCTGTATCCATCAAGAAAGGAGTAATTTTTACCAACTAGGGTATCAACCATCTGATCAATGATGGACAATGGGAAGTGGTCTTTCTTCGTAGCTGAATTCAATTCTCTGTATTCCATGTAGATTATCCATTTCCCATTCTTCTTTGGTACAATTACAAGAGGTGATACCCACTAGATGTCTGATATGGGGTATATGAATCTAACATATAGCAACTTCTGTAGTTCAGCCTTCACAATCTCTCTTACTGTTGGGTTCATGTGTCTCTTTGGTTGTCTAATTGGTTTAAAATATTATTTGATGTAAATTCTGTGAATGCAAATTTTAGGATGAATCCCATGCATATCACCATAATCCCAAACAAATTCTATTTTATGTTTTTAAAGAAGAGCAATCAATAATTGTTCTTGTTGTCTATCCAAAATCTTATTTACATTTAATGACTTCCTTGGTGTTATTTCTACTTGCTTGGAGAGGTCCAAAATTACACACAAGTTGTTACTAACAAAATTTAATATGCAGTCATGAGGAAGAAGTTGGTGAAAAATACAATTCTTACCTAGAATACTCATGGTGCTCTGATGTGGTAAGACTTAGTTCAAAATACAGCTCAAGCACCTCAATCTGGCATCAAATTCTTCATTCCTTCCATATTTGTTTTGCAGAATATTATAGAGAACAAGATCTTCCTCTTGATCTTCAATGGTGCAAAACTTTTCTAACATCATCAAATGTTGGACAGAACATTGATCAATTTATGGCTCTTCAACCCAACCTGTTTGATCCTCATCATTCAATGGTTGGGTAGGAGGATATAGTATAAGTTTTTTGGTATCATTCCCATTTTAGATGATCATGTTGCTAGACTTGCACCCTATAAATGCATTAGCAATGGCCAACCATGACCTTTCTAGTATAAGAGGATAACCTCATGGACTTTTCTTTGGTTGGAGGATAATAAAATTAGCAGGGTATTCTCAACAAACTACTAACAAAATAATGTCCTTGAGGAATCCTTCAGGCCTTACTGTTCATCTGTTTTCTAGTTGTAATATTGTAGTTGTTGGCCTACTTCTTTCTAACTTCATATCGTCCATGACTTTCTTGATCACGAAATTGATTTCTCCTGCTAAGTCAATCAAAGTATTTTTTAATTGTAGTTCTATTGATAGTAACATTCACCAAAGGACTCCTTGGATCTATGTACTTAGATAACACAAAGTTTCCTAGCATGATATCAACTAACTACTCAATGACTTGTACTGTATATGGATATTTTTTTTTTCTGCCTAAATCTTTGATGCATATATCCTTGATCAGATTTTTGTAAATAAGAATGACCTTGATGACTTGAATGATTGAAATTTTCACACAAATTTCCTTCAACTGATTGAAAAAATCATAACCAAAATCTGATTTAGGGTCAGCATTTCTTTCTTGCAATGTTTCTTGAGATGGGGGTCTATTGACTTGCATTTTACCTTTTTTGGAATTCTTTTCATGTTGTTGTGGATCAGCTATCAACATCTTCTGTATTTGATGTAGATCAACTTGCAACAACTGTGGTTCATATTCTATCTCCGTGATTGTGGGTTTACTTTGTGGCTCATGTGCTCTTCCTAAACGGAGATGGATATTTTTGATATCAGCTAAAAAAGTAGAGTATTGGTTTGATTCAATGTTATAGGATGCCTGAACAACTTTATTATTTGGGGTATGTGTTGGTTGATCTAGAAATTGGGTAGCCTTTAGTTGAGAGCTAGATTGGGGGTTTGGAATCAAAGTTTGTTATTGTGGTTAGGGAGGTTTTTAGTAGGTTTTTTGGTAGTTAGAAGGTTGACTACCCCATGGATGCCCTGCTCTCTAAGGTTGCTACCATAAATAAGGGGGTTTCTACCACTATTGGCCTAAGAATGGAGGTTTCCATGGCTATTGGTATTGGCTAGGGTAAGGAGCGAATCCTTGTTGAGTATTAGCCCAAGGTGGGGGTTGTGTATATGAACTAGTAGCCCAATTTTGAAAATATGGCATGGGATATTGTGGCATACCTCCTTGTCTTGCACAGCCATGGATTCCTTTGGGCGATGTAGAAAAATTTCCCATCCTCCATTTCAATCATTTTGAACTCTCACACAACATCCTTTCCTTCTGTAATGTTGGTCATTCCCCTGCATGTGCTATCAACTTTATTTCTTCTGAAAGAATGGCAAAACTCAGTAAGTGTTGCCTCTGCATCCTCTCTCTTATTTTTTACATGAAGAACATCAAACTGGGTGGCCATGTCATTAACTATTTCCTATTTCATGTTCTGAAACATGTTTACAATCATTGATTTTGATATTTCCCCAATTCCTGTAGTAATTTCTTCACCCATTGATCTAACACTTCGTATTCTTTTTAAATTTTCTCTAGAATAGTTTTTGCAGGCTTTAAAAATCTCATCAAAAGTGGCCTTGGAAATGTCACCACCTCCTAATAAGTCTAAAGAATCTATAGCTTCTTCTGTGAGTCCCTTTAAGAAGAGTAACATGAGATACTTAAGAGGTAACTTTGATTGTCTTGAATTATGAACGTAAAATAGGAATCTCTCTAGGTAAGCTTACAATGACTCATCATCCTTCTATGCCATCTTGAAGAGTTCATATCCTCCTCTTCTACTTGACCTACAATATTCTTGGTACTTAGTCATAAATGTTTCCTTAAACTGTTTTCAGGTAGTAACAGCATCTCTTCCTAGGCCCATAAACCATCTCAAGATTGTATCCTTGATTGTAGGAGGGAACATCTTCATCTTGTGTGCATTAGCTGTGTAGACATAAATCCTATATAACACATCAAACTCAAATAAGAAAGTTTTTGGGTCTTCAGTCATAGATCCAAGAAAATTAGGAAGAGATGATGGAGATATGTTCTTCATAGCAACAGGTTGATTGTTATTGGAGATAGGAAACTCAAAAATTATTGGTTCTCTTGCTTCCACATTTTGATTCACCTTATCTGCCATGTTTGGCGATTCAGTAACAACCTCATAAATCTCAATTAAGAGGGAGTTTTCTATCAGTGAACCCTGTACAAAAGAGGATGTTTCTTCTTTAGAATCAAAAGTAATTTCTGCTATTTGAGGATTGGGTAGGAATCTACCATGGGCATCTCTAGTATGGTTCATACATCAACTAACTCAATGCAATCAACATTCATTAGTGCGGGGGTTTAAAGGTGGAATTTCTACAACCTAGTCTATTCTAATAAATTTAGGACTGCAAACCTCACAAAATTGTATAACTTGGAAATATCCTCGACAATTATGCCAAAAATGGTGGTGGAAATCAACTTGCAACAATTAATATGTTGTAAATGGAATCGCATTCATTTAAATATAAAATTAGGGAGCATAGACTTGAAATAATGTCAGTGTTGTATGCAAAGTTACAGTGATTTAAGAGGTTGGAAAGGAAATAACTTGTCACAACAATACTGAAAGAAAGATAAACTTAGAATTAGAAATAAATTACTGCTAACTGCTTATAACTTAAAAATAACTGCAGATTAAAAAATAAAATGTTTCCTAAATAAGTATGCATAACACAAAACAATGGAGGGGATGTAGTAGATCTCAAGTGGGCCCTGACTTGGGTGATAATCCCTCCCTAACTTTGTGACTAAGAACTAAATGACAAAATTTAGATCTTTATTGATTTTCAAGAAACATTACATTTAGGAACAAAAAGATCAGAGTGATCTTTATTCTCCAAATCTGACTCTTTAACTTAATCTTTGTAACTCACTGACTAACTTAGAACTCTATTACCAAGCACTGACCCCTTCCTTTATATTTTATCATTTCAGCATGTGAGAAGAAAAAAAATACAACAAGGAGCATTCAAATGAACAAGTGAAAGATTCAACATATGTTTGAAATGCATAACACGTGTTTAACTAATCAACCCATTATTCGTGAAACACACAACAAGTGTTAATCTAATAACCAGTTCTTTATCAATGACCAAATTAAAGACTAATTTGTTTCCCAGGTTTCCACGTTCTTGTTATAATTACTTCACCAATGACTCATAAGGACTTGAGTGCCATAACTCCATGTTTCCAAATATCTTCATAAATGTGGGCACTTTGCTATGGATGAATTCCTTTGGCTGAAGACGAGTTTTTGTGGATAGGTTATTTGATTGTGGATGAGTTATTGTGAATAGGTTACTTTACTACATATGGAAAATTACTCACCACCAAGAGTAGGATCACCACATATAAAATCATATAAATAGTTTATTAGGATAACAAGAATAAATGCACACACATTTTCACAAAATAAATACAATTAGAGATAACTATATTAATTAATCATTATGCCACAAGTTCATGTTTGGTGATAGTGGTTTTCAGTAATGTTCCTTAAAAATACATAGACATGGTTTACAATAGCCTTATCAAAATAGACAAGATGAGTTGTTATGAAAGTAATTTATACAACTCATCACACACTGAAAATATTTTTTTTTTGAAATGGAGCATAACTAAAAATCAAATAATCATACCACAAAATGCCACTAGAGCTGCTATGTGGCCTCATCATTGGTGATTGACGAGAGGTCGATGTTTGAACTTCAACCTCCTATACCTTCATCCCCTAGTGTTATATTGTTAGTTCAGATAGATATGATCATGAAGCTCATAAAACACCCCTTCACAAATTGGACATCATGTACAAGTCATAGTACATCCTTCAACCTCCTATACCTTCATCCCCTAGTGTTATACTATTAGTTCATACAGATATGATCACGAAGCTCATAAAACACCCCTTCACAAATTGGACATCATGTACAAGTCATAGTACATCCTTTACAATTCTGATTTTTTTTCATTGATGACTCAATGAGTGCTCAAAGGGGTTGCAAAAATATCCAAATCTATACACAAGCCTAGACTAAGGAGATGCCCATAGGATGGCCAAAAAAGAGGGCATTTTTAAAACTTTTTATTTTTCAACAATATTAGAACCAATGCAATGAAGATGAAAAAATAAGTACGTTTTCAAAAAATGGCACTTTATTTTGAGTTACTATGAAAACATTTATTAAGGTTTTTAATTTCTTGTAAAAAGGATCAATTTAAGAAAAATTGGCTCAAGGATTAAAAACATGCTCAAGATAGAGATCAAATTTTATCTTTTGATCACTCATTGGAACTGGGAGGAAATGAAGATTCCAAAAAGGTCAATGTCCCGAAGAACTGGTGCCAAAAAGTATTAATTTGGAAAAAATGCATTAATTTCCCTCATAATGCAATTATTTAAGCAAAAACTATAGAATTTGTTTTTAAAACTATAGTATTGTAAAAATAAAATAATCAGCCAATCAGAAATGGATTTGTAGAAGGCATTTTTTTATAGAAGTAACTCACATGGAACTCAGACGTGGAAAAAGTGTGAACAGATCACATAGAGTAGTGGAGCCTACAAAGCTTCAATGCAATCTATACGTATAAGAAGGAATGAAGGATTACACTATTGGGAAATACGTGAGACACTGATGTAGAGAAAAATAGAATAACAATGTGATCCAATATAATATTAACATGGTTGAGATTGAAATTAGGATGGCATGTATTGGTCAGATCGAGTACTTGATCAATAACTGTACAAGAATATTGATAAAATCCAAGCGTAGTTCCCAATTCTCCAATGCCTAAAAAGGATGCATTTTATTTTCTTAAGCTTACTGTATAATATTCCAAGTGTATTTTTCCATCACACTCATACCAGAAGTGCCGTGTGTTAAATAAATAAAAAATTTCCTTTCTTATTCTCTTCTGCTATTCTGATTATATCCCTTATAGTTATATTTATTCATCACAAGCATAGCAACAACGATGATTTGATACCAAATGAAAGCAAAGCCTTAAATTTACACAATAATAAAATTCTATGTATTAATGTATTGTATTTTTACAATGCAAAGAAGGCTAATATATAGCCATAAAAAAAAAAAAACTGTCTTCTTATTAAATAAGAAGATTATAACTATTAACCTGTATATATACATTGTTATTTTTTTAATAACAATATATATAATTAACTAACCGAGGTAATTACTAACTTACTAATTACTATAGATCGCTAACTATTTACCATATGGTAAATATATGTGCTCAAATTAGTCTCACCCCCGTTTGTCATTGAAATTCCTCAGTTTGCGGCCTCTGTCATGTTTTCTATCTCCTGTATTGATGCTTGAAGAATCTTTCCTCCATTTGGTTGCCATGATCAGTCCCTTCCTTGGTCAAGGATCACTTAAAAGTCTAGAATTTGTTTTTCGTTCCTCTGTCCATCTGAAAGAGTCTGTAACTTGGGCGTAAAACTCAGGTTTTTCCTTTCCTTCCATTTTCCACAGTCACGTTTTGTTGTCCCTGTCATTTTTGTCCCAAATACCTATGGAAACATGATTGGATGTAGCTTGGAGGATCATATTTGAGCCTTATAACATTTCCAAATTCTCTGTCCTTGAAGAAAGATTCATTTCTGGGCTCAAATGGTGATTTTCCTGCATTTTACGGTTTGACGGGTGTATTTTTCCCAGTCAAATTTACATCTCAGCATCAGTGGAAATGTGGCCCTTTTTGGTTGGATGTGGCTCGGTGGGGCACTTTAAAAACTCTAAGGCTCGCTTCAACCCAAAACTTGTCCACGTGGAGGAATGACGCTCATTTGAAAATTCACCTTTTGGTTTGGCCTTGGAGTTGTGCCGGGGGGACACGTGGAGGTTTCCACTACTTTTCCCAGACTTAGACAAATTTTTCATGCAGCCGGTACAGTTTTGGTGGACCATGGACACGTGGAGGGCTGGTGCTCATTTAAGGATCTACCTTAGGGTCCCACCTTAACAATTTGACAGGGGACATGTGGAGGCTTCCGCTGGCTCCACTTTGTACTTAAACTTTTCAAACAATTTTCTAAGGCCTGGGACATGTGGTGAGCCCACTTGTTCAGGGTCTCCACTCTTGGGCACCAGAAGTTGTGCCATGAAGACACGTGGAGGCTTCCGCGGGTCTTCCTATACTTAGACTTTTCAAAGCAACTTTCTAAAGGCCTGGGACATGTGGAGGGACCGCGCCTGTTTGGGGACCAGCCCCTAAGTTTTATTTTGAAGAAGTGCCAGGAGGACACTTGGAGGCTTCCGCTCACTCTGCCCTTTGCTTGGACTTTTCAATGGCCAAAGAAAAATGTCTCGGACCCTAGACACATGGTGCCTTCCGCTGAACCTTCAAATTTTTTAACAAACTCTGCCAGACTGAGACACGTGTTGAGCCCATGCTTGTTTGGGGTCTCTACTTTTGGGGACCATCTCAAAATGTGCCATTGAGACATGTGGAGGCTTCCGCTGGCTCCTTTTTACACTGAGACTTTTCAAAGGCCAAAAGGTGTTTTTCTTGGGCCCAGGGCATGTGGAAGGCCCGTGCTTGTTTGGGACTTGCCTCTGTGCTTCTCCTTTGCAGTTGCACCAAGGAAACATGTGGATGAATGTGATATAAATTGGAAAAGGGGCAGAATCAATGGTTGTTGTGTATTTCATCTATTTTTTTCTGCCATTTTTTCTCCAAGACTCCTGGAGATGTGAATACTCATTATTTTTCATCATTCTTTGATGAAATTCCTTGTCCTCTCTGTCTGTAAAAGTGCCATTTGATGGATTTGGAACTTAATTTGTGAGTCCAAGGATTGTTAAGGTCGATATTTTGAAGTTGGAATTGCTCAGGCACTTGCAAAAATGGGAATTACCAGAGGAGATGGATGTGGGGCAGAATTGCAGAGGAAAGAGAGGGAAAAGGGATGAAATGATGAAAGTGTAGGCACAAAAGATGAAAAAGGTGTTGCCTCGAGAGTGAAAAGGATTACCTGTCATATCCAGCTGTGCAGAGTCTCCAGAAAATGATTAAAAAGGGGATTTCTCACATGACAGAATCAGAATGATTAGAAGGATTTCCAAAAAGTTGTGGCATGGCATCCTAGTCATTAGTCGAGGGCCCAAGAAATGTGATCAGTTCACAATTGGTCCACCTGGCAGCTTTCGGATCTGAATTTGTTAAATGTCACTTTCTGAAACAAATTGTTAACAAGCAAAGGTCCCTCGAATATTCTTCTCTTTTGGGGGGAAAATTGAGTGAGTAAAATGTATAAATGCAATGAGAATACTCTTGCAAATGGTTCAGGGGGGTTGAATTCTTAAGAGAAAATTTGAGAAAGCCGTCTTCCTGAGAGACCAAGCTGAGATAACCTGTTATTTTCTTCTGTGTTAGATTTTCTATCATGTCAAGTTGGTTGCAGATGTATAGCCATTGATGAGCACTGAGATTGCTCTGGAAGCTTTCCCCTGCTGATGAATCTAAGCAATTTTGAAATTAATTTGTGTCCAATCTCTAGCAATTTGTGTCTGCTTTGTTTCAGAATGTCTGCAAATAGTTTCTTTCATTCCTATTGCAATCTTACATTGAAATATTTGTGAAATCACACAGGATCTCATCCCTGTGATAGTTTAATGGTATTTGCAATTTCATTTCAAGAAGAGCCTTCATCTTGGATGAGATAAACAAATTTAAAATCAATTCACTGTCATTTGTTGATAAAGATTGTCTGTAAGTCTTTGGGTGTACCTTAGGCATGATTGATCAGAGACTTTGGTGTTTAATTGAGTCTTTCAATTCGAGCCTTCATGTTAGAGTCTCAAATATTATGTGAAAACGTGTTGATCTGGGCCTCCATTGAAGCACACCTTCTGGTTGAAGGAATGTCTTAACTGTTCTGAAGCTTTCTGTTGTTGAGTTGTTCATTGTTGTGAAGTCCCTTCGAAGATCTGGTATAATCAACTTTATCCTACTTCATCTCCCACCAAAATCATTCAAAAACCATGAATCCATCCTGAACTACCCCTGTTTGCCCTGTATATCAACAAAGGAACAAAATCTACTTACTAAAATATGTAGAACAATCAGGATTTCTTAATGTCTTCAGTAACCTTAGCCTTGTGTTGAAAGTATCTCCATCGTTTAGAAGTGACAACTCTTAAGAGTTAAATTTTGGAGTATTGACCATATTTTCCCAAGGTTTTCTTCATAAAATTTGTGCCAAAGGAGGATATCTCCATCTCCTTCATCAAACAGAGGTTACACTAAGGGTCCTCTCACCCTGGTCGAAGAGGCATGACCTAAAGTAGTGAGGACAGGTCAAATCCTCTTAAAGGTGTTATCCATCTCTCCACAAATCTGAGTAACAAAGGGCCAGTTAGATCTCATCCCCAGCTACAAAATGACACACACTATGATCTATCTGTCTCTAAGCTCCATGTCCAATCTGTGTTGCTGCTCGGCTTGAAAAGGAGAACAAATTTGGATACCAACACTCGTGGCACCATTTTCAGGGACTCTTTGAAGTATTTGAACAAAGGTGTACATGTACAGACCCTGGTAATGCTTTTTACAGATTTTAAAGTGCAAATACATTGCTGAAACATCATTATCTATTCAGATCTGTAAGAATTGTTCAAAGTTGTGAGTTCTGAGTGCAATATTTCCAGCTTATACAGTTATTGCACTAAATTTGTATCATCATTGATAAATTTGGGTAAAAGAAGAGTAGATCTTGTAAGATTTGCATGAATCTGGTATTGACAGACATTTGATAGGTCTTTCATAGTGCATTTGCACAAACTAAGGTGAAAATCCTTAGTGGTGACTCTGTGTTGTTTAAATTCTTTATAAATACCAGTGTCTTAACATATATCAAGTGAGATTTGTCATTAATATCTCCAAAGCTGGAAGGAAGAAGATATTTCTTCACCAAGGACCCTAGTAGAAGGTTGTTTCAAGAGTTGGGAAAGTCTAATTCAGAAGGAAGAAGAATTTGGAAGGTTGTTGGAGATCAAGCATCAAGAAAAGAGATCTCCATTGGTGAAACTGATCAACCTATGATTGAAGATTGCAGTACTTCCTCAAGTTCTTCTGAATCAGGTAGTCTCTTTGTTGAATTGAATTCTCCATCTGGAGAGGGTCCTTCATTTGTATTTGAAACATTTTCTTCTCAATCTACCCCTGTATTTTCAAAATCTAATAGAGTTTTCCAAGAGACAGAGCCTTTAGAGGGCAGTCATTCTGAAAATTACATCCCTGTACCACACAGACCCCTCACTCCTCATCATTTTGTCTCTCCTGTAAGATCACCTCCTTAAAATAATATGGCTCATCCTCCACCCAGACCTCCATTTGTTGTTAATACTTTTGGTCCCATCCGTTTTAGAGGTATAGCTAGCTATCCAAATGTTGTGCCATAAGATGCAAGAAATAGATTGACTAATTTTTAAGGAAATAATGCAATAACTGGTGATCAACACTTGAAACTCTTTGTCAATATGATGGAGGACTTTGAAATAGAGTTTGAGGATGTATACATTAAATTATTTATCCATACTCTAGAAGAAGATGCAAGGGACTGGTATAAATCTCTGCCAGATAATTCCATTGACTCCTGGACAGAGATGAAGAATGCTTTTAGAATGCAGTATGGTGATAAAACAGACCCTAGGTTTCTTTTATCAGAGTTTGAAAATATAAAAAAGAATCCTAATGAATCAGTGCATGATTTCAATACTAGATTTAACAAAACATTGAGAAGACTCCTGTTAATTTGAGGCCATGTGATGAATCATGTCTGATAAAGTATTCAGATGCATTTGATAAGAAAGTTGCTTACTATTTGAGGGATAAGAACCCTGGGACTTTGAGGCAGGCCTTTACCATGGCTCTGCAAATTGAGAACAACATTAAAGCAGTTGGAAAACCTCCTAAGAGGGAGGGTGTTAAACTGATCAACCCTGAGAAGCCTCAATCAAGTAAGGTTGTGGATCTTGAGGAAGTTGTAAGGACTTTGGTTGGGGCTGTCAAAGAAATCTCTTACAAGCTGGCCAGGGAAGAGAAAGGAATTGGACAAGGTTCTCAGGGTCAGCATAGGCAACAAGGACAAGACAGACTTGCAAATCATCCTAGAAATGATCAGAGGTCTGATGACAGAGGTAAAGGACCCATGGGAGCTAGACAACCCCAAGCTAGGGAAAATAGAGTAGTGCCTGATCCTCTAAATGCCAGAGTTGTTGTTGTTGAAGAGACAAATCAAATGGATTGGTGTGACAAATGCTTCTTACCCACCCACCATGTGAAATAGATCAGCAAGTTGAAGAAGTTGATGATGATGACAACAATAATGATGATGCATGCATGGTGGAATGCTCTACAATCTCACATCAAGGAGAAAATTTAACTGAGGTAATAAGTGCAAGAACTGCTGCAAGTTTTTGGGACTGCATTCACTGGGTACCTCTTCTTCCTCCCTCTCATGCTTTAGAAATAGATATGGTACAAGCATTTGAACTTCCTAATAATGATTTTGAGTACCTAAGAGCTCTAATGATTAAGAAGTATGATGGAGGAATCCCATCAGAAGAGGATAGACAACTGCTAATGAATGTTGTTGTGGCCCAAGAAAAAGAGTATAACACAAGAAGTAAAGTTGTCAAAGGGGTAGGGCCTCAAGCCAAACCAAAGACCCCAGTTCTCACCAATGTCCCAAAAGAGACTCCAAAGAAAGATGCATCTGGAAAAGGCCTTGTTGTCTCAAGTAGAACTGGTGTTCCCACCCATGCCCAAAATGTTAAAAACCTTGTGCCATCTGATGAGTTTGTCAATCTTTCTCCAAATGTTGCTTTGCCCAAATACATTCCCTATGACATTGCCCAAGTCTTGAGTCAGATCAAGATTTCTGTCCCAATTGTTGAACTGCTTAGGATTCCTGAGCACAAGAAGAGGGATTTTGAGTATTTGGGATTGGAGGAAGATAGGAGTGCCCAAGGTAGAAATATAAATAATGTAAACACTCCTCCTTCAACCATTGCAGACCTAGAAAAACCACCAGCATTAGAGGAGATAGGTGAACCACCTGAAGTTTACTTGGGGACATCTTTAGTTGAGTCTCAGTTAAATGTTGATCCATTTTTTACAACACTGATTATTAAAGACAGACTGCTGCACAATTGTATGTTTGATTCCAGAGCATCATGCAATGTTATGCCTCTGGAAGTCATGAATGAATTGAACATTAAAGTGACAGCAACTTATGGTAAGTGTACTGCAATGGATTTTAGAGAGGTCTATGTTGTAGGGTGTGTAAAAGGTTTGGTGGTACAACTTGCAGCTTATCTGGGTAAGAACTTGAAACTTGATGTTGTCATTGTTGATTGCCCTGCCAAATGGGGCATGTTGTTATCAAGAAAGTGGGCTGCAAGTGTTGGTGGAAGTGTTCAGATGGATATGTATTTTTCCACCATTCCAATTGAAGGCAGCCTTGTAAAGTTGTATGGAGAGAAGAAGATGTTGCACCTCATTGAAGATCCAAATAATGCTTCTTATGAAGTGTTGTATGCTGATGTAGATGCAGATAACTTTGTGGGGTTTGCTGATGGCAAAGAGCATAAGATTGATCAGTGTAAATGTCTTGAACAAGTGGGTTTACCTTGGACCTTGTTATTTGATGGAGCTTGTTCCAAGTTTGGAAATGGTGCTGGCATTGTTCTGATTTCTCCAGGCCAAGAAGAGTTTGTCTTTTCTTTCAAACTTAACTTTGAATGCACTAACAACATTGCTGAATATGAAGCATTGTTATTAGGCTTGAGAATTGCATGGAAATATGGTATAAAGGATATCATTGTCAAAGGGGATTCAGAATTGATTGTCAAGCAAATTAGAAAACTGTATGCTACTAAAAATCAGAGAATGAAACAATACAAGCATGCAGTCTGGGATTTGATTGAAATGTTTGACTCTTTTAATATTGTGCACCATGATAGAAAGTTTAATGTTGTTGCAGACAAGTTAGCAGTGCTAGGATCC
Organism: Taxus chinensis; assembly: GCA_019776745.2. NCBI lineage: Eukaryota > Viridiplantae > Streptophyta > Pinopsida > Cupressales > Taxaceae > Taxus > Taxus chinensis. Next base: position 32,162 of record JAHRHJ020003278.1, read on the forward strand.
AGATTTGGGAATTGTACAGTGTCTCCATTTTGTGAGTATGATGTTGAAATACTAACAAGGCCATCTGTCCCTGATAACGTTAAAAATTGGCAAGTGTTTGATGATGATGCCCAGGTGAAATGGTTTCTACAGAACCAAGGTGAGTTTGCTGACCAAAATATAGATTGGGAACCAATGGTGTGTGTTGCTGAAGGAAAGGAAACTTTATTTGGCAAAGACATCATCCAACTAAAGACAAAAATGATTCCCAGAGGTTTGGTGGCTCTTGAGTCAAACTTTGATAATGTTGATTGCATTATTAAAAGGAGTATGTCAGTTTCAAGAGATGTGGAAGAGCATGACCTGGGCACAAAGGAAAAACCACGTAAAATCTGGTTAGGAAGCAATCTCAGCAAGGAAGAGAAGCAGTCCTATGTTCAATTGCTGAAGAAATATCAAGACTGCCTAGCTTGGTCTTACTCTGAGTTGAAGGCATACAGGGAAGATTTGTTCCAACATGAGATTCCTCTTGAATCTAATGCCAAGCCTTTCAGGAAAAAATAGAGGCCCATCAATCCACTCCTTTCTTTGAAGATGCAAGAAGAACGAAAGAAGTTGAGGGATGGAGGGATCATTCAGCCCACAAGGTACTCATCTTGGGTTACAAACCTAGTGCCTGTCAGAAAAAGAATGGTGATATAAGGCTATGCGTAGAATTCAGGAACCTGAATAAAGCATCATTGAAAGATAATTACCCTCTGCCAAACATGGAGAATATGCTACAATTGGTAACTGGTTCTGAATTGTTATCCACTCTGGATGGTTTCTCTGGCTATAATCAAGTTGTTGTGAAGGAGTCAGAAAGAATAAAGACTACCTTTACCACTCCTTGGGGAACTTATGTCTATGTCAGGATGCCTTTTGGCTTAATGAATGCTGGAGAAACTTTCCAAAGAGCAATGGATGTAGCATTTGCTGGTTATATCAATGATGTCATTGTTGTTTATCAAGATGATGTAACTGTGTTTTCCAGAAAAATAAATGATCACTTGCAACACTTGGAGAGAATGTTGATAAGGTGTAGAGAGTATGGCATATCATTGAATCCCAAGAAGTGCCACTTTGGAGTGCAAAAGGAAAAGCTTCTTGGTCACATTGTATCAAAGGAAGGGGTCATGATTGATCCAGAGAGAGTGGAAGCCATCAACAAGGTTCCAATTCCAAGAACTAAGAAGGGAATTCAATCCTTCTTTGGACAAATAAACTTTATCAGAAGATTTGTGTCTAACTTTGCTGAGCTGACCATCCCCATTACTAGTATGCTGAAGAAGGACCAAGTTATCAAATGGGAAGAAGTTTCCATTCAAGCTTTCAATGGGATCAAAGAAGCACTAAAGCATGCCCCTGTTTTGGCAGCCCCAAATTACAAGAAGCCTTTTCAAGTGTTTTCTTTTGCTTCAGAAAACACCATTGCATCTGTTTTGTTGCAGAAGGATGATGAAGGGGCTGAGAGACCAATTGCCTTTTTCAGTAAGGCATTGCAAGGAGCTGAGTTGAAGTACACCATCATGGAGAAGCAAGCATTTTCCTTGGTGAAAGAAACAAAGGTTTTCAGACCCTACATCTTGAGCTCTAAAGTTTTTTCTTATGTTCCCCACACCATGGTGAAAGACATCTTATCAGAGATGGAGGTCTCAAGAAAAAGATGCAGATGGGTGAACAAGTTGCAGGAGTATGACATGGATATCCAAACCATGAAATTGGTAAGAGGTTTGGGCCTAGCTAAGCTTATGGATGAGAGAAACTTGCAAACTATTGAGGTGAATGAAGTAGAAGGAGAAAGGGTGGATGTCCTTGAAAAGTTGGTAAGCTCTGAATGGTACAAGGATATAATATTTTATCTCAGACATCTATGCTGCCCTGAATATTTGAGTAAAAATCAGAAAAGAGCTCTTAAGTTAGCCTCTCAAAAATATGTCATTACTGATTTTGGGTTAGCTTGGAAGAACCCTGAGGGAGTGCTCTTGAGATGCATTACTGAAGATGAGGCCCCCAAAATAATTGCTGATCTCCATGGAGGAGTTTGTGGGGGACATTTTGCTGGAAGAGTTACAACACATAAAATCTTGAGGGTTGGTTATTGGTGGCCAACTCTCTTCAAGGATACAACTCTATTGGTTAGGAAATGTGAAAGTTGCCAGCATTTTTCTGGAAGAATGAAAGCTTCAGGCTCCCTTCCTTTGCAGCTTGTGTCATTTGAAGCCCCATTAAGACAATGGGGAATGGATTTCATTGGGGAAATTTCTGATCCTTCCAGTGCTGGTCATAAATGGATTCTTGTAGCCACTGATTATTTCACTAAGTGGGTGGAAGCAATCCCCACCAAGAAGGAAACACACCAAGTGATCATGGACTTCATGCTGAATCAAATCATATGCAGATTTGGAGTGCCAGCTAAAATTGTTGCTGATAATGCCATGAGTTTCAGAGCCAAACCTTTGGTGGCAATGTGCAAAGAGTATGGAATCAATTTGACATATGCTTCTAACTACAATCCCCAAGGAAATGGACAAGCTGAGTCCAACAATAAAAACTTGTTGAAGATCATTAGAAGAACCTTGGAGCTGAACAAAAAGAAGTGGGGTGAGCAACTGAAGTTTGTTGTTTGGGCTGACAGAATCACTGTCAAAAGAGCTACTGGTAAAGCCCATTTGAGTTGGTATATGGAACTCAAGCTTTGCTGCCCCTTCATTTGCAATTGTCTTCATTTCAGTTTGTTCAACAAATTGAAGATCAAGAAGTTAGTCCATATGATGCTCGAATCAATCAGATTATTGAGTTAGATGAAGAAAGAAGGGCATCCCATCAGCGGCATGTGAAGTTCAAAGAAAAGTTGAAGAAGTTATTTGACAAGAAGGTGACTCCAAGAGCTTTCAGCATTGGGGATCTTGTGCTTTTATGGGATAACAGGCATGAAGATAAGGGAAAGCATGGTAAATTTGATGCATTGTGGATTGGCCCTTATTCAATTGATATTCGAATTGGTGAAAATACCTTCTTCCTAAAAGACTTAGATGGGGAACTACTTGAATTTCCTGTTAATGGCAGGCATTTGAAACATTTCCTTGATTGATTTCTCAGAATCAAGGTATACTCCATTGTATAGTGTATAGTTCTTTGTTTTCATTCTGCTTTTGTGTTTTTGTTTGTTCTGGTCCTTGGTGACCTAGTTTTACTGGTTTCTCAGTTCATTTTTTGGAGGATGGTTATGGTTTCTCTACTCTGCAAGCTTATTCTTTGACTCCATTTCCCAATGGTCTTTTTTTGGCACTTGGTCTACTATTTTTTCTTTTGGCACTCACAGGGAGTGCCCATCCCCGAGTCGGAGCTGATGTTGGTGCTCAAATTAGTCTCACCCCATTTGTCATTGAAATTCCTCAGTTTGCGGGCTCTGTCATGTTTTCTATCTCCCTGTATTGATGCTTGAAGACTTTGTCCTCCATTTGGTTGCCATGATCAGTCCCTTCCTTGGTCGAGGATCACTTAAAAGTCTAGAATTTGTTTTTTGTTCCTCTGTCCATGTGAAAGAGTCTGTAACTTGGGCGTAAAACTCAGGTTTTTCCTTTCCTTCCATTTTCCACAGTCACGTTTTGTTGTCCCTGTCATTTTTGTCCCAAATATCTATGGAAACATGATTGGATGTAGCTCGAGGATCATATTTGGGCCTTATATCATTTCCAAATTCTCTTTCCTTGAAGAAAGATTCATTTCCGGGCTCAAATGGTGATTTTCCTGCATTTTATGGTTTGACGGGTGTATTTTTCCCTCGGTCAAATTTACATCTCAGCATCAGTGGAAACGTGGCCCTTTTTGGTTGGATGTGGCTTGGTGGGGCACTTTAAAAACTCTAAGGCTCACTTCAACCCAAAACTTGTCCATGTGGAGGAACGATGCTCATTTGAAAATTCACCTTTTGGTTTGGCCTTGGAGTTGCACCGGGGAGACACGTGGAGGTTTCCGCTACCTTGCCCAGACTTAGACAAATTTTTCATGCAGCCAGTACAGTTTTGGTAGACCATGGACACGTGGAGGGCTAACGCTCATTTGAGGATCTGCCTCAGGGTCCCACCTTAACAATTGTGACATAGGGAGACATGTGGAGGCTTCCTGTCGGCTCTACTTCTATACTTAAACTTTTCAAAGCAATTTTGAAAGGCCTGGGACATGTGGAGGAACCGTGCATATTTGGGGACCGGCCCCTAAGTTTTATTTTGAAGAAGTGCCAGGAGGACACTTGGAGGCTTCCACTCACTCTTCCCTTTGCTTGGACTTTTCAATGGCCAAAGAAAAATGTCTCGGACCCTAGACACATGGCGCCTTCCGCTGAACCTTCAACTTTTTTAACAAACTCTGCCTGGACTGAGACATGTGTTGAGCCCGTGCTTGTTTGGGGTCTCTTACTTTTGGGGACCATCTCAAAATGCGCCATTGAGACACATGGAGGCTTCCATTCTAGCTCCTTTTTACACTGAGACTTTTCAAAGGCCAAAAGCATTTTTTTTGGGCCCAGGGCATGTGGAAGGCCCGCGCTTGTTTGGAAAACTTTCCCTATGCTTCTCCTTTGCAGGTTGCACCAAGGAAACATGTGGACGACTATGATATAAAGTAGAAAAGGGAAGAATCAATAGTTGTTGTGTATTACATCTATTTTTCCACAATTTTTTCTCCAAGACTCCTGGAGACGTGAATACGCACTTGTTTTTCATCATTTTTGATGAAATTCCTTGTCATCTCTGTCTCTGTAAAGTGACATTGAATGGATTCAAAACTTAATTTATGAGTCCAAGGATTGTTAAGATCGATATTTTGAAGTTGGAATTGCTCAGGCACTTGCAAAAATGGGAATTACTAGAGAAGCTTAAATGATGAGATAGAATTATAGAGGAAAGAGAGGGAAAGGGGATGAAATGATGAAAGTGCAGGCGCAAAAGATGAAAAATGTGTTTCCTCGAGAGCAAAAAAGATTCCCTATCATATCTTTGTACGCAAAGTCTCTGGAAAATGATTAAAAAGGGGATTCCTTGCATGATAGAATCATAATGATTAGAAGGATTACCAAAAAGTTGTGGCATGACATCCTAGTCATTAGTCGAGGGCCCAAGAAATGTGATCAGTTCATAATTGGTCCACCTGGTAGCTTTCGGATCTGAATTTGTTAAACGTCACTTTTTGAAGAAAATTGTTAACAAGAAAAGGTCCCTCAAATATTCTTTCTTTTTGGGGGGGAAATTGAGTGACTAAAATGTATAAATGCAATGAGAATACTCTTGCAAATGGTTGAAGGTTGAATTATTAAGAGAAAATTTGAGAAAGTCATCTTCGTGAGAGACCAAAGCTGAGATAACTTGTTATTTTCTTCTTTGTTATATTTTCTATCATGTTAAGTTGGTTGCATATGTATAGCCATTGATGAGCATTGAGATTTCTCTTGAATCTTTCCCCTACTGATGAATCTAAGCAATTTTGAAATTAATTTGTGTCAAATCTCTAGCAATTTGTGTCTTCTTTGTTTCAAAATGTCTGTAAATAGTTTCTTTCATTCCTATTGCAATCTTACATTGAAATCTGTGTGAAATCACACAGGATCTCATCCTTGTGATAATTTAATGGTATTTGAAATTTCATTTCAAGAAGAGCCTTCGTCTTGGATTAGATAAACAAATTTAAAATCAACACACTATCATTTGTTGATAAATATTGTCTGTAAGTCTTCGGGTGTACCTTATGCATGATTGATCAAAGACTTTGGTGTTTAATTGAGTCTTTAAATTTGAGCCTTTTTGTTAGAGTCTCAAAGATTATGTGAAAAAGTGTTGACCTAGGCCTCCATTTAAGCACACCTTCTTGTTGAAGGTGTTTCTTAACTATTCTAAAGCTTTCTGTTGTTTAGTTGTTCATTTTTGTGAGGTCCCTTCGAAGATCTAGTATAATCAACTTTATCCTGTTTCATATCCCACCAAAATTATTCAAAAACCATGAAGGTTACACTAAGGGTCTTCTCACCCTGGTCAAAGAGGCACGTCCTAAAGTAGTGAGGAAAATTCAAATCCTCTTAAACATGTTATCCATCTGTCCACAAATCTGAGTGACAAAGGGCCAGTTAGATCTCATCTTGGGTTTAAAAATGGCATACACAATGATCTATTTGTCTGTAAGATCCCTGATGAATCTGTGTCGTTGCTTGAATTGAAAAGGTGAACAAATTTAGATACAAACACACTCTTTATTTTACATGTGTGTCTCACCAAGATGATCTTACATTATGTTTGGGGTTTGGTTATCCATAGAGTACTACCTTAAGAAAATCACATTCTCCTTACTATGCACACGATTTCCAAACTGTTGATAAGAAAAAACTTTAGGTGGACAAACTTGTGGATTTCTTGTCAATGCTCTGGGAATCTAAGTCCCTCTACTTAACTAGTGCAACTGTTGTATATGCATGCATGAAAAAGGTGGATTTTTGTGGTGGCCTTTCAACTGGGGATCCAACAGGGGCACTCCACTGACCCTGTGGCAAAGCTAACAATCTCTTGCTAGGGAAGCACTTTGTGTAAAGGTGTGGGAAAGGGAGTGAGAATAGAGGTAGGAGAACTAATGTTGCAGGTAGAAAATCATATTCCTGCACACACACTAGTTAGAAACTTCAACACATGCATTTATGGGAAGAAACAACTCTGCGAATAGCAACAAGACCAAATAGAATTTATCTGATCACCAAGTATCAAGAAACCCCTTAGTCAAAGAAAGCTAGAAACTCCTTCTTCTTGTATTGATTGCTCAAACCAAAGTTGTACATAGTGGAGAAATGGAAGAAATTTGAGAATGGGGGAATAGAAGAAATTTGGCTATCTCCTTTTTTCTCTCAAGGTATAATGCACTCTTGAGTCTACAAGATCAATTGCCAACCCTTTGAAATGGGAATGGCATTACAATTTATAGAATGAGAGGTGACTTATCATCTTCCTCATGACTTTCCATATGCCTTAATATGACTTAAGACTATTCATATTCCACTTTAAATATTTAAGTCCCTTTTATAATATCAAGGTGACTTAATTTACATTATGTTTCTAAAGTCACTTTTAAGTGACTTAAAGCCATATCAAAAAGTGCAAACCCCAACAAAGAATTAGAACATTTGAAAGTGAGAGAAAGTTGGGGGAAAGAGGAGAAAGAAAGAGAGAGAGAAGAAGAAGAAGAGTAGATGTCACCCGATGAAATCTATTGATCCTCGTTGATGGAAAGCTCCAAATGGACTTTGAATCTTTGAACTCCTTGCACACTTGAAACTTCCTCCAAATTAGATTCATGAACTCTTGTAAAGTTGAATGAACTAAGGTGGATTTTGAATGCCCTGTGAAAAATGACTAGGATGCTCCCGAACAATGATGTCCCCCTAAAGGATTATCCTTACATCCTATTTTTATCTTTAAGTGTATGAGACTTACTATTTTTAGTAAGTGTGAAAAAAGTAACTCCCTCGATCCAATTTGAGTGTTGTGATCTTGATTCCCCTTTCTCCCTTGCATTCCTCACTCCTTTGGATCAAATTTCTTTTTTTAGCTGGTGCTCAAGGGCTCCACTTAATATTTTTAGTAATGCCAAAAATGTCTATTCTGGTGGATTCTCAGCTGTAGTGCACTTCCAATGTCTTTATCTTCTTCGCAGGTTCTTCTATCGATGACTTTCCCAAAATAACAGTTCCTATGTAATAGACCTACTATTTTTAGAATTTTTTCCTCTGGCAGTCAGAGTGACGTGGAAAAAAGTTTTTTGATATGGGTTTTTTCCCAATATCCTCCCTCTGAAATTTTGGGCCCACCCGCTTAATAGTCCAGGAGATTTTAAAGTTTTAATTTTTGGACCTGGCAGTGCTTCTGGGTATGACAACCATTAATGGACCTCAAAATTACATGTATGGTTTTCTCCTTTTTTTGTGAAGAAAATTATATTTTTGATGTGGGTTTTTTCTTCTGGTGCTTCATGTGATCTTACTTCGATCCGGTAACCGGTTTGACGGGAAATCCCACTTCTTTCTTCGTTGAGAGCCGGAAAGGAGATTTCTTCATTGTGGATGATTCTTTCACACATGGGGGAGTTTGAAGGTGATCTTCTTGATGGCCTTGGGTAGAGGAATGAGCAGAAAAATATATCTTGTTGTTTCATGCATCCGGTTTGGGAGATTTCTTCAACTTCTCATTTCATGGCTATGGAGTTTTCTCTGTTTTCTCCTTTGTGCTTCGTGCTTCTCCTTCTGTGTTTGATGAGGATTCCTTCTGAGACCTACATGACTTTCATGGAGTGGGAGGGGATTGAATTTTTATCAGGTCTGGTTTGATTTCTTGCAATGGTGGAGTGATGGAAGAAAGTTGCAGAGGAAGTATGGAGGAATGAAGTGCACATACAACTGTTAGAAGTTAGAAGCAGAAAAAAGCGGCACTTGGAAAATATTTTTCAAAAAGATATACATAGGTAGGGCTTGGGTGCATTTTTCCATGCTTGATTTCCCTGACCTTAGGGATGTGAGGGACATCAAATTTCCATGGTGGTCAAGAGCATGACATGTGGCGTTTGATCCAACGACAGGGAATGAAGGAGGAAAAAGCTAATTTAAAGCACTGGGAGCTGAAAGGAGGTCACATGGGTGTCCAAAAGACTCCCTATGGGGGATGGGCACATTTTTCAAGGTATTATGTCCCCCACCTCAGGTTCATAAGGGACATCAGTTTCCTTGGTGGTCCTGGAGGTGACACGTGGTGCCCGATCAACGGCAAGGGAATGCATGCTCCAAAAATGCACCTGGGGGCTGAAACTCGGTCACGTGGGTGTCCAAATGACTCCCCATAGGGTATGGGAGAATTTTTCAAGGTCTGATGTCCCCCACCTTAGGTTCATAAGGGACATAAAATTCCATGGTGGTCTTGGAGCTGACACGTGGCGCCTGATCCAACGGTAGGGAATGGATGCTCCAAAAATGTACCTGGGGGCTGAACTGTCAAGTCTGGAGGTCACATGAGGGTCCAAGAGGTCATATGAGGGCTGAGAGGGCTTCAAGGGGTCTAGGATAACTTTTCCAACCTTGGTTTCCCTGACCTTGGGGGACGTGAGGGACACAAAATCCCGCCAGGCTCCTGGTGCTGACACGTGTCCTCCCAAAAATTTGGCTAAGTCCTTGAACTTGTAACAGTGATAACTTGAGCTCCCGATGGAATTTTTTGGAAAAATTTATATGATCCTAACTGGAAATGGCCTTATGAATCCAATGGTGGGAGTATCATGTCTTGATTATTCCATTTGATCCCTGAAAAATCAGATTTTTGATTTTGTACTCCACCTGTGCCTGAGAAAAACTGCCTGCAGACCTGATGCGCCAAAGTGTTGTGAAAAATATTATTTCACCATCATGTAGGCCTTAGAATCCTATTTTTTTATATATTTATTTTTTCTCCTAACTCCATCCGAAGCTCCCAGAATCTTCTTCTGAAGCCCAACAGTTGTTTTAGGCCTGTGTACCGCCTAGGCTTGTGAACCCTGTTTTTTACTCAGACTGCTCCAAGTCTTGCAAAACTTCCCCAAACCTTCAAAAATCATTTCCATTATGTTTTAAGGTCTTCCATTTCATCTCCATGTTGAATTTTTTCCCTTCCGTTCCACTCCATGGGAGTTGAATCCAAGTCCTGGGAAGGCTAGCGATAGCCCTTCCCAATACTGCCAGAAGATAGTGTCTTTTCAGAACTCCCTAAAATCACCTAGGGGGAATGAATGGATTTCCTAAATCACCTAGGGGACCAAATTGAGATCAAATATTGATCAGGTATTTGGATGATTTTGACCTGGGGTGCCTTGGAATGATAAAACATGAAAAATTCACATTGGGGTATAGTTGTCGTGCTTGGAAACTTATCAATTTCCCTGTTGCACATTTTCACAACAACAGCTGGCTCTAGCTTGGGGACATGACATGGACTAAGCAGTGAAGACATGACATGGGAATCTAGAATCTCAATTTTAGACCATATAATTCATTGACCAGTGCCTTATCCATTGGGCCCTGCAGAGTCATGTACAACTTCTAGAAAGGAAGATTAGAAGGAAACACACACACACAAAATGAAGGAAAGGAAACACACGACACACAACAGGAAGGGAAACACACGCAATAGAAAGGGAAACACACCTATCAATCACCTATGGTACAAGGTGGGGGACAACCCACTTTCACTGAAATACTTTTCATTTCTCAAAAGTTACCCCTGAAGAGGTAACACTGAATGATGATGTTCTGTGAAGCCGTTGACGGGTTCCAGAAAGTAGCCTCCCTTCCTCAACTGCTTATGAAAGCCAGGTGATTTCACAATTTTCCTTTTACTTTGTAGGAGTGAGTCCATATGAGCTTCTTGATGCTCGAGTCCTTGCTTGGAAATTCCACTACCTTCATGCTCTTTGAAATTGGTTTCATCGTGCCAGTTTCCTTCCATGTTTATCCATATAGTTGATTCTCCATTGAGCATCTCATCGCTGCCCCAATGCTGATTTTCATTCCAATTCCTTTGATATTCTGAGTTACTTTCTTTCCCGAGTCTATGCTCATTGACATCTTCTCTATGAGAAACCTTTGATTCATCCTTTTCCTTCACTCCACTGTGAGGTGCTTGAGTACTGATGGAAGGATTGGATGTGAACTCATACTTGTCTTGTATGTCCATGACACTAATGAAGAGATCAAGAATCGGCTCGAGATCTTCTGCAACTTCTAATACATCTAAGATTTCTTGCACGGAGTAATGTTTCATCATTTCCTGTAGTTCCTCTTTGTACCCCTTTGAAGAATCTTTATCTTGTAACTCAAAGAAACTATCTGGAGGGATTACCTCATCATCTCGAGAATCACTGCACTCTACCGATCCTTCATCAAAAAGAGCTTCATCTTTAGAGGTCTTGAAACTCCTTTCTTTAATTTCTTCATCATGGGAAGAGTCTTCATCTTCAAATGGGAAAGAAAATATCTCCATTTTGGTATTGCATCCATCAATCATTAGCTCAAGAGTGGCATCATATGTTTCATCTTGCCTTATCTCAATATGGCCAACCTTCACATTAGTTAAGGCTTCCAAATCAGCTTCACGCTTGTCTTGCAAATTTTTGGCTTGCATCAGGAGCTCGAGACTGAGCTCAGGATCTTCAGTTTCTTCTGCAGCTCTAAGAATTTCTTGTACAGACATTTCTTTCAAACCTTTCACGGGCTCATCACAAGCTGATTTTGTCTCTCCATAGATGGCCTGACTGAGATCATCCTCATCCCCAAATGGGAATGAGAATAACTCCTCATCTTGTAAAATCATATAAACTGATTTTTCTTCTTGAAAATCATCAAGAACCATCTCCTCTTCCTCGTGGTTTGCATCATCTGGTGATTTGGGGCTGTCCTCTTGTAACTCGAATCTCCTCAATGCTTCTTCAAAATCCAAATCTCTTTGGGAAGGCATGTCTGGGCCTATCAAGATGGGGATATCCTCTTCCTCCTTGGTTTCCACAAAGTGATTCATCTACCTGCTACCTTGATACAAGATGTTAGCTTCTGGGCTTCCAGAATTTCATACCGTGTACCTCATTTTCTTCTCAGGAAGCAATTTCTCCATGTCTCCCTTCACTGGTATGGTTGCGGATGACCAATTCATCTGAATTTTCCCTCCCAAGTCTCGGCAGAAACTTCTACTCAACAACATTCCGAATGAGGCTGGGACATCGGCTACCAAAATCATCGCTGAAATTTTCTTGTCTGGAAATTTGGCGAGAGACACTTGTGCATCTTTGACCTTCCCTACAAGTGGGACCTTTTTTGACTCCAAAGAGTAACAAGAGCCACTAGGTGGAGTCATTGTAAGTTTAAGAGCCTTGGCGACCTTCAAAGGCATCACATTGTCTAAGGCACCAGAATCTATTATGCAATTGTTCAGTACATATTCTCCAACAAGAAGGGAGACATAGAAAGGTTCAACTTTATCAGTCTTTGATGCACTCAGAGAAAGCATGTTCTGTGAGGGAGGTGTAGGTGAGTTTGGTAGTATGCCTTTGAAAATAGAAGCTACAACATTGGGTGTTAGACTACCACTCCTGATGTATCAGATGAAACACTCAAATTGTTAGGATGAGTCCGCAAATATTCAGTTTCAGTAATCTGCACTTTGGCTTTGTTTGCATATTCTATGAAGTCAAAGGGAGCAGATGCAGACAAGGGGAATGAAGGGACTGATTTTGGGGTCTGGATAGGCTTGGGAGTAGGATTTGATGTTTGAGGAATGGAGGGTATTTTAAAAGGTACACTAGGAGATTTCAAGTTATTAGATTTTGTAGGAGCAGATTTGGGTTTAGAAATGGAAGAGACATTGGAAGACTTACTTGGGATTTCGGGAGTCTTCTTACTTGCTACGGGATCAGGATCCAACAATGCAGACTTCATGGAAGATGGAAGTGGGGATCCTCGACTGATTATTTTATTTTTCAGAGTCACCATAGGAGGATCATCAACCTTATTTTCTTTTGCAGTAGTGGAGGGAGATGCTCTTTTCTCGGACTGAGAATGAGTGAATACCACATGAGAAACTAGGTGCATCTTCTTCATCTTCTTCATAACCTCTAGAATACTCACAAAATCATATTTGTGCATCATTCTCAAACTCATCACTTTCTATGAAACCGCCACCTTCACTTTCTTGTTCAAGCTCTTCTTCATCTTCTTGAAATCTGCAATTTATGTTCATGGGTGGGGCCTCCAAGGCGAGCCTTTGGGGTGCTCCCACAATCTGATTTATGTTTCTTCTTTGGGAAGAAACACATTCAAATATTTCCCTCTTCAAAGATGCTATCTCATTCACCAAATTTTGCAATGATGGATTGGTTCTCTCATCTTTAGGATGTTGGGCCTTTCCCTTTGATGGATTCTTGATCTTTCTAGAGAGGATGAGATCGTCATCCAATTCAATGGCCCTCCTTTGTGCTTCTACAATGTTCCTTGGTTGAAATCTTCATAGGAGAAATCCTACCTCTGAGTGATTGAGCATTTATGAAGAATCTTTTGATATTGTTTTGAGAGGGTGAATCTTCTTTTGGTATCCTGTGAAGCAACCGTTTCGAAATGAGCCATGAAGTCTCTCATCGTTTCATTTTCTCCTTTCCTCATTTGAGCCAACTGCACCAAGAGGTCTTGACAATCTTTAGTTGATTTAAATCTTTCCTCGAAGGCAGCCTTGATGTCATCCCAACTAGTGATGGATCGGGAAGGTAGGAGGTAGAACCATTCTGCTAATTTTTCTTGGAGGGACTCTCCGAACAATAGTTACAACAACATCTTCAAGTTGGACACCAAGAATTCCACATGATGTCGTGAAATTAGCGATGTGTTCTTTAGGATGTTTTATGTTGTCACCTTTGAATTTTGGAAGTTCTTGCGGGAACCCATTGGTAGATCATGGAGAGGTGGTTCAAGAGCAAGCGGGCCTTGTATTCCTTCCCCATGGAACAATGGGTTGAGGTATTTCTTCTTCATCTGCCATTGTCATTTCTTCTTCTTCTTATTTCTAGAATTCTTCTTCAAATTCTTCTTCTTTGGGATCTCAATCAAATGGTGGTTGAAAAATGGAGAATTTGAACTGAAGTATCCATAGGAGTTTTGATAGGATTGCCAGGTGGTGAAATCCAGATGGAGAGGAGGCTTGAGAGACAAGTATGGATCATCTCTAAATTCTTGCTGCTGAAAAGCCTCAAAATTGAAATCAGAACATCAACTTGCTCAACTTGGTGTGTCTTCCTTCAGCTAGATTTTTGAAATTCTTAAAGTGGGAATATGAAAAGACACGGTGGAATGTTCATGTGAAAATCAGTATTGTATCTTTCGGCAACAAACTTTCATGAACTCCTTTTTTTATTTTTTCAATATTTGATTTTTTTTTCTATTTTGAGACCTTGCAGTCATATTTTGGGTGCAGATGCTACTAAATCTGCCCCACGGTGGGTGCCAAAAATTGTTGGTGAGAAAATTTGTTTGGTGTAAGAACTTGTGGATTTCTTGCCAATGCTCTGGGAATCTAAGTCCCTCTACTTAACCAGTGCAGCTGTCGTATGTGCATGCACATGAAAAGGTGGATTTTTGTGGTGGCCTTTCAATCGGGGATCCAACAGGGGCACTCCACTGACCCTGCGGAAAAGCTAGCAATCTCTTGCTAGGGAAGACTTTGTCTGAAGTGTGGGAAAGGGAGTGAGAATAGAGGTAGGAGAACTAATGCTGCAGGTAGAAAATCAGATTCCTACACACACACTAGTTAGAAACTTCAACACATGCATTTATGGGAAGAAACAACTCTGTGAATAGCAACAAGACCAAATAGAATTCACTGATCACCAAGTATCAAGAAACCCCTTAGTCAAAGAAAGCTAGAAACTCCTTCTTCTTGTATTGATTGCTCAAATCAAAGTTGTACATAATGTGGGAATGGAAGAAATTTAAAAGAGGGGAGAATAGAAGAAAATTGGCTATCTCCTTTGCTTTCTCTAGGTACAATGCACTCTTGAGTCTACAAGATCAATTGCCAACCCTTTGAAATGGGAATGGTGTTACAATTTATAGAATGAGAGGTGACTTATCGTCTTCCTCATGACCCTCCATATGCCTTAATATGACTTAAGACTATTCATATTCCACTTTAAATATTTAAGTCCCTTTTATAATAGCAAGGTGACTTAATTTACATTATGTTTCTAAAGTCACTTTTAAGTGACTTAAAGGCATATCAAAAAGTGTAAACCCCAACAAAGAATTAGAACATTTGAAAGTGAGAGAAATTTGGGGGGAAGAGGAGAGAGAAAGAGAGAGAAGAAGAGGAGATGTCACCCGATGAAGCCTGTTGATCCTCATTGATGGAAAGCTCCAAATCTAGTGAAACTTTGAAGAACTCCTTGCACAATGTGAAACTCCTCTAAATTAGCTCATGAACGCTTGCTAAGTTGAATGAACTAAGGTGGATTTCGAATGCCCTATGAAAAATGACTAGGATGCTCCCGAACAATGATGTCCCCCTGAATGATTATCCTTGTACATCCCATTGGCCAAAACTTCTCTTTGAGTGTAACTTACTATTTTTAGTAAGTGTGAAAAATCAACTCCCTCGATCCTTTGGAGTGTTGTGACCTTGATTCCCCTTTCTCCCTACATTCCTTACTCCTTTGGATCAAATTTCTATTTTTAGCAGGTGCTCAAGGGCCCACTTACTATTTTTAGTAAGTGCCAAAAATGTCCGTTCTGGTGGATTCTCAGCTGTAGTGTAATTCCAATGTCTTCATCTTCTTTACAGGTTCTTCTATCGATGACTTTCCCAAAATAGTAATTTCCTATGTAGAAGACCTACTATTTTTAGAAAGTGGGATTCTGGAGGTTAGATTGAAGTGCAACAAAGTTTTTTGATATGGGTTTTTTTCCCAATATCCTCCCTCTGAAATTTCGGGCCCACCCGCTTAATAGTCCAGGAGATTTTAAAGTTTTAATTTTCAGACCTGGCAGTGCTTCTGGGTATGGCAGCCATTAATGGACCTCAAAATTGGAGGTCTAGTTTTCTCCTCTATTTTTGAAGAAAATTATATTTTTGATGTGGGTTTTTTCTTCTGGTGCTTCACGTGTGATCTTACTTCAAACCGACAACCGGTTTGATGGGAAATCCCACTTATTTCTTCGTTGTGGATGCTCTGTCGCACATGGGGGGAGTTTGAAGGTGTCTTATTGATGGCCTTGGGTAGAGGAATGTGTAGAAAAATATATCTTGTTGTTTCATGCATCCGTTTGGGATATTTCTTCAACTTCTCATTTCATGGCTATGGAGTTTTCTCTGTTTTCTCCTTCTGTGCTCCATGCTTCTCCTTCTGTGTTTGATGAGGATTCCTTCTAGGGCCTGCATAATTTCATGGTTGTGGGAGGGGAGTGAATTTCTAGTAGGTTCTGGTTTGAGTTCTTGCAATGGTGGAGTGATGGAAGAAAGTTGCAAAGGAAGTATGGAGGAATGAAGTGCACATACAATTGTTAGAAGTTAGAAGCAAAAAAAAAAACGGCACTTGGAAAAATTTTAAAAAGATATGCACAATTAGGGCTTGGGAACATTTTTCCATGCTTGATTTCCCTAACCTTAGGGATGTGAGGGACATCAAATTCCATGGTGGTCAAGAGCATGACATGTGGTGCCCGAATCAACGACAGGGAATGAAGGAGGAAAAAGCTAATTTAAAGCACTGTGAGGAGAAAGGAGGTCACATGGGTGTCTAGAAGACTCCCTATGGGGGATGGGCACATTTTTCAAGGTTTGATGTATCCCCACACCTTAGGTACATAAGGGACATCAGTTTCCATGGTGGTCCTAGAGGTGACACGTGGCACCCGATCCAACGGCAGGGAATGGATGCTCCAAAAATGCACCTGGGGGCTGAAACTCGGTCACGTGGGTGTCCAAATGACTCCCCATAGGGTATGGGTGCATTTTTCAAGGTATTATGTCCCCCACCTTAGGTTCATAAGGGACATAAAATTCCACGGTGGTCCTGGAGGTGACACGTGGTGCCCAATCCAACGTAGGGGATGAATGCTCCAAAAATGTACACCTGGGGGCTGAACTGTCGAGTCTGGAGGTCACATGAGGGTCCAAGAGTTCATATGAGGGCTGAGAGGGATTTAAGGGCACTGGGAGAACTTTTCCAACCTTGGTTTCCCTAACCTTAGGGGATGTGAGGGACACAAAATCCCGCCAGGCTCCTGGTGCTGACACGTGTCCTCCCAAAAATTTGGCTAAGTCCTGAACTTGTAACAGTGATAACTTGAGCTCCCGATGGAATTTTTTGGAAAAATTTTATATGATCCTAACTAGAAATTTCCTTCTAAATCCAATGTTGGGGTATCATGTCTTGATTATTCCATTTTATCCCTAAAAATCAGATTTTTGATTTTGTACTCCACTTGTGCCTGAGAAAAACTACCTACATAGACTGATGCACCAAAGTGTTGTGAAAAATATTATTTCACCATAATGAAGGTCTTGGAATCATCTTTTTGTATATATTTTTTTTCTCCTAACTCCATCTAGAGCTCCTAGAATCTTCTTCTGAAGCCCAACAACTGTTTTAGGCCTGTGTACCGCCTAGGCTTGTGAACCCTGTTTTTTACTCAGACTGCTCCAAGTCTTGAAAAACTTCCCCAAACCTTAAAAAATAATTTCCATTATGTTTTAAGGTATTCATTTCATCTTTATGTTGAAATTTTCCCTTCCGTTCTACTCCAGGGAGTTGAATCCAGTCCTGGGAAGGCTAGCGATAGCCCTTCCCTATACTGCCAAAAGATAGTGTCTTTTTAGAACTCCCTAAAATCACCTATGTGGAATGAATAGAATTTCCCAAATCACCTAGGGGACAAAATGAAAATAAAGTAGGGGGTGATCAGACTGACGGATTTGACCTGGGGTGCCTAGGAATGATAAAACATGAAAATTTTGCCATAAGGGTATAGTTGTCATGCTTGGAAACTTCCAATTTCCCTGTTGCACATTTTCATGACAACACAAACCTAGGAGGAAACCACATATTCTATATAATGTTTAACCACATCGTTCCTATTCTTTGAGATAATGACAATTTTGCTAAACGTATAGGTCCTGATGACAAAACTCAAATTAAGGATCTCATTTACTTATTGTAACACCAGCTAAAACACACACAAAAAGACAACATTGAAACTATCAGATACATTTTTTTATTTGTTTTAAGTTTATATGACACCACAAGTGATCACAATGGGATACAACTAACTCTTGACCATCTTGATATGACATTGACCACCTAGGAAAGAAGGGAACATATGACACCCATCATGAAAAATTCACATTTCTCTTCAACAAGGCACAACGTAAATGTCCAACCACCATACACAGTTACAGTTAAGGACATCCCACAGTGTAAAATATTTTAAGGTTATGTATTTACTAAAAATGTCTTTCAAGACTTTACTTTACGATCCAGAAGATCCGTGTTTTTATTCGTACAATTCTTCTTACAAAGGTGAACTTATTTCTTTTATACTAATGATTAATTATCTTAAGATCAAGTTTTATGAAGTAGGATCATCAATAATATGTCAATAACTTGCTTAATTCATTTGATTTATAAAGGATATTTTCCATTTCTCACAAAGTTATTTATTTATATTCAAGCTACTAAATCTTATTTCCTACCTCCATTGTATAAGGTGACGAGCGCAAGCTCCAATTGTGGGGAAAGTACCGTTTAGTTTCGGGACAAAATTCACCTTTGTGCAAGGATCAAAAGTTTAACATTACTTAAGAAAGATTACAATGTACCAAGGCAAGGGTTAAAGGAAAAAAGTCAAATTGAATTCATCTTCATGATCTCATTGGTTATTAACCAATCTTTTATTGAGGCTAAGAATTTATCAAGTATGGTTAAAAGCTTCATTTAGGATTTGCTTGATTAAGCTAGACAAAATAATACAATTTGGTTTCAAAATCGATGAGCAGATTTATGGTTTCTTAACCAATCCCCCCTACTTACTAAGATCTAGGATTCTCCCAAAAGTTAAACATTGATTTCACTTTAATAGAATTTATTGTTTCACAACCATCATGATAAGGTTTATTAGTTTAGCTTAGGGGTATAAGGTAAATAATTTTTACACAAGAATATAGTTCCTCTTCTTCCACTTAAAGACTCAGGATTTTATCAATGAGATCACAACTTTCAAATATATAAATACATTTTATTTATTTATTTGTTTATTTTTTATTAACCTTTAAAGGATTGTCAACCCACTTGATTATGCCTAGAGTAACATTGATACAATGACCCAAAAGGGTTAAAAAAAAATTTATAACACAAAAGAAGAGTTTACCATCACTTATTGAGAAAATTATACATGGGTACAATGTTTCTACAATATAACAAAATATTCATAACCAGGTTGTGATCAAACTATATCATTTACAAGAATGTCTTACAAGTTTTAGTGTTCAGCTGATTATGACAACCTTACTCCACAAAACATAAGACCCCAGGGCAACAAGTCCTCCAAACTTCTCTACAAACACCATTCCAAGATCTACAATATATTAAGCATTCTTACTAAGGAACTTCATAAGCAAAAACGAAGCAACTTCTAGAATTATTCCCCTTTCTTTTTTTTCTACCCGCAATAGCCATCTGCACAATTATTAGCCCGAGTCAGTTCGCGAGAACTGAGCATGATAAAGACTACACATTGGAATAGAATGCTACCATTAACAATATCATAAAAATAACTTTTTATTTAATGAAAATATGCCAAATTCTAAATACTAACAATGCCATTACACATGCTAGAAATTATACCATGTCAAAATTAAGAAGGGAGCCATAAGAACCCGATATGAACATTGTTTTAAGGACAACAAAATTTTAATCAACATATAACAAGTAGGGGTCAATGACCCGGTAAGTTCAAAACAAAGTGTCGAGCGTATTGGGATTTCAATCATATAATCACATAGATTATATGATTGAAATCCAATACTCAAACATCATCAACATTTCTCTAACTACGTCCCAGGATCCAAAAGATTAAAAGTTAGAAATCCAACATCATATACTAACCACTATTTACCCCTTTCAAAAAAAATTTACCCCACAACAATCCTACACTTAATTGATTAAAAAGAGCATACAGAGTAAGTTCTAAAAGGAAAGCTCAAACATCTGATCATCTTGCCATGCTATGTACAACAATCAAAAAGTATGATAAAGGAAATAACCCATATTTAGTAAATCAAACAATTAAAATAATCTAATGCCACCGTCTTACAAAGATTTAAATTACAGTCCAATCAATTTAATTACCCTTAAACCTATATCAATAGAATTTAAGCAAACCATCCCAAAGGAACCAATATAATGATGTTATATGAATTGCACTTAGTCATATCTCCTCCAATAGATAACCAAATATCCTAAGTTTCCTTAATTTATTCAAACACCCTCGTTTGAGTCAAATACCTTAAACAACTGAAACACAATTTTTATATTAAACAAATAAAACTCTCTCTCTTCTTTCTTTTGAATAATAGCATATTCTTTTATCTCGTCACTCCTAAGTACCTCCATCCCTCAATCTTATCTCAGCAAAATGAGCTTATAAAATTTAGTTCCAAGCAGAAGGTAAATAACATTATACCTTAATAAAACCAAACACTAATGATTATCCTAGCCAATTCATAATATCTTAATTAAATTGTGCATCTTTAATTTTCCCACAGCTACCTTAATCAAATCAATTTGACCAACTAAGATCCATCATTGTTACAAAGATAACATTTTCATCAAAAAAATTAGCATGGCTTACAAAGGCGGTCAAACATTATTCCAACAACATATCCTCCAATACGTATGAGGTAATTTTCCACTTCACCAACTGGGACGAGATAACCATCTATCTAAAGGTTGGAGAGGATTTTTCATACTAGATCGATACACTATTTCCAAGCCATATTGTCTATATGGATAAGGATTTCCGTTGACCCTTCTATAATTCAGGGTTCAAATTTCAAACAAGAACATGAAAGATGCAAAATATTATGCTCTACAGGAAAGAGAATGCGTTAGACTTGAGTTTTAACTTATCATAAATTTTCACGATAAGCTACAAGCTGTCGATGTCCACATCAACTGACCCATTTCAAATGTTTAAGAACTGATCTTCAACCTAACCCAAAACAATGGATCCCCTCATTCATTTCATACAGACAAGCAACGATTAATGCCAACTGACTTTAGTAAATACCAGCACATCAAAATCCAATCAGGAACACGCACAAGTACGCATTCACCCATTTTCACCAATACCCCCTTTGGGATTTTAACATTTAAACAAGATATAAGTACAAAAAAAATTCAAAGAAGTATTATCTCCACAATCCAAAAATTTTAACAGTAAAAGGAGGAAAAATCAACAGGTCACCGATGTTTAAGCAACCTACTAATTCCAGCCTTACTAGCTAATATTATATTTACAGGTTCTACAAATTATCAATAAGTATATCACATTATTACAGAGGTATTAACATCTAAGTATTACCTCAAATGAATTTATAAGGAATAAAGGAAGTACTATCGATGCATAATACAAGAATTGATTCATCGAAATCAGTATGGAGATTAAAGTACTAGGAAGAGTGAAACACAAAAAAATAGAGGGAGGTATACATGATAAGAATGACAATAAAAAAACGTAGCACTCTAAGCAACTAACACTTCAGTAAATAAAAGCAATTCCTTCCATGATATGATTAAAGCTAGCATAAAAAAATTAGATGGTAGAATTTATCATGCCTGATTTTCCAGCTTCTACAAGTCGCCCAAACTCCTCATAGGCCTACAAGAACAAACCCCAGGTTGAATCTCTGTCCCCATACATGTTGGGTGCTAAATCACCACTCACTCCCACGTTGGCATAGACAGGGAGCTCCAAAACCACGAGTTACATCTGCCCAAAGGAAACTGTGGTCTCAAGGACTGCAATGATTGTAGTATAAACACCAAATGGGTTTAATGAAAAGGCCTAGGAAACCAAAGGAGATATGATAGGGGTAAAACTAGACTCCATAACATTATAAACATCCTTATAGCCTGCGTCAAACTAGGATGTGAGAGCAGGACAATGGCATCCATCGAAGCACAAATGGAAACCACATTTTTGACAGCATGCACTTGCAGGTGCCTCCAGGAGCTGTGTAGGAAAAATGTGGAGGTAAACACAAGGCATGGAAACTGCTTGACAATCACGCCTCAAAGAGATCTAGTCTCAAGGAATGCCACGACTGTAGGATAATAATCAAAAGCCAAGTAGAGACAATTTAATAAAAAAACTATTAAAAGATACGCGACCACCAAAATTTTGTGTGAGCAGGTCAAAAAAACAAGGTCTCAGGGTAGGCATTAGATAAAATAGATTGGTAGAACAAGCAGGTAAGTCCAAAAAGGAAGATAAATTGGTGGAGGCACTCAACCATCCACCATTTTCCACAAGAACCAAATAATAAAAACCCAAGGAACAAGTGTCTCCCTCACGCTAGGTAGATCACATAAATGGCTAGAAAGGAAGGCATGTAGGTGGGTGAATATAAAT
Source organism: Taxus chinensis (assembly GCA_019776745.2). Classification (NCBI taxonomy): domain Eukaryota; kingdom Viridiplantae; phylum Streptophyta; class Pinopsida; order Cupressales; family Taxaceae; genus Taxus; species Taxus chinensis. The sequence goes on from JAHRHJ020003278.1 coordinate 54,399, forward strand.
ATTTGTTATTTAATAGCCATAAAAAGAAAACAAAGGCATGTGTCGAGGCCAAGGGGGGGAAAACTAGTGGTTGAAGTTTCGAAAGAAAACACTAGACAATGACCAACCATGGTGCCACAACAAGATAAACTCTTATTTCGCATGAATCGAGGCTCGGTCTACGGGAGTGATCAACAAAACAATAAAATAGCTTAATGATAATTATTAATGATACTGATAACAATCAACAATAAAATAATGAAATAATCATCGTTCAGAAATTAAAATATTATTATTATTATTACAAGTTAAAGTAATTATTAACCATATTAATATTGATCGACAGTCAAGCTCAAAAAATAATCATAATAACCAAAGGTTGAAAATTCATAATAACTATTATTATATGGATATTCCTTTTAATCAAACACACCTTAACAACACCAAATCGTCATGCAAGCCACCTATAGAATTTGAGAACACAATTTTCCCTTAAAATATTAATTGTAAAGAATGTTACGGAGGCCAACAACTAGAAGCTTTGACCATGACACGAGAAGGAAAGATAGAGAGTAAAGATGCTACTTCTTCTATACAACAAGGTTGAAGCCAACTAACAATCAATGGGAGTAAACGTAACCATTCAATGTTTAGCAACAGGGTCAGCGAAGTAAGAACTGGGATAAACGTCGAACGAGGAATTACGCTTATGCTAGGAGGTGTTATCAAGTGTGAATAATTAATTTTATCCTAAGGTTTTATTTTTCTATGTAACAAGAATCACATAGGAATAATAGTTATGAATGAATTTTATACTAGAGTTGACTGGTTCGTTAGATTTCTTTATTAAATTTTCAAAGTAAGAAACACATAACCGATTATTTAATAATCAATTGCACACTGTAATTTCACTGTAATCTATTAATTTCAATTTTTTTTTACACAATATCTAACTTTTACAATACTAAAATTGGAATCAAATAATACACATATTTAGATGAACTTTTCCCTTAAACACTAACATCTTAAAAAAATGTTAAAAATGTCACTTATGCACCCTTCAATGCTCTGAAAAATGTTGAAAATCATCCACCATTTCACTTAACATTTATATCCAACCCCTTTTTTACCATATGTAAATTTGGATCAAAAGAACACCTATAGTTAAATGCACAATTCCATAAGCACCCCTAAAACTAGCATCTCATACATATTACCAAATTTAAGTAACAAGTCTTTACTGAAACATAGTAATTCATGTGTATATATATTTTTCTTTAACATACATAAAGTACAATAATACACAATGAGTTATAACCACGTCGTTTCCCCATCCTACGTGCATCCTGCAAAACCATGTGAGCATGAAATCAGCGATAAGTCATTGGCATGACATTCACCTAGATCTAGCATAATTAACGTTTTTGGTTTACCATTTACATAATAATAATTTGCATTCTAAGGGAGAGGGTTAGAGACACATATTCATTCCATTTCATTTCACTTCATTTCTTAACCAAGGAGAGAGAAAGAGATAGGGAGGAGAGAGAACACTATTTCACCAAAATTTCAATTTCACACAAGTCAGACCATAGAGTTTCAAATAGTTAGTTACAAGTGTCAACAAGTTTCCGCGGGGTTTTGGTAATCCGATGGGGCTCCTACAACTTTCTTTTTTTACATTTTCCCACTAGTTGCAAAAACGTTCAATTTATGCTCAGAGGCTAAGAAACCATTTTCAAACATTATATTCTGGTGAGAAAACATACCAAGGATAAATTTCTATGTGTCCTCTTATACACCAAGAATTCATAGGAACTAATGAAATTTAGAACTGGTGAACTGTTTATGATTGGCGGCCAAGTTTCCAAGTCCAACGGTCGTAATTGACCTAGTTGTCAATGATAAAAATTTAGCTCGAGGGCTCAGAAAACCACATCTGAAACTAGCGTTTGATGCACAAATGCGCATAGAGAAACTTCCTACAAGTTTCTCCTATATATGGAAAATTCACTAGAGTCAATGGGACTAAGAACTAGAAAATAGTTTTCAAATGCCAACGGGTTTTCTAGAGCCACCAGTTGTAATTGGTCGAGTTTGACCTAGTCAAATTACGACTGAAGGCCTGCAAAATGTCTTTTCCAAACTATCAAGTAGAGTGTTTTTCCCCAAACTGAAGGTTCTAGGAAATTTTCTAGTAAAAATACTAGAGGTTTGTGAAGGTAGATAAGCATTTTGTTGTCCAAGATTCAAACGGCAAGCCAAAATGAAACCCAACTTTTCAATTTTAACTTCTTAAAAGTTACAAAATACGGTAGCATGGCTCCTAGAGTAGCGACAAAAAGAGCACAAATTGTAAAATGAGGTGAATCCAATGCTTGATGCAAGACTCTGCATAACAGGGAACACACATGATGCTTGACATCTCTTTTATGAGGCTTGAACTGTTGTTTTTGCAAGTATCTAGAAAATTAGATTTTTCCTAACTTTGCAAGGTAGACATAAAGGTTTTTTTAGTTGACAACTCATCTGTCTCTCACCAATACGAATGGACATGAGCACCAAGTTTTGATACCCAGGGTCTAGTAGTGCATAAGATGTGGTTGACAACCATGGATGATGATAAAAATACAAGTGAATTTTAATGGAAAACATAAGGAGTTTTGTTGTTTCACACTAATACTCTGGTTACAAAGTTTTCTTGATTGTACTTTTGCAAATGGAAATGATATGAAAATGAGTTTATGTTTGGATACCAATTGCCAGTTGGGTTACATAAGTGTTAGATTTCATTTTAATGTTTTGCAAAACAAGTTTATATAAAATAATTAAATGTGAGATACTCCAAGGTTTTAAATTTATTTCATTACAAATGTAAAACTAAAGTATGAGATATATGAAGGACAAGGTGAGATGAACCATGCCAAGAGGAATGAAACCAGTCAAAATTTTGGGACTTTGTTCCACATCTCAAATGGCTATCTCATTAAGTAGTTTGTGTGCATCCCCAATTCCACTATTTTGCATTCACTATAAATCTTTCATTTTTCCAGGCAATGATCTCCCAGAGGTAGCTATTTATTTTGGTCTTAGTGAAGTCTTTTCCATGGAGCTCTACTCTAATGGAGATGAACTCCTTGGTATCTGTTATCCAATTTTGCACCTTGGGAAAAAATGATCAATTCACGATGTTACAGGAGAAAATTGGAGAGATACTAGCTTAATCATGTGAGCTCACATTCATTTCCAAAAATTTTAACAAGGTTGTGATTGATGCTCGAAAATGGAAATGATGTCTACTAATCGGAAAGGATTCAATGGAAATGCTCTAATAATATCATAGCTCAAGAGAAAAACAATGGATTGAAAATGCTGAAGTTCTCAAATCAGAAATTTAGGGCATACTTGGAGACAATTACATCATCTGATAAAAAATGAGGAAAAGTTCAAAAATGTCAAAACTATGAAAGTCTGAAATTTTGCCAATTTTGAATTTTGGGATTGAAGAGATCAATGGGGCGTCAAAAGTTGGAAAAATGGAAGAAAATTTCCCATTTGCATACTTCCATAAACTTAGAAGATCTAAAATTTTAACTTTCAGGTTGAATCGAAGTTTCAGAGATCTCGAGGTGCAAAGTTAGAAAAATACAGTACACCAAATGTCCAAGGTGCAAAGTTACGAAACCCCAATCTCTGAAAGTCTAAAAGACCAAACTTTGCAGCTTAAAATATGGAAAAAATCACCATTAATGTAAAATTCTGAATTCTAAAATTGAAATTTCATACCACCTCGGTTAAAGAAATGAATTCACCTTCAGAAGTCTTGAGCCCCATGGTTTGAAAATCACGGTATGTCTGAAATTCTGAATTTTGAAAGTTTGAAATTTGTGGCTATCAAAAATTTTGGAACTCCAAGTAAATTTTGTGAGATAAAATAGTTTTGACTTTCGAAACAAAAATGACTCTTAAAAGTCTAACTTTCGGTACTTTTAGGTTACATTCTATGGTCTCCGAAGTAGGAAGATCAATAGTTTGAATGACAATCTGAACTTTAGATGGCCATAAATTTTGACTGGAAGCTTGGATTTGAGAAAGCATAGGACTTTTTGGAAATCTCTCAACATCTGCTACACAACTACCACCATTAAAATTAGTGAGACTAATTATTTAAAAATGAAAAATCATCATTCCACCTTTCATTTAGGTGTCCCAAGTTTCAAACCTAAAACCATTAATGAAGGATGGATGCTTCCTTTATTGCCCAACAAGGAATGACACATAGAAGAATGGGTTTTGAAATAATTGAAATCCCCGAAAAAAAGACAGATTAATTCAATGCTTGTTTGGAGGGTGGTTAAAGCAGGTTTTGGATTTGAGCATCTTCCTCCCTAGCATTCCGTCAACCTATATATTAAAGGAGTGGGCATCTGGCTAAGAAGTTTGACATTTCAGGTTTTGCACCCTTCATTTCTTGCTGAATGATTCTGAAAATGGTTGTGGAGTTTCAGAACGTCCCATTTCAAACTTTGCAAGGTTGAGGCCTCTTGGCCATTGTAAGGGAATATCTCAAATTCTTGGAACAATCTCTAAAAAAACCAGTCTGTGGATGATTTACGAACCTTTCTTATGTTCATTGGAATCTTCGTTGATCTCTCATTGTAATCTTGGGTTACCATTTGATGCATGATGGTTGTATTACATTTTTTATGGTTATTGTTTAATGGATTTTCATGTGTTCAACATTCCTTTGGAGGTGCATCACCTTTTCTTGCATCTTCGAAACCATGTATTCTTGGAAAGTTATGGAGTCAAGGTTTCAGAGCATTTGGTAAATTTGAATGTTTATTATTAAAGAGAGGAATCAGGAACCAACCTTCATATGGAAGATAATTTCCTGATTACAAAGTCCCTAATTTCTTTGCTCAACAAGGCTTCATGTTTTGTAGTCACATGAGAGTTTCAACTCATCTAGTTGCAATTCAGGCTCATGTTTTTATTTTTAATCAACAGTCACTTGAAAAATCCTTTGTGGATCAACAATGTTTTCATCATTTGTATGTTTCTTTAGGTTTGTCTTCTCTCCAAATTAATGAATCTTATTGCCTTTGTAATTTTGAGAAATATACTATATGGGATTTATTTTTTATCTCAATTATATTCATTGCAATGGTTGCATGAAGTGATAAGTATCTTTCCTAAAAAATTCAATCTCTGATCATTGGAGTTGTTCCCTTTTTTTGTGTTGGTCAATAGTACATTGACCTCCTGAGGAATTGCAAACAAAACCTCTGACTAAGGATTCCTTATCTTTCAACCTTGGATTTGCTCCATGAGCTTCATGCTACTGTTTCTTCATGTACTTTAGTTGGTGTGATTTGGATGAAAATATGAGTCAGGAAAAATAAATGCTCCATTCATATACAGAAGTCTTAAATGATCCACCTTTCAAAATAGTGAGTAATGAAAAAGTGGAGTTAAGGCTTAATCTAAACTATTGTGGATGATAAAATTTTAAAATCTTCCTAGAAATGAAAATTAGCCACCGTATTATGAGGTGCAATAGAGTAAAAGTATTACAAGTCAGAACCAGTTTTTAATAGAGAACATGAGTTTCAGTCAGATTTGAGTGTGGTAACTATTAACTAGCAGAGTTGAACGGCTTTCATATTTCTGAGGATTTTCCTAACATATTCAATTGCTAGAAAACGTATCCTCTAATAGCTTGCAACATGGTTAAAGAAATGACACTCGAAACTAAAAAGATGTCGGGTGACAAGCAGGGTAATAGAAAAAATCAGAGCTTAACAAAATCCCACATTTGAAAGGTAGAACTGTCTTTCCCTAATTTCAATGTCCCAATTTGGCAATCAAACGCATAACTTAGAAAATTCCATCTATCAAGATGCTCCATACCAATGGTTTCCATATCTCCCATTCAATGAGCTCGATTTTCACACACAATAGTATTATTCTTGCAATGTAAACTGATCAACAAACATGTTTCATGTAAATGTAAACAATGTACTATCCACGTGAAGACCACCTTTGCATCCATGTCTACCAAATCTGTGCATTTTATCAAGGCTAAAATATGGCTAAATTTGCAATGTTGTCACAGGTTTCATAATGATTAAAGCTTATAGATCTCAAAACCATCATGATTATTATGAAAGGGAAATGACCATGTACCAAATGGCTGATTAGGCTCTCTCCCCACATGCCCTATTAGCCCACTACAACACTCCACTCCTGCCCTCCACCAAGTGCATTCATCACAATTCTCATAAACCATTTTTCGCTTTACCATTTATATCCTAAAATTTAATTTTATTTTTATTTTATTTTTTATAGTTGGCACTACATTCCCCTCCCCTTATAAGAGCATCATCCTCGATGTGACACAATACCGGAGCTCGAAGATTAGGTAGGGAAGGAAGTCACTAATGACACATGTCGCTTAACAAAACAACTAGTTGGTACAACATGACCTCAAGTGAGTAAACTAAATTTTGCAATATCTTAAATTTAAATGTTCTATGAAGATTGGACAGTTCTCTTTTACTTTATTACTTATTATTTCCTTTAAAGTATTTATTAATCTCAACTCTTAATATTTCATTATTTTAAGATTTTAGTTGTCTTATGTTCATGGGTGCCCAACAAAACTGACATCACAATACCACATCAGGGCCAAACACAACACTAATGGTTCACAAGACATCATGATATGTACTTTCACAACTATATCACATCATAAGAACTCAACTGAACCATGGAAAGAACATACATAGCCCTCACAACAAAATACTTATCACACATGCACCCTGACACAAAGGTACTCATAACATAAGCAGACTACAACAACATGGAATTCCCAACATGTACACATACAAGGGTTTCACACAACTCAAAACCATAATTGTAGCTATATAGGGTCAAGATGGAAAAAACATCATACCAACAATGAGGAGCATCAATCATCAACATCACAAAATCACAACCAAACTCACAAGAGTACACATAAATCATAACACCAACACCATACACCTCCCAAAGCATCAAAAACAACTCCATATACCTCCCAAAGCATCACAAAAAAAACTACATATGAAATCCTGCCTAAAGCATCACAAACATACAAATACAACTACAAAACTCTTATGCCTCACTCAATCTCTTACACACACACACAAGTCTCCCTCAAGTCTCTTATGTCTCCCTCAAGTCTCTTATCTCTCCCTCAAAGAGGTCAGTCACCCTATGGCCCTAGGCACATAGAGTCTAGACACCCCTAACCCAAGTGACATAATAACTCATGGTTCAACAACCCGCTAGTTATCTGTAACTCCTTGGGGCATACCCCCATACAATGAAGTGGGTCCATAGGTTCAACCACTCCATGGTGAATCCCATGACCCTATTCCAACACATTATGACATTAGAACCAACATAACAATCCTGTTTCAAATGCCAAGTGGAAAAAATCCAAGCCTTGGGCTAGGCTATAAAAACCTTTAAACTTGAAAATGCAAATTTAAAACTAAGAAAAACAAATGGCCAAATAGCCATAGTTAGTGCAAAAATCCACATGTTAGTGCAACAACCAAATAAAATTCCCAAAATATAAGAACACATCAATCAAGAAAACTATTGGTTCTAGCAAGAAAAAGAAAATGTTCAATTTATGAATAAAATACGTATAGAGAAATAACACATCACAATAACTATGTGGCCTTATATGGCCACCAAAGGGGTACTCAACGAGTTTCTGGCACTCAGACATCAAGCCTCAACTCGTAAAATAACATATCAAATAATACAACTATCATCATCTCTGTCTGAATCATCCCTCCATACTCCCACAAGGCTCAACATAGTCAAAATCACATAGGATTGTTTGATGGACAACCCAATAGGAGAGAGCAGGGGATGTTAGTTTGCATAAGTTGAGCCTAAGGTGGTGCGCATCCACAATATACTGAGCAAGCTCAAAGTATACTAAACAGATAGAAGTGGTTTTTCAGTCTATATAAGACTCCACTTCCTCAGTCGTACTCGGCTCAAGATTATGAAAACTTGGTCCACTCCTCCTCTCTCCACACATACACTCTTAACGATTTCTCCTCTTAGGTTTTCAAGTGTAAGGTTCACAACATAACACATAACTACATCACTAACACAATGGTGATTCACACACATTAACCATAGCATCTTATGCATGGTATATATACAGGGTACGACATAATCATTACTTTCATGGGTTACGATACATCACATTTCCACATAATGCACCCAAGGTGCAAGTACTGCACAATAGGGGTCATACAATCACCATATGCCCCTAATTCATGACATGAATCATCTCATATTACATGAATTATATGCATTTGATGAATAAATTGAATAACATTACAACATATAATCAATTGTAATACAACATGGTGACACACACAATTCATCACAACATGGTGGCAACATCACGATACAATCCAATTCACTATACACCAACATTTTTCATACAACACATCAACACACCTACATATCACAAAATGACAAGATGCTCCAACAAACCACCATCCATAAATAACATTCTTTTCACACATACCAAGGCAGCACATCACATGTTAACTCCTCATTGAATCCATGAAAAGGAGAGTGAATACTCTCATCACAAGCACATCAACATGATAAAAAACATGCACTAAGTGACATGCACCACATGTGCATTCATAATATCACAATTACAACATTGGTCACATAACAACATATATCACATTACTCTTCCAATCTCCACCATCACCATAAAAAATCATCACAACTCCAATCCATCCCAGAGGTTTGAGAGCATGAACCTCCACTCTGATACCAAATGTAATGCCCACATTTTACACACACAAATACAATAGTAAAAATATCAGAATAATTTGTTTTTGAATAACATTGTAGTTCACATGACACTACAGGATAATGCAAGGATCTCTTATGACAATGCATAACACATGATCTTCTTGCACAAACATTAACCCATATAGATAACATGAAAACACGTGATGCACATCAAGGCCACTTTTTTTTCAAATGACAAGACACAACATAATGATTCAACTACATTATGAATCCCGTATAGGCACCATCCATGACAACACTTTCCTGGTTTACATATTTATTACATTCATATTTCATTATTGACCTTATTTTCTTGGAAATCACTTATCAATTATTTTATAACTAGACTACATTATCTTTACTTTATTTAACATTTCACTTGTAGTAATCCCATCTAATTTTTTCTTGTTTTCCCTCATCACACATAGAATGATGTATCCTATTTGTTGGTATGAATATATGTACATACATGATTATTTTAGTTTTTTTTCCAAGGATTCATTTTCTAAGTTGCATGTTTGATTGGATTTTCCATTTATCTTAGTTGTAACAAGGGAGGTTCTCATGAAGCAAAGGAAGTTTATTGATTCAAGAGTAGATAGATTATGCATTCTTTCATATTAGCATTTAAGTTCTAAGGTTAGTCTATTTATTTTTACGTTATTACAACTAACCATGTATCCCATCTACTTCACTTAATTACTTAGTCATCAAGGTACTAACGAGTATGATTTCACACTCCACCAGGTTTGGATTCCTAGACAATTAAGTATTAGATGTGTGTTATGAGGAGACATTCAATTATAAATTTTACACACCTTACTAAGGTCACAACTAGAGTGATTGAACACCCTTATCTCCAAAAATCATCTTGTAACTCTAGGTACATTTGATTTCTTGTCAAGATGAAACTCTAGTTTGAGAGGGGTTAAAGGGATTCACACTCAATATTCTCATGTGTAAGTAACTAAAACATAGGATCCACTCGCATCATTTCATTCATCTTAAAATGGTTTCATTCAATTTGATTTAATTACCTTTTTAAAATTTGTTGTGTAACCATTTATTAATAGGGACATTGGTATGCTCATGAGACTACTAGTCCTTGCCCTAGGGGTTCGTGTCAAGAACATGACTTCACACCATACATTCAATGTAAAATAGGACAAGGGGGATAATAAGAGGGATTAGTTATTCATTTAAAAGGTTAAGATTCACATTAAATTCTACACAAAGAGGATTTTGTTCTCACCACAAGATGGTATAAATGTGTTATAAGAATGATATACATTTAACCCTTCTCCAAGTGCATCATCTTATAGTTACATGTTCACAAAATAATCATAAATTAAAATGTGGTTAAGTTTCACAAATAAATCTTAGTATTGCAACATCATATAAGTCAAACGATAATAGAAATTGGGTATTGAGTTCATTATGATCCCAACTCATACATGTGACTTCCAAGTTAGAAGTGATCTTGCCAAACACTCTTTAGTTTACATGTGTTCTCCAAGAGATTTTAATCAAATTATGTTTGGGGTTTGGTTTCAAAAGGAGTACTACCTTAAGAAAATCACATTCTCCTTGAAGGACACGATTTTCAATCCTATTTGAAGGGCTTCGACAAGCTCTCGATAAGCCAATTTGACCAATCATTCTTATTGATTGTCACATGAATATTCATATAGACAAGCGCATGGGAGTCATTTTCAATGATTAACAATTCAGATTTAACAGAGAGTTAGGCAGCCATTGCATAGGAATTATTGTCATTTTAAGCCGGGGCTTGAAAATCTGACTGTTAGGGTTTTCACATTTGTGGAGATCTGGATAGCACCTTAAAAGCCCATGTTATCCTAACTATTTTAGGTTGTGAGTTGAACAACCAAGGTAAGATGCAACTTATTTTGTAACCTCTGTTATTTGAAAGGAGGTGCATGTACCTTATTTTTCATAAATTTTAGGGAGTGATCATTGGAGAAGAATATGATCAAAACACCTAACTCTGATTTCTCAGGATTTGTCACTTCTAGATTACTGGAGAATTATCAAGACAAGGCTCGTTGCTAAAATAATTTGAGGCAATCTTGCCATTTGGTATGTACATACTTTGCAGAATGGAATTAAGAGTCATGAAGGGTCATGACCTGTAATCACGAAACATGAGCTCAACGTAATAGGATTCGTTGTTTGTTAGAATGTTTTTGTGGGATATGAGACATTGATCAAGTTGAATGAACTTGATTATGGGTGCCGATTTAATGGGCCATGGAAAGATTTAGCCAAAGAGAAATGCCATACAAAGCATAGAAATGTTTCTTCAACTAACATATGTCTCAAATGGAGGCCCAGGATTAGGACTTCACATACAACATCTGGGCATTCTATCACGAAGGCTTGATTTAGAGAACCCAATAAAGTACTTGGATTCAAACCAAATCATACCTAAGGAACACCAAGAGGGTTACAGATAATCTCTGTAAAAAAAATGAAACAAAAAGTTATTTTAAACCATTCATCTCACTCCTTGAGTCCGAAGGGTGTTATCAGCAAATGAAATTGTAGATGCCACTAAACTATCAAAATGTTTAGGTGATTGAGACCGTATTTCAATTGGACTGGATTTTGGTACAATATTGCAATAGAAATAACCAAAAAGATACTTGCATGCATTCAGAGATAAAATAAATACACTTTACTCAAGATTAACACAAAAAACTCAAGTTTGCATCAAACTTATCAGTCATGGGAAATTTTCCGAGAACAATCTCAAAGCTGGAAAATGGTTGTACACTTGCAACATCAAAGGGACACGGTTAAATCATACAAAAAGAGAGATATACAAGACTCATATGCTTCTCAGAAAAAAGATGGGCTCTATCAAGATTTTTCGATGCTGACAAAAAAGTCCCAACCCTCAAAAATCCCCACAATTTACAAAAAAATCTCATGCCATTTATGGCCAAATTTGATAATAGAGTTTACCTGGAAAAATAATTCCATTGAGGTACCAGTGCTTTCCATGATGAATCACAGTTTCTGGGATCTAATCTAGGAAAACACCCAAAATTCATCAGGTAAAAAAGGTGATATCTCTTCAAATATCTCCCACATTCAACTCCCTTTTCAAGTTAAATCACTCTTTAGTCAATTTGAAACCATTTCCACCCCTACATCATATCAAATATTTTAGCTCCTTGCGTGCCCAGGAGATGAAAAATGGAAAATCCGATCGAGCATGATAATCAGAAAGCATTTTAATGGTGAAAGTACGTCTTCCATGATCTTCCCGACAAACTTAGATATCAAAGTTAACTCCACTCTCTATTATCTTAGAAAAGACTCAAGGAAAACAATGGAGATCACACTTCCAGATGTGTTTCAGAAAGATGGGGGGAAAATTAGACTCAGACTCTCAGATTAAATTGATCTCTACTTTGAATTTGGGCCATAAACGTGGTAGATTCAATTTTAAGAACAGATCTAGGGGATTCATTTGAATTTTTAAATTTTTTCAAAAAATGGAAAAAATATCCATTTTTCTACCTCTTCCATTGACTAGATAGAGCTTTGAACCTTCCTTATTAGGCCTGTATGCCATTTTGATGTTGTTTAGTCATTTGCCATGTCAAATGGAAATGAAAATTTAAAATCTCCCCCAATGTAGTGCCTCCTCAAATCTTTGACTTATCAAACCGCCATGTGGATGGCACAGGTTTGAGGCAGTCCCAAAAATTTGATACCTTCATTGCATGGGCTAGCCACGTGTCCTGCATCGGACAACTTTGGTCTAAATGATTGCGTAGCAGATTTTTTATGTGTCATGCTTCGAGGTATTGTCCTTAATGGCCATTGAAAAGTCTAAGAAAAATTCAAAGTTGAGCTTTACGCCTCCACGTGTCATTTCCAGGCTTTATTTAAAATGAAACTCAAAGGCCAGTTATTTAACATGCGCTTTTACTCCACATGTTCTAGGCCTCCTAAACCATTTGAAAAGGTTTAAGTATTGAAGATCTAGCGAAAACCTCCACGTGTCTCCATGGCACAATTTCAAAATGGTGCCCAAGACGGAGATCCTCTGAACAGTGTGGGCTTGTCACGTGTCCCTGTTCCACTAAAGGAATACCAGCCATATTTTCTAAGTCTGGGAAAAGTAATTGAAACATTCACATGTCTCTAAGCGCTACTCCAAGGCAAAACCCAAGTATATCTTCAAATGAGTTTCGTTTCCATGTGTCTCTATCGAACCAAACCTAATCGTGTCTTCCTGGTGCTATTCCAAATCAAACAAAAAATAAATTTTATATTTGAGCGTTGTTCCTCCACGTGGACAATTTTGGAGTTGAGGAGTTTTTATATAGAATTTTTGAAGTATTTAGCCGAGCCGCACCTAACCAAAAGGATGTCATGTCCCCAATAGAAGAAGGATGTAAATTTGACTGTAAGGATGAAATGCCTCGTAAAATACTAAACGAACGACCATTTGAGCCTGGGAATGAAATTTTCTTCAACTAATCATAAAGTTTAGAAATGTTACAAGGCTTTAATACATTCTTAACTCTTAATTATTACTTCTTCATAGTATTTAAATAGATATGTCAATTGGAAATCATGTTCCTTATGATCCCAGACTCATATAGGTGAACCAAATGGTTTTTGAAGGAAGGGACCACGGTTTACTCTTCACTATACACTTTTCCATAGGAACAAAGAAATGAGGAGATTATGTTTGGACCCATACATGATTTCGACCCAGGAAGTACTACCTAAAAATAACACAAAGACTCCTTAATACAACACGGGGAAGGATAAAATGACAGAGACCACATATCAAGATAAATTTTCAAAGGCACAAATGGGGCAAGAATTTTCGGGTTCAACAACAATGATGTCATTAAGCATATAGGATTTTGATGACAAAACTCAAATTAAGGATCTCATTTACTAATGCTATGAGGTGTCATCAAGTGTGAAAGTTAAGTTGATCCTAAGGTTTTAGTTTTCTATGTTACAAGAACAACATACGAAGAATAATTATGCATGAATTTTATACTAGATTTGACTGGTTAGGTTTATATCTATTTATTGCATTATCAAGTTAAGAAACACAACACCGATTAGATTAATCATTATTTCACTTTGCAAAATTTCACTATTAAGCTATTAAGTTTGTTTAACACAATATATGTAACATTTACAATACTAAAATAGAATCAAATAACACCCATGTTTATATGAACGTTTCTTTAAAAACTAGCATCTAAAAAATTATTACAAAACTTCACTAATAACCTTTCAATGTTCAAAAATGTGCACAATATCCTCTACCATATTCACTAAAATATATATATCCAAAACCCTTTTTACCATATGTAAATTTGAATCAAAATGGACACCTATAGTTAAATGCACATGTTTTCCCAAAGCACCCCTAAAACTAACATCTCATACATATTTTGCCAAATTTAGTAAAAGTTCTTAATGTAACATATAACATATACATATATACATATATAATATTTATTTCCATTAACATACATAAATTACAATAATATACAATGAGTCACATACACCATTTTTCATCCATCTTACTTGCATCCTACAAAACCATGTGAGCATGAAATCAGTGATAAATCGTTGGCATGACATCCACCTAGATCTAACATAATTAACATTTTTAGTTTCCCATTTACATAATAATAATTTTACATTCTAAGGGAGAGGGTTAGATACACATATTCATTCCATTTGATTTCACTTAATTTATTAACCATGGAGAGATAAAGGGATAGGGAAGAAAGAGAATACTATTTTCACTAAAAGTTAAATTTCCCAGAACAAGTCACATGATAGAGTTTCAAGCAGTTAGTTATAAGTGTCAACAAGTTTCCATGGGGGCTTGGTGACCCGATGGGGATCCTACAAATTTCTTTTTACGTTTTCCCGCTAGGTGCAAAAACATTTAATTTAGGCTCGAAGGCTAAGAAACCAATTTCAAATGTTGTCTTTCAGTGGGCAAACATACCACAAATGAGTTTCTATGTGTACTCCTATACACCAAGAATTCACAGGAACAGATGAAATTCAGAACTAGCGAACAATTTAGAATTGGCATCCAATTTTCCAAGGCCATCGGTTGTAATTGATTGAGTTGTCAATGATAAAAAATTATCTTGAGGGCTCAGAAAACCACATCCAAAACTAACATTTGATGGACGAATGTGCAACAAGAAACTTCCTACAAGTTTCTCTTATATGCAGAATTCACTAAAGTTGATGGTATTGTGTAGTGCCCACATTTTACACAAACAAATAAATAGTAAAATACCTGAATATTTTTTTTGACTTACATTTCTCACTAAAAAACACCACAAGGGCTCTGAGTAAGGAAAACTCAACAACGGATATGACATGTACATAAGTAATCAACTCACATAAAAACATGAAAACAACATAGACATGTCGATGCCAAACTTTTCACAATGAATGAATACTAGCAATGACCCAACCACAAGAAAAAGGACTCCAGGTTTGGAAAACCCACAACACATCATTTCTTTAATTACATTTTAGTTATGATAAACATTCCATAAACATTATTGTGGAAGGAATTTTTTATTTTTTTTCCACTACAGATTCTTAAGTTCATCCCCCATTTAATTTACAATTTCACCAGTTTAAGTTGGATTTTTATTCTTTACAGAAATTTCCTTAACTTTTATACTTATTTGGCATAATTCAAATTGCATACAAGTACTTTATTATCTTATTAATATGTTAAGAATATTCCTCTCCAAAATTTATTCGATGTCTACATTTTTACCCTTACAACTCAAGTGAATGTGACTTGATGTTTAGGACACAATATTAGGATTTAAGGGAGATTTAGATACAAGATGGATTTTTCCCAAAAGCATTCTTCAATCACGATATAGTTATTTCCCTACCATAGTTATTCTAATTCAATGACTTGTGGAATTCCATTTTTGATTTATATATGTATTTTGTTTTCTCGAAGGTTGATTACACCAAGGCAATTCATATTCTTTGAAACCAAAGAATATATTTAATTGAGTTATAAGGTCTTCAAGAGTGGCATTATTCAGAACCTCAAATATCATTTTTACTCTTATATGCTTTATTTTCTACGTCACATTATGGTCTTATTATTAGCCATTGTCTTGTAAAAGGAGTTACGAAATGTTTGTCTAACCTCTTGAAGACATGTATGATTAGGAGACTTGAAGCTACACACGAACCCTAAGTTAACATCCAAATCAACTGAGGTTTAGAATAATTCCAACTTCACCTAAGGGTCTACCCCTCAACTATATATGCATTTTAAGTGAGAGGACACATTTATGCTAAACCACCTTCATGAAAGGACCAAGGTGTTATGTTGAGAGAAACCAAGGTAACACATTTAGCTGAGTGGAGCTAAGGAGTTCATTAACAAGAGTTTAAGACCTAGAACAACTAAGTCATGACCTCCATCTATGTCGTCTAGATCCAACAGGGATTCATTCGATGAAGAACTTTAATTTTAAATCTATCTTCGGATGACAAGGTAGTCGCTAGGCTACGAAGGAGGAGTTAGCTCTACACACTCCAAGAAAAGTTTGACTGTGTCACTCCTATGAGATGGGTTTATGACAATGTCACTAAACATACTGACTAAGATGATAAACCCATTCTTGGGCTCTGTTTATGTAAATTAGGTTGTTCCATCGAGTGCAAAGTATAAGTTCATTCTCCGATTTTCAATGTCTTCTACGGTAAGGAGTATCACACATGAAAACAAGTTGTTCTCCGAAATTAAACAGGGGTAGAGTGTTTTTTATTTAATTCTCTTTATTACATTTAAAAAGTATGAATGCACAAGATGACTCATTAATCATTTATTGAACACTAAATATGCACTACAAGATATTACTTCAAATTCATTTACCTTATATAAATATCAAACCTTTTTACCATGTGTACTATAAATCAAATTGACCTATGATTAAATGCACATTTCCTAGATGTCCTTGAAACTAGCATCTCATACATATCAACAAATTATCAAATATAACCTTCTGTAACATGAGACTACATTATACATTTATTCATTTAACAATGAACTATATAAATTACAATGATAATAAATGAATTACACATCACCTTTTTCATCATCATTCTTTCATCCTGCAAAACCATGTGAGCATGATATCAGTCGATAATTCACTAACATGGCACCCACCCTAATCTAACATAATTATCATTTTTCAGTTTCCCATTTACATATGATAATAATTACAATTTGCAACAAAATTTGAGGTTGAGAGACATGTATTCCTTACATTTCATTTCACTTCATTTTGTAACCCAGGAGAGAGAAAGAGAAGGGAAGAGAGAGAAAACACCATTTTTCAAAAGTTCTATTTCACACAACAAGTTACACTATAGATTTTTAAATAATTATTTGCATGTGTTAAAAGTTTCCATGGTACTTTGGCAACCTGACAAGGGTCCCACAACTTTCTATTTTTTACATTTTCTTACTAGCTACAAAAATGTTCAAAATGGGCTCCGAGGCTAAGAAACCACTTCCAAAAGTTATCTTCTGATGAGAATGAACACCATGATTAACTTTCTACATGTCCCTAGATATACCAAGAGTTCATAGCAACTGACAGAATTGGGAAAAAGTGAACGGTTTACGTTTGGTGGCTAGTTTTCCGGGGCCACTGGTCATAGTTGATCCAGTTACAAATGAACAAAAGTTAGCTCGAGGGCTCAGAAAACCTCATCCAAAATTGACGTTCGATGGATGAACACGCAACAAGACACTTCCTACAAGTTCCCCTATATAAGGAGAATTCATCAGATTTGACAGGGCTGAGAACTAGAAAACCATTTTCAAACGGCGACAAGTTTTTTTAAGCCACCAGTCAAAATTGGTCCAGTTTGACCTCGTCAAACTGCGACCAGAGGCCTACAAAATGGCTTTTCCAAACTATCCAAAAAAGTGTTTTCCCCTAAACTGAAAGTTCCATGCAATTGTCTAGTAAAAACACTAAAGGTTTGCAAAGACGGATATTAATTTCTCTATCTAGGTTTCAAATGGCGGTTTGAAACAAAAGCCAACTTTCTAGATTCAACAGCATTCTACTGATGTAAACCAGTGTAACAAGGCTCCTATAAGAGCATCAAAAAGATTACAAATGTTCATTCGGGGTCAATCCAAAGGTCCAGGTTGACTCCTCACATAACAAGGTACACGAATGAAGCTTGACATCTCACTTTTGGAGTTACGAAGGGTACTTAATGAGTCTCCGAAAAATGCAAAATTAACTATTTAAATAGGGAGATGGTCAACATTTTTACTGGGAAGTCAATTTTTTCTTGTCGATAAAACAATATTGTAGCAATCTAGTTGGGTAGGAAGTTTTCTAAATCGACCTAAGAATGAGGGTGGAAGTTCATGGTTTAATACAAAGGGTTATTTTGAATTCGTGAGTTACGACATGACATTTTATTTTTTTGTAACAAGTTCAATATAAACAATTAAATGTATTATAATCCTTATATTTTAAAATTATATTAAGTTGCAAATGAAAAACTAAAGTATGAGAGTTATGAAAGATAAGGGGAGATGAACCATGCCTGGACAAACGAAGTTGACTAAAACTGAGGGATTTGGTTCTACATCTTAATTAGGCATTTCGTCAAATGAATCACAAGCATCAACAACCCAAAATCCATCATGGTGACTCGCTAACAATAGGGAAGCCATACCAAAGCAATAAGGGGAATACACCCACAACACTGCACACACTGTAGCGACCACCAACCCAATCCAAAAATGCAAAATCATTCTGAGGTTCTATTCCAAAATATTTAACAAGCTTGATGTTTTTGCTAACTGCCACCATGTTCTTTGCAACAGCATTAGTCCCAAGGTTGGATACAACCCAAAATATGTCCTTAATGTCTGAGAATTTACCATTGTGACTACTGTTGTAATTGTTTTTGATACCACAACAACTAATGTAGTTTCTGGGTTTAAACCATTAAAACTCCGAGCTACATCAATTTGATCCACGTTTGCCAGAAATCACAACTGATGACCTTTTGCATGCTTTTTTGCCTCTGGATCTGTTTGAAGCATAGTGTGCACAAGGAATGGACCTAGGAAGCTTCTACCAATGCCTATTGATACAACATCTTTGAGCAGCTTCCATGTTGCACCTACCCAATCACCACTCTAGACCCTCTCAAAAAATTCATTAATTTTGTCAAGAACATTCCAGATATCATCCACTACATTCTTCCCATCACAGTATATGACCGTATCCTTAGCAACTCTGATAGTGTGACTCCTCTTTACCCTGTTCACATCAGCAATGGCTCCCACCTTTTCCAAAACCTTGATAGTAGTGGAGGTTTTCTCCACACTTTCAACTCCATCACTGAGCACCAATGAAAGCTCAGGGATAGATTCGAGCTGGTGGCCCCTGGCCATAACCAGCACTGGAACCATAGATACCACCAGGATAGAAACCATAGCGTAACATTTCATGATGAGATTTATCTTCCTGTGCCATTTTTGCAAGACTTTTCGTGGGCGCAAACATCTGACCGCCATGACACATGTTTCCAAAGGTTGTTTGTCCAGCTCTGTGCATCCCACCTCCTGCAACCCTAGGTATTCTTAAAACAACCCTATCGGTACCTCATCACTGTGAAAAAGTCTGATCACCGGCTTTCATGCTGACAGTGTAAGGTTGACATTCTGTTTTTGCCATGTTTGCATGCACAAAATTCACTATATCGAGACCTTATTGAGGCCTTCATAAACAGGGCAAGACTATTCTGAGCACCAACAATGACGATGTCACTAAGCATATAGATTTTGATGATAAAACTCAAATTAAGGATCTCATTTACTAATGCTAAGAGGTGTCATCAAGAGTGAATAGTTAAGTTGATCCTAAGGTTTTAGTTTTCTATGTTACAAGAACAAAATACGAAGAAAAATTATGCATGAATTTTATACTAGATTTGAATCATTCATTATATCTATTTATTACATTTTCAAAGTAATAAACACAACACCGATTATTTAATCATTAATTGCACACTGTAATTTCACTATAAGCTATTAAGTTCAATTTTTTTTAACACAATATCCAACTTTTACAATACTAAACTTAGAATCAAATAACACCCATATTTAAGTGAACGTTTTTGTTAAAAACTAGCATCTTAAAAAATTATTACAAAAGTTCACTAATATATCCTTCAATGCTCTGAAAAATGTGGACAATCCTCTACCATTTCACTTAACATATATATCCAACCCCCTTTTTACCATATGTAAATATGGATCAAAATAACACCTATAGTTAAATGCACAATTCCTAAAGCACCCCTAAAACTACCATCTAATACACATTTCAAAATTTCAGTAACAAGTTTTTAATGTAACATAGGTAATGGATATATATATATTTCATTAACATACATAAATTACAATAATATAGAATGAGTTACAACCATGTCGTTTCATCATCCTACTTGCATCCTACAAAACCATTTGAGCATGAATTCAGTATAAATTGTTGGCATGACATCCACCTAGATCTAACATAATTAACGTTTTTAGTTTCCCATTTACATAATAACAATTTCCATTCTAAGGGAGAGGGTTAGATACACATATTCAACCCATTTCATGTCACTTCATTTATTAACCATGGAGAGATAAAGGGATAGGGAAGAGAGAGAATACTATTTGACTAAAACTTCAATTTCCCACAACAAGTCACATGATAGAGTTTCAAGCAATTAGTTATAAGTGTCAAAAAATTTCCATGGGGGCTTGGTGACCCGATGGGGGTCCTACAACTTTCTTTTTACGTTTTTTTGCTAGGTGCAAAAACATTTAATTTAGGCTCGAAGGCTAAGAAACCACTTTCAAATGTTTTCTTTCAGTGGGAAAACATACCATGAATGAGTTTCTATGTGTACTCCTATACACCAAGAATTCACAGGAACAGATGAAATTCAGAACTAGCAAATAATTTATGATTGACAGCCAATTTTCCAAGGCCATCGGTCGTAATTGATTGAGTTGTCAATGATAAAAATTTATCTTGAGGGCTCAAAAAACCACATCCAAAACTAATGTTTGATGGACGAATGCCCAACAAGAAACTTCCTACAAGTTTCTCTTAAATGTAGAATTCACTAGAGTCGATGGGACTGTGTACTGCCCACAATTTACACACACAAATACAATAGTAAAATACCTGAATTTTTTTTTTTTGACTTACATTGCTCACTAAAAAACACCACAAGGGCTCCGAGTAAGGAATGCTCAACAATGGATATGACCTGTACATAAGTAATCAACTCACATAAACACATGAAAACAACATAGACATGTCGATGCCAAACTTTTCACAATGAATGAATACTAGCAATGACCTAACCTCAAGAAAAACCACTCAAGGTTTGGCAAACCCATAACACATCATTTCTTTAATTACATTTTAGTTACGATAAACATTCCATGAACATTATTGTGTAAGGAATTTTTTATTTTTTTTCCACTACAGATTCTTAAGTTCATCCCTAATTTAATTTATAGTTTGACCAGTTTAAGTTGGATTTTTATTCTTTACAGAAATTTCCCTAACTTTCATACTTATTTGGCATAATTCAAATTGCATACAAGTACTTAATTATCTTATTAATATGTTAAGAATATTCCTCTCCAAAATTTATTCGATGTCTACATTTTTACCCTTACAACTCAAGTGAATGTGACTTGATGTCTAGGGCGCAATATTAGGATTTAAGGGAGATTTAGATACAAGATGGATGTTTCCCAAAAGCATTCTTCGATCATGATATAGTTATTTCCCTACCATAGTTATTCTAATTCAATGACTTGTGAAATCCCATTTTTGTTTTGTATATGTAGTTTGTTTTCTCGAAGGTTGATTACACCAAGGAAATTCATATTCTTTGAAACAAAACCATATATTTAATTGAGTTATAACGTCTTCAAGAGTGGAATTTTTCTGAACCTCAACTCTCGTTTTTAATCTTATATGCTTTATTTTCTACATCACATTATGGTCTTATTATTGGCATTTTCTTGTAAAAGGAGTTACGAAATGTTTGTCTAACCTCTTGAAGACATAAATGATTAGGAGACTTGAAGCTACACATGAACCCTAAGTTAACATCCAAATCAACTGAGGTTTATAATAATTCCAACTTCACCTAAGGGTCTACCCCTCAACTATATATGCATTTTAAGGAAGAGGACAAATTTATGCTAAACCACCTTCACGAAAGGACCAAAGAGTTATGTTGAGAAAAACCAAGGGAACACATTTAGCTTAGCGAAGCTAAGGGGTTCATTAACAAGAGTTTAGGACCTAGAACAACTAAGTCACAACGTCCATCTATGTCGTCTGGATCGAATAGGGTTTTCACTTGATGAAAAACTTTAATTTTAAATCTATCTTCGGATGACAGGGTATTCTGCTAGGCTACAAAGTAGGATTTAGCTCTACACACTCCAAGAAAAGTTTGACTGTGTCACTTCTATGAGACGGGTTTATGACAATGTCACTAAACATACTAACTAAGATGATAAGCCCATTCTTGGGATCTAATTTTCCTAAATTAGGTTGTTCCATCGAGTGCAAAGTTTAAGTTCATTCTACGGTTTTCAATGTCTTCTATGGTAAGGAGTATCACACATGAAAAACAATTTATGTCCCGATATTGAATAAGGGTAGAGTGTTTCGATTTAATTCTCTTTATTACATTTACAAAGTATGAATGCACAGGATGACTCATTAATCATTTATTGAACAGAAAATATGCACTACAATATATTTCTTCAAATTCATTTACCTTATATAAATATCAAACCTTTTTACCCGGTGTACTATAAATCAAATTGACCTATGATTAAATGCACATTTCATAGATGTCCTTGAAACTAGCATCTCATACATATCAACAAATTATCAAATATAACCTCATGTAACATGATACTATATTATAAATTTATTCATTTAATAATGAACTATATAAATCACAATCATAATAGATGAATTACACATCGCCCTTTCATCATCATTCTTTCATCCTACAAAATCATGTGAGCATAATATCACCTATAATTCACTAACATGGCACCCACCCTAATCTAACATAATTATCATTTTTCATTTTCCCATTTACATATGATAATAATTACAATTTGCAACGAAATTAGAGGTTTAGAGACATGTATTCCTTACATTTCATTTCACTTCATTTTTTAATCCAGGAGAGAGAAAGAGAAGGGAAGAGAGAGAAAAAATCTTTTGTCAAAAGCTCTATTTCACACAAAAAGTTACACTATAGACTTTTAAAGAGTTATTTACATGTGTTAAAAGTTTCAACGGTGCTTTGGCATCCTGATGAGGGTCCCGCAGCTCTCTATTTTTACATTTTCTTACTAGCTACAAAAACATTCAAAACGGGCTCGGAGGCTAAGAAACCGCTTCCAAAAGTTATCTTCCAATGAGAATGCACAACACAATTGAGCTTTCTACGTTTTCCCAGATATACCAAGAGTTGACTTAGCAACTGACGGAATTGGGAAAATGTGAACGGTTTACATTTGGCGGTTAGTTTTCTGGGGCCACTGGTCATAGTTGACCCAGTTGCAAATGAACAAATGTTAGCTCAAGGGCTTAGAAAACCTTGTCCAAATGCTTTGACATTAGATGGATTATTACAACTAAGACACTTCATACTAAGTGCCCCTATATTGTGAGAACTTCATTTTTACAGATTATACGAACTCTCTGACTCCATTTTTTGTTTCGACTAGTTTTCATTGTTAAAGCCATTGTATGTAGGATTTTCCTAATTGGTTCAATTGTGTGCACACTTGTTTTTTTCTTGTGTCCATGATAGGCCTACAATGTCTTGTCATCGTCAGTGAAATATGTTTAAAACCCACTTTCCCTGCAAACTGAAAGTTCTATTCTGCAATTGTCTAGTACACTACTTTACTGGTAGTTTTACTTTTTCGGATGTTAATTTACACTTATCTTATTGTTGCAAATGGCGTGTTCGAAACAGAAAGCCAAATTTCTAGCCATTCAATAGCTTTCTATTGTTGTAAACTTGGTTTGTAACAGGTGGTTTCTCCTGTAAAGTGTCAAACAAGGTCACAGTTATGTTCATGTCAATCCAAAGGTAGGTCCTCTTTGGGTGTCACTGCTCACATAACAAGGTACATGAGTGAAGCTTGACATCTCCATTTTTTAGTTACTAACACTTACTTAACGGGTCTTGAGAAAACTTTGCATAAATTAACTATTTAAACATAAGGAGATGGTCAACATTTTTACCTGGAAGTCAACTTTTGACTTCTCGAATATAAACAATACGGTCTTGATAGTGACTAGTTTGTGTAGGAATTTAGCAATCATCTCAGAAGTGAGGCTTAGAAGTTCATGGGTTTAATCAAAGGTTTAATTCGGAACTCAAGTTACATTATAACGACGCTTTTATTCTTTTCAACATTTAGCAGAAGTAAAATTAAATGTACAAACATAGAACCATTTACTTTTAAATTTTAATCCAGGGGCATGTGAGATCACTAAAGTAATAGAAATTGTAGAAGATGAGGGGAGATGAACCATGCTCTGGGACACCCTTGACCAAAAGGTATGAGGGATAAAGTTCTTACACTCATTTCCATTTAATTTTTGACGTAGTTTACAATGAAATCATTGTCAGTATACATTTCTATACACATAGTGAAGACCCAAACTATTAGTTTTTACATACATACCTCATTATATTTGACACTTTTAGTTATTTTCTCCAATTGTAGGTCATGACCATATGAGAATGAAAGTAGTCCAATTAGGGTCACTATGAATGTGTCAATCCATTGAATTGTGATCAAATACAACACATGTAACGATCATTTCCAGTACATGATTATCAGGGAGGTACATTACAAACCGTAGAAACTACGCAAATGTTTCACCCTTTCCATCATCTATTATTTGTTTTTATGCGCATTTTTCTTTTGTGTAGATTTCTTACCATGTTTGAAGCTCCTCCATTTTATTTGGCTCATTCCATGCTTGACTAGTGCATCTACACCTTCTCTAGTACATTTTACATTAGAAGGTACGCATACTCATCTAACAATGAAACTAATTGAGTGCATACACTCATCAAACATCCCATTGGGGCACAAATAGTAGAAAAGAAAATGGCCATTTTGTGGAATTTAGCCCAGTATAGCTACTGTCAATTTCGAATTCTCATGAAGAATGTTTCTAGGCTATTTAATCAACATGTTTGATCATCTCCAATTTATAATAACATTATTTTAACGCTATAAGTTATTTGTGTATACATGCCAGAAAGCTATTCACATATCTCATCAAGCCTTCCAGGGTGCATAGCCTATACAACGTCTGTAGTTCGGGGTCATTTGCGACTACTTGGGGTGCCCCGATCTTGTTTAACTTATCCCAACTTTTTCTGGGTCTTTATAGCAGAGGGGTTTCATACCTTCTGCTAGGAGATCTAATCAAATTTGGCACAATTGTGAGAATAGGGGGTGTGATATTTATTATATCAACATGCACACCACTAAAATTTCTTAGAGTTTATAATACTTCATAAAGCAATACAACGA
Organism: Taxus chinensis; assembly: GCA_019776745.2. Taxonomy (NCBI): domain Eukaryota; kingdom Viridiplantae; phylum Streptophyta; class Pinopsida; order Cupressales; family Taxaceae; genus Taxus; species Taxus chinensis. Next base: position 79,993 of record JAHRHJ020003278.1, read on the forward strand.
TCATTATGTGCATATCCTGCAAACGACCCATTTCAGTCATGAGGCCACATTGAACTACGTTTAGGTCTTTTTGTAGTGCAACGTATCACAATCTTAGTAATGCATCCACTTTCTACAAGATTCTCAGCCCATTTATTTTACAATACATGCACCAAAAAAGGGTTCTCTGATACTCTGTGCTTGTTTGTCCATATTATAAAAAAGTCAAATTTCTTCATCTAACATATATTGCATAAGATCATGGGTTTTGGTGTGCTCTTGCTACAGTGCATCTTTTTTGAGTTTCTTTAACAAGAATGGAATATTCCATGACATCTGGAATTGAATTGCCAAAAACATGTAAATCCTAAGCTTATTACAGCAACTAAGTGTAACCATTTTAATGTATGCCAAGGGTGGTTGAGGCATCCTTGGGAACATAATTAATGGGCTAGAATTGTTGTGCAAGTAACATGACCTTAGGTCGTATGGGGAACCCATGTTGCAAAACCCCTAGACATTCACCATCAATGTTCCCTCCAAGGATACACTTTCCTACATGCCTTCATGTGGGTCCATAAATTCACAGTCAAACCCAAATAACACCTTGCAACGTCTCCATCCCCCTTTTTTTTTTCCTTTTAATCTTTGCATTTAATAGGGAATTTCTACACCATTGGCATACTCAATTATTCCAAAATCATTTCCAATTGTAGAAAGAGGAGCAATAGTTTATTACGTTTTCGTCCTACTACGATATAATGAATAGAATATTGTTATCTTTCCCACTTAGTAAATTTTAGTTAATCAATACCTATCGAAGATTTGTTCAAATATGGGCTTAACTTCTTTGCCAAGATATTGTCATAAAATGTACTGTGATAAAAGATCTTAAACATATAAAACCAAATATGATTTATAATCTTGAGCTTCCTAAGGACTTTTTTATGAACAAAGAATGAGAGGGCTTGTACGGGTGAATACACTGCTGCAACCATGGTGATAATCTAAACTAGATGATACCATTATTTTGGTTTGAAAGTCCCTAATGTTGACATTACCTAAATGTTTATAAAGTCACATACCTTGTCAAATGTTATACATGGTAAAACCTTCGTGACTCGGTCATTGTTATGCTCTTCTTTGTATATCACCATTCAATGGAAATAACCTTTTAACGTCCAAAACTAAAGTCATGCTTATGCAACATTTATTGTGCTTGACTAGTTTAAGGAAATGTAAAGTTATTATGGTGTAGGAATAATCAAATTGGGTGCAAAGGTCTCCTCATAAATTCCTACCAAGTGTTTAACATATCCCTTTGTAGTCTAGTTTCACCTTTGAGTATCACTTCTTGATAGAACCATATGGACCCTGAGCATTTTATTAAAGTATTTGATATATTTTACCAAGGGGATATAACATCCCTTGGAACTTACAATGTGAACAATTGGGATTTTTGGATTACATCATCCATAAGAGATTGAAATGTAGAATTGTTAAGAACGGAAAATAATTTTAGGTTTGATCACTAAGAAGATATGGGAAAAGTAGAGACATTACAGTCTTATTTTTTGGCTTAGCTTGTTGGCTAAACAACATTAAGTATGTAAGTTTTGGTTAAAAATTCATATGAAAATTATTAGAAAGGTTTTTATTAGGACACATGTTTTAGTGTATCTACAATTGAGCTTAATACATGTTGGCAAAATGTGTTCTCCCTCAATTTTGTATGTGAATATAAGTTCAATTGAAACTTGGGTCAACCCTAGTACGTTGGTGCAGAGACATTTAGAAATATCGCGAATGGCAATTTGTTAGTGCATATTGTATGAAAAGAGTAGAATGGACCTTGAGTTAATACAATAAAAACGTTCTCACAATTTTCAACAAAAGGTGTATTTTAGGGAGATGTGAAAGGATTGTAAAATAGTAAATCTCTATGTATATTGTTTCTTCAAGGTATTCATAATTTATTCAAATGGTATGTGTTTCGAATCAGTTTGTTGTAACATTGGCGTAATATCATTTCAAGTATGTTAACCATGCCAAAATAGAACATGAGCATTTGTTCCTTCGATTAGATTTCCGTTTGAAGAATTTGGGAACAATGTAGTGCCCACTTCCCTTCGACACTTTTGATATTGATCATGATAATGCTGACTATATTATAGACATTATTATAGTTTTGATTTAGTATGATGTTAGATGTTAGATCATGGATTCTTATTGACTCTGATTCATATATGATGCATGATGATTGTTAGAGACATTTTATATAGATGTTGATATATTGTTGGACATGGTTATATATTTATTTATGGATGTTGTTAGGACATGTGATATTTGGATATATTGAGTAGACCTAGATGAAATTGAATTAAAATTGATGATGATATAGTTGTTGATGAAATTGTAAGTGATATTGTTGATTGTCTTGATGTTGTTGTGATTCATATATATATTGATGATTTTGAAATTATATTTATATTCATTTGGATGTTCTGATATGGCCATGAGGTTGAAGGAGGTATTTGTGTTTTGTAGGTTTAAAATATCACAACAAACATTGGGGGATTGGAGACCAACCACATTGGAATTCTAGATGAATTCAACAAGGTCACCATGGCAACTTGTATTGTTTGTTTGTGTGTTTGATTGTTGTTAGGGATTCCCATGGGGGGGATCACCTTTAAATGTGACCAAGGGTTATGTGTATTTATTTATTTGGTTCCTTTGTTTGATGTTTGTATGTGTTTATTAAGTGATGTGTTTACCCCTTTTTATTTAAATAAATTGTGGTAAATAATGTGAGTAATCATATTGTTAAAATTAATTAATCAAATTGGGTCATAAGAAAGTAATTATTAGAGTTGTTGGCTCTTGTATTAAATGTTGTAAGATATGAGTAAGCAATGTGTAAGTGATGTGTAAGAGATGTGTAAGTAAAATTTGGAGTATGAAACACTTCATCTTCTTTGGAATTCAATTTTTTCCTTGGAGGCTGATTTTGGAGGCTTGTGGGACAAGTTAAACTTGTCCCATACCTCTTAAATTTGCATACCAACCTTAGCTATGGTTGGGGAGTTTAAATTTAGCCTTCATTATGCATTTTTGTAAGTCTAAGTTGAATGTTTTAATTGCACTTCTTACTTACAAATTAATTTCAGTCCTTATGGGGTATGGGCTTGATTTGAGTGTGTAAGTAAAACTGTCATATTATTCACCTACTTATTTATTGTGTCTTGGAGATTGATGTTGACTTGTGAGTTGGAGTTGAGGATGTGTGATGTGGCATCCTACAAAGATCCACCTCATCCTCCTCTCTTCCCCCTTCCATATATTCACATTCTTCTTCTTTTTTTCGGGTTACACCCTTTTGGTGGCTTCACTTTTGCATACTTCTTTTGGCGAATTATTTTGTTGTTTTGGGAGCTCTTTCTTTTGGAGAAGTTTTTGGAGATTTTTGCAGGCTTGTGTTTTGTTGTTCTCTTGGATTGTTTTGCATTGGAAAGCTTGCTGGTTTGAACTTGGAACAAACTCCATCATGGAGAGGTAAGAGCTTGGCTCTTGGAAATGCTCTTCTTTCCTTTTATGAATATGTAAATGTTGTATGTTTGAATGTTTTGCATTGTGCTGGTTGTTTGGGTAGATGGCCTAGGGATGGTGTAGGAGAAGACTATGGGGTATTTTGTATGGGAGGCATAAGTGTTTTGGGGAGGTATAAGTGTGGAGGGAGTTGGGATTTGGGTTCCACCTTAAAAAGAAATAGCTTGCATTTCTTTACTCGTTATGGGGTGCCATAAGAGGTTGGGGAGGCATAAGGAAATGTGAGGAATAAGGGGTACTTGGGGGAGGCATAAGGGCATGTCAGGGATTTGAAATGATATATATATTTTGTGTGCAGTTTGTTCTTAGGTGTTGATACCCATTTCCCCTTTGGGAGGCATAAGTAGAATCCCCCATAGTTTCTTGTTCCATTGGCTTGCACGATGGATCCTGAGTTTTATTTGCTATGTTTTAATGTGGTTGCAAACTATGTTCTATTTTGGACTGTGTTTTAATGTGAAATTTGCATGTGTGTTGTGGAAGCCTGTTGTTGCCATGAGTTGAAACACATTTCTATTGCATTTTGGTTGGGGCTCTGCGGCAAATGAAGATGGATGGCTTATCCTTGTCATTGGATGTCTTGGTTGGGTGGAGAGCATTGCCTTTCCCCCTGTTCTATTGTGATCAAATTGAAATAAATAACATGGAGGATCTCCATGTTGTTGTTCTGGAACTGAGAAAGAAGATAAAGTTTGGCAGTCCTTTGTGAAACTTCTTTTGTAGGCCTTTTTCCCACTTCAAGTGGATGACTTGTAATATTATTTGTATTGGATAGTTATTTTGTTTTGGAAATGAAATCCTATGTTTAAATGAGAAAGAGATATGCACTGAAATTGTATTCTGTGTAAAGAGACGTGAAAATTCATTTGAATGAAAGGAAAAGAGAAAGAGTGGTAAATTGTAAATTTTTATGTGATAAATATAAATAGAAGTTGTATGCCTTTCCAAAAATGGAGATACTGTTGTTTGTGTTGAAATATGTTGAGGAATTTCTGTTTGAAAGAGAGAAACACGTATGAAGAAGATATATTAATTTTTTTTTGTTGAACTGCATGATTCAAAAAATAGAAGCTACATTCTTGTTTTCACATTTTGATTGAAGGAAAGATAACTATTTAAAACTAGCATGAAATATAATCAAAGTTTGTATAGTATGGCAAGAGAAATAGATTAATCTCTCGTTTAGAAATGTATAAACCTCAATTTTATTTCAGTGTAAAATTTACAAATTTTTATCAAAAGATACATAACAAACTTGTAAAACTATGGAAAATAATTGAAACACTAAGACAATCTAAGAAAGATCAAAATGAGCCCAAACAAACTAAAATACTTATGAAAATTTTATAGAACCTTTCAAATCAGGTTCAGACAAAAACTCAGACTTTTGTTGTATAAAAATTGGTAATTTTTGAATTTCTAATCAATCAAACCTTTTGAACCTTGCAATCCATCCTAAAATCTTCCAAGTAAAATCCTCCATGCCTATTGGGCATGTTGAGAAAGAGTTAATGGCAAATTTGAACAAAATTTATAAGTTTAAAAATACCAGTTCACTTTTTAAGTGACAGAAAAATGTTTTCTTAAAAATACCATCCAACTTTATAAAAACTAAAATCATAAGCTTCCTATGCAAATAGGACTTTGAGATCTTTCCAAAAAGTCCTCGTTTTCCAAAAATGGATCTCCCAGTCGAAAATTTATGGCCTTCTGAAGTTTTATACTTCATCTTGGCTTCAAAATCTAACTGTCAAAGTTAAATAAAAATTCTTTGGGCAGACCTGCAGGCTAAATATTTTATTTTGCACTTTTTTCCCACTTAAGGCATGAATTCCCCCGCACTCCACTGACCCACAAACCTTCTGATTGGTCAAAATAAGCTAAGTTAAAAAATTTCTTCCAATTTGGGAAAAAAATTCTATGCTTTCCCGTAGGCCCTGCAACCAATCCGGTGCTACCATTTGGCTTAATGAGGCTTTCCGTCTAAGGCACTAAAATTAACTCTAACCTTGGTGCTTTAAAATTAAACTTTGGAATGAAAATTCTATTTTTCTCTGCGGCCCACGCCGGCCCATAGCCAATTTCCGCCACGTGGGAAACGAATTTCTTCCATGTGCTCCCACCTTTCCACACTCAGGCTTTAAAAATGTCTTCCCGCACCTTACCTTTCCCTTTGGGAAAATTTTATTTTCACTCCCCGCCATCATACACATAGAAAAAAAAAATGGCTTCACGAGGAGTCGGTAGAGGTGCGGATTACCCTTTCTGACTTAACGCTTTAAAAAAAAAATTTGTTGGGGTAAAATTGTTAAGTTTCCCCATGCTCTGGCCCGCAACAAATGATTTATTGAACCCATGGCATCCTTTAGCTGAGTAACATTGGCAGAGGCTTGGGTGATTCTTAACCTTAATGCCTTTTAGGCTCTAAAAGTCAAAATTTTCTAATTTCTCCCCCCGCACCCGCTTCCACGCTCTGGAAAACAACTGACAATGGCCTCTCTACGCATTAGTGGAGGAGTGGGTAATTTTGAACCCTTTCACTCTTTGGAAAAAATATTCAAAAATTCAAATTTTCCTTCGGCCCATCAACTTTTAGACCTATGCTAGAAAGCTGGAAGTGTCCCTTTGGACCTCAAACTTAAATTTTCTCTTGGGGCGCGAAGTTACCATGGGCTCTAAGGGGCACGGGTGATTTTATCTATTTTTTAAGTTCATTAAACATGAGAAATAATCCCCAGCCCCACTGTTGAATCTATTTTTTGGGAAAATTTTCTTCTCCAGGCCCGCAGGCCTACCTTTGGGGAAAATTTTTTCCCAAGGCCTTAGCCCATAACTTGATTCTTATAGGGAGTTAGAAGGACTTCTTTAATCACTGGAAAGGTTATAAAATTAAATATCTAATGGGTATTTTTTTAAAAGTTTTCAAGCACACATTAATTTTGAGAAAAACTAGGTTGAATCTCTTAATCCTATCAAGGGGTGGGAATGAGAAATTGCCCTCTTAAAACTTTGGTTAATAACTATTCTAAACCCTTAGTTTTGACCCTGTAAATTTAATAATTGATGTAATGGGAAAATCACGAGCTAAGATTTTTAATTTGGCCTTGAAATTGTTGTGTGGCAACTGTAGAATTTTTGTAACCTAGTAGCAGACACTATTTAAAAAAATTAAAATTATCCCATAATTTTTCTAACTAAACCTAGGTTGTTCTTGGGTCTCAAGTGGGAAATTTTACAGGGCATTACATCCAGGGGAATGTCTTACCCTAGGCAGCTTAGGACTAGAAGTTCCCTAAGACGCACAAAAAGGAGGGCATCATTTTATAAAAAAAATTACATCGGCAGTTAGGATCTAATATTAAGTTAAATTTTTACAAAAAAATTGATATTAATAGTTGATCCCATAGAAGAACTGGCATGCATCCCATTCAGCCCATTAAGTGCATTTGTTGTTTTCAGTTTATCACATATATAAAAACATAATTACAACCCTTGACCATATTTACCAATTATAGCACTAACACTTCTGAAGGTCACATTACTCACATGTGATTTGAATCAGATCCTGCTTCCGTTATAAAAAACATCAGTCCTCAAGGTGTTACAATGTTAAAGAATGGTCCTCAGACCTCCGTGAAGCCTGAAGGTTCAAGATTCATCTTTGCCACTGGAGTATGTTGTGAGCCTGTGTGTTGTTATACACTTTCAAAACTCCATCTCCTCTTTACTGGTCATCCTGGAAATCCTCCCTCCTTACTATTATTTCATTGCTTACCCCTTTAGTGAGCTCTAATCTGGAAATAAGCTGGTCCTTCAAAAAATGACACCATTTATTTCAAACCAACTAAAATACTCAGAAATTTACCACAAGCCATTTTTGGAATCCCACCCAGAAATCTCATAGCTGACATTATTGTCATTATTTTCAGCACTTAAAGCTCTCTCCCCTTCATAGATTTGTAAATATCGCAGTTTTTCTAATTGTCATAAATAGTGGTGAAAGGACTTAGTGTGGATGCAAGGAATGATTTAAATTCTTTGGAATGCCATGATCCATGAAAGACAGGAGGAAATTATTTTCAATTCTAGTCTTAGAGGAGTCAAATCCTCAACCACAATGTTGAGATTGTAATTGGTCATTTAATACTAAACCCAAGGCCATGACAGTTTGCACTGCAAGAACAGGATTCGGTGGATTCCGATTATTTATGAGCCACCTTACTAGACCATCAAAGAAGGCACTAAGAATTTTTTGAAACCTTGGAAATTGTATAGATCCTCCCACCACAAACCTCATCTATTTGGGTAACATATTTATTACTCAACTACAAACAAGTTTATTTAAGTAACATGTTGAGTCTTTACTAATTTCAAAATTCAAAAGGAGATTGACAATTGCATGCAGATCTTTTGTTGGAGCAAATTCCAAAGCCTAAAGTTCCTGTAAAATCAATCTCACCACCGGATCTGGTAATGTAAATCGTGACTCGTCATTCAACTTGGGGGCAAACATAAAGATCAAGTGACTCTTAAAACCCTAACTGAATTTCACCCTCAACTTACATTTGGCATTTTTACAGTAATAAAATGTGTTAAGAGTTATACTATCAATTGCTTTGGAAAAGATGCAATATAGGTGGGTCAAGTCCCGGGTGGGAGGAGGGGTGTACGCTCTAACAGTACTACCTAGGGTTCCTTGAAACCTTAATTCGGCCTTGATTACAACTTCATCATCTTGTAGTTCAAGATTCATTATTGTATTAAAATTTCTGAAAAGACTTCATTTTAGGGTCTTCTGATTTCTATTGCGGCTCTTAGCAGATCCTTTTACAGACAAGTTGTTCTCATGCTATCAAGGGTTCAATTTGGAATTACATTTATACTCTTCCAAGGTAAAACAGGATCAAGTAATTCATCATCTATCGAATGTGAATGTACTTAAAATTTCTTCAGCACCAATAAACACATAATCTAATTTTTCACCATGAAAATCGTCAAGAACCGAAATTCTTTTCCTCCTTCTTGAGGGTAAATGAGGGTGTTTGCATCATCCTTGTAGTAATTCAAAGTTTCACCTACCTTGTAACTCAAATCTCCTCAATGCTTCTTCAAAGATACAAATCTCTCTGGTAACGCATGTATGGACCTATCAAGATGGGAATATCATCTTCATCCTTATGTTGTCACAAATATGATTCATCCTCCTGCTACCCTGGTACAAAATGTTAGCTTTTGTGCTTCCAATAATGCTTCATACCATGTACCTCATCTTCTTCAAAAATCAGGAAGCAAATTTCTCTGTGTGTCCCCTTCACTGGTATGGTTACAAAAGACCAATTCATTTGAATTCAACTCAATTGCAGAGTCTTGATAGAAATTTCTACTCAGCATCATTTTGAATGAGGGCCGGGATGTCTACACATACCAAAATCATTGTTGAAATTTTCTAGTTTAGGAAATCTTGCGAGAGCCACCTATACATCTTTAATACCTTCCCTACAGAGAGAGTGATCTCTTTTTGAAATTCCAAAAAGTAATAACTTGAACACTATGTGGAGTCATGAGATCAACTAATTTTGAGAGCCTTGGCAACCTTAAAAGGCATCATTGTTGTCTAAGGCATATACAATACTAATTTTTCAATTATGAAATTGTACATAGCTTTTCATATCTTGCATACAAGAAAAAGATGTAGAAAGGTACATGTAATTAATCAATTTCTTTTTGCCATCATATACTACAATATTGAAATCCATGTGATCTATGAGTCAGCGAGGTTGTATGTGAGTTTTGGTAACATGCCTTTAAATAAAGTAAAAACATTGGGTGTTAGACTATAACTCCTATTTATATTGGATGAACCTATCAAATTGTTCAGGATGAGTCCAAAACTATTCATGTTTCAATAATCTATACTTCCCATTTTGTAACCAAGTGGAGAATTCATATTTCAATGAAGTCAAAGGGAGAAGATGTGGACAAAAGCCTCTATTTGAAGGGACTGCTTTTGCATTCAGGACAAGTTTGGAAGTAGGAGTATATTTTTGGGGAATAGTGCTAATCTTTGCGATGCCCACTAAAACAACCCACTTGAGACCCAAACAACCTAGGATTAGATAGGAAAATTCTTGAATAATTTTTGTTTTGTTTAAAAGCGTCTCCCACCAGGTTACAAGACAACAATTGTCACAAACAAGGTTCCAGATCAATTCTAATCCACTAGAATATACTTTTTTTTATTAACAATTATTAGCGGTCACAAGGTCTAAAATTTAGGGTTAGAAGGTTCAATTAGGTTCAGAGGGTAATTCCTCACCATACCCACTCTCTAACAGGCTTAAAGATTCAACTTGATTTTTCTCAAAATTAATGCATTCAAAATTTCCCTAAATTATTCCCATTGGATAGGAAATTTCCTCACCTTTCCATTGATATAAAGAAGTCCTCCTAACTCCTCATATTTTTCAAGTTATGGGCCGGTGGGCCTTGGGGTGAAAATTTTCCCCAAGAGCGGGCCTGCGGGCCCAGGGGAGAAATTTTTCCCCAAGGGTGGGTCGGTGGGCCAGCGTGGGGAAGAAATTTTGGAAATTTTCCCATGTGGGGTGAAAAATTTCCCCACTTTGCACCCGCGCTCCCATGAGTCTGCAAGGGACACATGGTGTCTCCTAAGCCCATGAGTCTGGGAGAAAATTTTGGAAAATTTCCCGCAAGGGCCACACCCGTGCTCCCGCGAGTCCACGAGGGACACGTGGCGTCTCCTAAGCCAACGCGGGGAAAGCGGGGCGGGGAGAAATTTTTTTTAATGCCCTCGAAGGGAAAAAAGGGTAAAATTCACCCGTGCCTCCGTCGGCACCTCGTGATGCCACGTGGCAACTCTTGATTGGCTGTGGGCAGGGGCGGAGGGAAAATTTGGAAAATTTTTCCCAAAATTTTTCTAAAGCACAAAAAGGAAAAAAGGGACCCGCTCCTCCGCCGATGCCTGTGATGCCATGTGGCAGCTCCTGATTGGCTGCAGGCAGGGGACGGCGGGGAAAATTTAGAAAATTTTCCCAAAATTTTCTGAAAGCGCTAAGTTAAAAAGGGATCCCCCTTCACTGACACCTCATGGTGCCACGTGGCAGCCTTCTGATTGGCTTGGGCAAACAGGGTGGCAGGGAAAATTTGGAAAATTTTCCCAAAATTTTTCCAAAGCTCTAAGGGAAAAATTCAGGCCTGCGGGCCCGCCAAGGAAATTTTTCCCAACTTTTTTTGTTTGACGCCAAGTGAAGAAAAAACTTCAGAAGGCCATAACTTTTGATAGAGAGCTCATTTTTGGGAAAACAAGGACTTTCTGGAAATCTCTCACATGTCCTCTTTACTCAAGAATCATTAATTTTTAATTTTGATAAAGTTTAAGGGGTCAATTTCAAGAAAACGATCTGCAGGCTTTTACATTACAAACTAGTAAATTTTAACTTATTAAATTTGTTCAATTTGTTCTTCTTTCCTCTCTCAACATGTCAAATAAACATGGAGAATTTTTTCTTAGGTGGATTTAGGATAAGTTTGTGAGGTAGATCTATTTGATTGAATTCCAATTTGAAATTTTACAATTTTGACAACAAAACGACTGTGAAAGCTTTGAACTCGGTTTTTGCCAGGTTTTGAAAGATTTCCTTTAAGTATTTTTGTCTAATTGGATTCGTTTAGGGAAAAATACTTCAATTTAATCATTTAGTTTGTTATTTCATTGTTGCAGGTTCGGTCTGTGCATTTTGGATTAAATAATTGCCAGTTTGAAAATACAAGACAAAGATCAAATTTTAAAGGGTTTAATTGCCATTTTCTTCTTCCAAGTATTATAATATGTTCCAATTCTAATCTAATACATTTAGTTGATTCAATTCAACTATTCAAAAACTAAAATACATCTCTGATTTCCAATTTTCACATATTTCAAAAGACAGAGTATTACACTTCCTTTATATGCATTTCTTCCTTTCAAACAGAGATTACAACTCACATCTAGATGATTAAATTCAATACAATGATACAATTTGAGGAAGGTTATGCAATCCTTTATTTATTCCAAAAGACAACTTTACAACTTCCTTCTTTTATTCTTTCCAAAATCATATATTATATACAGGGCAGAATAATACATTTTCTTCTCACGTGTTTCACTTTTCCACTTTCCAAACAGGGATTTCATAGTGCATGCTAAACACAGATTTCCAATGGAATAATATCATATGGACAAGACAAAACCACTTCCATTAATTCAAATGAAACTCTTACAACTTCCTTTCCATTTGATTTCAAAATACAACATACAAAATATGTATCATTCTTTCACATTCCAATTTACACTTCCATAACCACTACAACATCTTTCCATTACAAACATATACAAGTTCATCCACTTCAAGTGGGAAAGGTTACAATAAGATTTCATTTCACAAGGGACTGTCAAACTGTCTTTATCTCAGCTCCAGAACAACAACATGCAGATTTCTCATTCTTCCAATTTGATCACAACAAGAGTAGGGGAAAGGCAACGCTCTCCACCCAACCAAGACATCCAATGAAAAGGAGAATCCATCCTTCTTCATTGGCCCCCGAGCCCCAACCACAATGCAATAAAAGATGTGATCCAACTCATGGCAACAACAGGCTTCCACAAACACACAAGCAACATTTTCACAATAAAACACAGTCCAAAACAGAATGTAGTTTACAACTACATTAAAACATGAAAAACAATACTAAGGCTTTATCAAGCAAGCCAAAGGAGCAAGAAACTATGGGGGATGCTTCTTATGCCTCCCAAAAGGGGAAATGGGTATCACCACCTGAATTACAAACCACCAAAATATAGTATATCAAAACCCTGACATTCCTTATGCCTCCCCAAAGTACTCCTTATTCCTCACATTTCCTTATGCCTCCCCAACCTCTTATGGCACCCCATAATGAGTAAAGAAATGCAAGCTATTTCTTTGTAAGGTGGAACCCAAATCCCAACTCCCTCCACCCTTATACCTCCCTAAAACACACTTGTGCCTCCCACAAAATAAACCCCATAGTCTTCTCCTACACCATTCCTAGGCCATCTACCCAACAACCCACAAACATGCCAAAACATTCACACATTAACATTTACATTCAAAAAAAGAAGAGCATTTCAAGAGACAAGCTCCTACCTCTCCATGATGGAGTTGTTCCAAGTTCCAAAACAACAAGCTTTATCCCAATGCAAGCAATCCAAATCAGCCAAGCACAAGCATGCAACAATCTTCCAAAAACTTCTTCAAAGCAAGAGCTCCCAAAACAACAAAAGAATTCACCCAAGAATGAAGTCTCCAAAGTGAAGCAACCCAAAACAAGGCAAGGAATTCAAATTTTATAGAAGAGGGAAGGGAAGAGGATGAGGTGGATCCATGTAGGATGCCACATCACACATCCTCAACCCCAACCCCAAAAGTCAACTTCATTCTCCAATGCACAATAAATAGGTGGGTGAATAATATGACAGTTTACTTACACACTCAAATCCAACCCACACCCCAAAGGACTGAAATTAAATCATGTAAGAAAAGTGCAATTAAAACCTACAATTTTCCTTCTCAAAAAGCATTATAAAAGTCTAATCTCAACTCTCCAACCATAGGTATGGTTGGTAATTAAATTTAAGAGGTATGGGACAAGTTTAACTTGTCCCACAAGCCTCCAAAATCAGCCTCCAAGGAAAAATTTGAATTTCCAAGAAGGTGGAGTGTTTCACACTCAAAAGTTAACTTACACATCACTTACACATCTCTTACAACACTTTAATTCAAGGCCAACAACTCTATTAATTACTTTCTCATGACATATTTTATTTAATTAATATCAACAACATGCTTACCCACAATATTAATACAACATTTAATAAATAAAGAAAGGGGCAAATGCATCACAAAATAAACACATGCAACATTAAACAAAAGGGTCAAATAAATAAATACACATAACCCCTTGGTCACATTTAAAGGTGATCCCCCCATGGGAATCCCTAACACAAACAAATATAGTTGCCATGGTGACCTTGTTGAATTCATCTATAATTCCAATGTGGTTGGTCTCCAATCCCCGATGTTTGTTGTGATATTTTAACCTGCAAAACACAAATACCTCCTTCAGCCTTGTGGCCATATCAGAACATCCAAAATAATATAAATATAACCCCCAAAATCATTTAGATATATGAATCACAACAACATCAAAGCAATCTAACAATATCATTTACAATTTTATCAACAACTATATCATCATCAATAATTTCCATTTCTAGGTCTACTCACAATATCCAAATATCACATGTCTGAACAACATCCATAATATAACCATGTCAAAAGTATATCATCATCAATATCCAAAATGTCTCTAATAATCATCATGCATCATAACTGAATCAAGTTAACAATAATCCATGATCTAACATCTATCATCATACTATAATAAGGTCCATAATCAAGTCCATAATATAATCAACAGTATCATGATTAGTATCAAAAAGGTGTCAAAGGGAAGTGGGCACTACATCCCCCTCCCCTTAGACTTGACTTCCTCCTGGAAGTCACTGGAACAAATGTGGAAACTAAACTCGTAGCAAAGTAGCATCCTCCCATGTAGCTGCAGTCTCATCATATCTGTCCCACTGCACCCAGACCTGATCAACCTCTCTGCCTCGAAGGCCCAGGGTCCTACGATCTAGGATGTGAATGGGCTCCACCATCACCTGCCCCTGATCCTACACCTGCAATGATGTCCAATCTAACACATGAGAAGGATCTGCAACATATCTCCTAAGAACTGAAACATGAAACACATCATGTATGTGAGACAAGCTTGGTGGCAATGCTAGATGGTAGGCCAAAGGGCCGATATGCTCCAAGATCTCAAAAGGACCCACGAATCTAGGAGCTAACTTAGAACCTTTTCCATAATGGATAGGGCTCTTATGTGGCCTGACACGAAGGAACACCTTCATGCCCACATCAAAACTACGGTCGGTCCTATGCTGATCTGCGTACTTCTTCTACCTGTCCTGTGCCTCCTGCAATCTCTGTCTTATCAAAACCACCTGCTGCTCCATGTCCTGCAACAAAGCTGGTCCAAGAGAAACCCTGTCCTCTAACCTGTCCCAACTAAGAGGTGTCCTGCACTCTCTGCCATACAAATCCTGAAAAGGAGCCATGCCTATAGAACTCTGAAAACTATTATTGTAGGAAAACTCCACCAAGTACAGGTACTCCTCCCATCTAGACTGTTGATCCATCACATACATCCTAAGCATGTCCTCTAAAATCTGATTCACCCACTTGTCTGTCCATCTATCTCAGGGTGATATGTTGTGCTGAAATTGATCTCTCATCCCGAGGGCATGCTGCATGGTAGTCCAAAAATGGGAAGTGTACAAAGGATCGCGGTCACTAATGATCTTCCACGGAATCCTGTGCAACCTGACAATATCATCTAAATATACCTGTACCACTGCACTAGCTGTATAAGTGGTCTTCACCAGAGAAAAGTGAGCCACTTTTGTCAATTTATCAACTGTGACCATGATGGCATCGTGGTGATATCTCGACATCGGTAGCCCAACAATGAAGTCCATGGAAATGGTGTCCCACTTCCATTCCGGTATAGCATGAGGAAAGAGAAGGCCAGCTGGATGCTGATGCTCGGCCTTCACTTTCTGGCACTCTAAACATTGTGACACAAACTGAGCCATGTCTCTGTGAAGTCCTCTCCAGTGATACAACTGTCTCAAAGTAGCGTGCATCTTCTTCACCCTAGGATGGGCTGAATAGGGTGCACGATGTGCCTCTGTCAATATGTCCTGCCTCAATCCTCCATCTCTGGGAACATAAATCTGACCTCTGTGCCTGAGAAGGCCATCTTCCTCTAGTGAGAAACCATCAAACTTCCCCTCGAGGGGTCTCTGAGACTCGATCTCTACTCGAACTGTAATGTAGAAGCTGTCAAGAGGAAGCTGCTGAAGAATCCTACTCCGTAAATCTGTGCCCAGTGAGGTGGCCATAACCACATGTCTCCGTCTACTGAGAGCATCTGCCACCCACATTCTCCTTCCCCTTCACATGCTCTATCTCCATATCATACTCACAAAGCAACTCCATCCAACGCCACTGACGAGCGTTGAGATTGGGCTGCGTGAAGAGGTGGCGAAGACTCAAATGATCAGTCCTGAGTGTGAATCTCTGACCAAGAAGAAAGTGCCTCCATCAAACCAAAGCGTGCACAACTACCACAAGCTCAAGATCATGAGTCAGATAATTAAGCTCGTAATATTTGAGTTTGTGAGACTCAAAAGCCACTACTCTGCCCTCCTGCATCAACACACCTCCAAGCCCTGCTAAAGAAGCATCTGTGCAAATGAAAAACTCACCCTGTGGATCCGGCACTACAAGAATAGGTGTTGTAGTGAGACATTCCTTCAGTGTACTGAAGGCCTACTCACACCTGTCTGACCAAACAAACTTCTTCCCTTTCCTCTGAAGGGAAGTGATGGGGTGCGCAATCCGAGAGAAGTCCTAAACAAATCTCCTGTAGTAACCTACTAGTCCCATGAAGCTGCGCACCTCAGTCATAGTAGTGGGTGCTGGCCAATCCATAATAGCTCTAATCTTGGAAGGATTGATGGTGATACCTTCCCCAGAAATGATATGACCCAAATACTGCACCTCCATCTGAAAGAATGCACACTTCTCCAAGTTCCGTAAAGTTACTGCTCTCGAAGACACTGAAGAACCTGGTGAAGGTGCCCCTCATGCTCCTCACGCGTACGTGAGTAAATCAAAATTTCATCAAGGAAGATGAGCATGAAGTGATCTAAGAAGGTCCTAAATACCCCATTCATCAAACTCATAAACACTGCGGGGGCATTAGTCAAACCAAAAGGTACCACTGTGAACTCATAGTGGCCATATCTCATATGGAAGGTGGTCTTATGAATGTCTGCCTCTGAAATCCTCAGCTGATGGTAGCCTGACTTAAGGTCTATCTTAGAGAAAGTTGTGGCTCCCTTCATCTGATCAAACAAATCATCAATGCGCAGAAGGGGATAATGATTCTTGATCGTTACTTTGTTCAGCTGGTGGTAATCAATACACAACCGTAAGGATCCATCCTTCTTCTTCACAAAAATCACTGGTGCACCCCAAGGGGATACACTAGGATGGATAAGGCCTTTCTCCAGGAGGCCCTCCAGCTGCAACTTGAGCTCGCAGAGCTCTGGGGTGGTCATCTGATAAGGTGCTCGTGAGATAGGCTCTGCTCCCAGAACTAGATCTATATGAAAATCAATCTCACGTGGGGGTGGTAACCCCAGTAGCTCCCCAGGAAAGACATCTACAAACTCTCTCAAAATGGGGTGATCATCTAGCGATGGTCCACTAGACCCATCCTCTGATCTGTCACTGACTGTAACAACATACATCTGACAACCCCATCGCACACACCGCTTAAGCTACATAGCAGAAATGGTGTGAATAGAAATGGGTCTCCTGACCCCTGAAATCACTGACTCAACTCCCAAATCATCTGCACAAGATATAATCTTGTTGTAACAATCCATCCTGGCCCTGTGTGTAGACAACCAATCCATGCCCAAGATGACTCCATAAGAGCCCAACGGAAGGATACGAAGATCCGAGGTAGTGGTGAAAGGTCCCAAATCCACCACACACTCCTTAACTAAGGAGTCTACAGAGATCTTGGCTCCAGAAGCCATCTCAACATCCCAACTATGACCCTGCCTAACTACCACCAGCCTGCATCGCTCTACTAAAGATGGTGCAATAAAAGAATCAGAAGAACCAGAATCAAACAAAATGGAGGTAGGAATACCACCAATGTTACCTGTAGTCTCAATAACTGTACTTTGATGCTCTACCTAGTGGTTCTTGACCACTACGTACATCCTATGACTACACCCCATATCACCAACAGTAGGCTCTGAGATCTGTGTCTTACCCTTGTTATTAGGGTTCTGTGGGTAGTCTCTCCAAAAATGTCCAGTAACACCACACCCAAAACAACCACCTGATCCTCTCCCTTGTGTAGCAGGTCTAGCCGGTACTCTGGAGGTCTGTGGTGTGGATCCTGATGATCCAGCTGTGGTCTGCTGAGGTCTCTACTGGCGAGCTCCTGCTGAGTGAGCTCTCTGGGCACCCTGTGTCCTGATGGGACCCCTAGGAGGAGGCCCCATACTCTGACCTCTCTGTGCATCAAACCTCTGTGGAGGTCTATAAGGTGGGCGGGACTGCTACTACTGCTACTGTTGTGGTCTAAAAGATGACTGTGTTGAACCCTGTCCACCATGAGGAAGAGGTACTGACCCCCTTGATCTGTTGTCCTGCATCTGTTGTATGCGGCTCTAGACTTGGTCTCTAGCCTGCTGGGTCTTTCCTAGAGTCTCCTCTGCTATATAGGCCTTCTCGATGGCCTCAGCTAATGTCTGTGGACAATGGATCCGCACTGCACCTCCAATGTCTAGGTTCAGGCCCCGAATGAACCTGTGGATCCACACCTACTCATCCTGCATGTAATCAACATACTGGAGTAGATCCAGAAATCTACTCTCATACTCAGCCACTGTAAGAGATGCCTGTCGGAGGTCATGGAACTCATCTATCCACTGCTGAATGAACCTCTGTGACAAATATCTACTCTGGAAATGCTCCTCAAAGAGCTCCCAGGTAACTATCTCAGAATCAACATGGAGCTTCTACTCCTCTGTCCTGCCACCAGACACCAGCTCCATCCCTCAGTAGATGGATCGCAACATGAGCTTTTGTGTTGCTAGAACAAGGACAGAGCTTGAAGCATCCACTCAAGCTCACCAACCAGGCCTCTTCCTGAAATCCACCTATGTCACCAGAATAATGTGATGGCCGAAGCTTCAGGATCTCCCTGATGTGATCTGCAGCTGTGGTCTGATGGCCTCTAGGCCTCTCTGTATGCTCATCCCTAAGCCTAGGGCTCTGAGACCTCTCTCTATGTCCTGAAACTCGGTCACCCTGTCCCCTCTATGGTGACTCTACTCTGGCTAACTCTGCATGGAAGTTCTCTCCTCCATGCTCCTCACTGGGTCGAGGAGATACATGACCCTCAATGGAAGTGACTCTATCATGTCTGGCTGCATGTCCTCCTACTGATCCTCCGCGTAGAGTGGCATTAACATCCTGAAGAGTCTACAAAATCTGGGGTAGGATGGCTGCTACAACATGATCTGGTGGTGGTAAGTCTAGGTCTATGTGAAAATACCCCTCATCCCATCTGTGCCTCCTGCACAGACCAAGGTGAGAGTTAGTTCATCTTTCTAAGTTTTATTCAGTTTCCATGTTTACTAAAATATGTAATTTCTAAACTAAGTTGTTTTCTAGATTTAAAAGTGTGCTAGGTTTAAGGTTCATGTCTCAAGTTTTCTAGTGTGCCCAATGGCCCAAGATTTTGAACCACTGCTCTGATACCAAGTGTAATGCCCGCTAAAACAACCCACTTGAGACCCAAGAACAACCTAGGATTAGTTAGGAAAATTATGGAATAATTTTTTTTGTTTAAAAGAGTCTACAACCAGGTTACAAGACAACAGTTGTCACTAACAAGTTCCAGATCAATTCTAATCCACAAGAGTATACTTTTCTTTCAAACACAATTATTAGAGGTCACAAGGTCCAAAATTTAGGGTTAGAAGGTTCAATTAGGGTCAGAGGGTAATTCCTCACCATACCCACTCTCTAACAGGCTTAAAGATTCAACTTGGTTTTTCTCAAAATTAATGCATTCAAAATTTCCCTAAATCATTCCCATTGGATAGGAAATTTCCTCACCTTTCCAGTGATATAAAGAAGTCCTCCTAACTCCTCATATTTCTCAAGTTATGGGCCGGCGGGCCTTGGGGTGAAAATTTTCCCCAAGAGCGGGCCTGCGGGCCCAGGGGAGAAAATTTTCCCCAAGGGCGGGTCTGTGGGGCCGCGGGAGACATTTTGGAAATTTTTCCACATGGGGTGAGAAGCCAAATTCCTTGCGCTCATGCTCCCGTGAGTCCGCAAGGGACACGTGGCATCTCCTAAGCCCACATGGGGGAAAGCGGGGGTGGGGAGAAAATTTCCCATGCGGGGTGAAAAGGGTAACTTTTCGCTCCCGCGAGTCCGCAAGGGACACGTGGTGTCTCCTAAGCCAATGTGGGGGCACCTCGCGATGCCATGGGCACCTCGCTGATTGCCTCGCGATGCCACGTGGCAGCTCCTGAACATGGGTTGGCGGGTGGGCAGTGGGAAAATTTGGAAAATTTTCCCAAAATTTTTTAAAATGCAAAAAGGGGACAAAAAGGGACCCCTCCTTAGGGAAACTTTAGAAAATTTTCCCAAAATTTTTTGATGCCATGGTGGCAGCTCCTCACCAATGCCTTGTTTGTGCCACATGGATAGCTCTCTGATTGGTTGCGGGGCGGCGGGGAAAATTTGGAAAATTTTCCCAAAATTTTCTGGAAGCGCTAAGTTAAAAAGGGATCCGCCCCTCCGCCAACACCTCATGGTGCCACGTGGCAACCTCTGATTGGCTATGGGGTAGTGGGGTGACAGGGAAAAATTTGGAAAATTTTCCCAAATTTTTTCTGAAGCTCTAAGGGAAAAATTTCGGGCCCGCGGGCCCGCCAAGGAAATTTTTCCCAATTTTTTTTTTTGACGCCAAGTGAAGAAAAACTTCAGAAGGCCATAACTTTTGATAGAGAGCTCAGTTTTGGGAAAATGAGGACTTTCTGGAAATCTCTCGATGTCCTCTTTACTCAAGAATCACAATATTTTTATTTTGATAAATTTTAAGGGGTCAATTTCATGAAAATGATCTACATGATTTTATAGTACAAACTAGTAAAAGTGAACTTATTAAATTTGCTCAATTTGTTCTTGTTCCTCTCTCAACATGTCAAATAGACATGGAGAATTGTTCTTAGGTGGATTTAGGATAATTTTGTGAGGTAGATCTATGTGATTGAATTCCAATTCGAAATTTTACAATTTTGACAGCAAAACGACTGTGAAAGCTTTGAACTCGGTTTTGCCAGGTTTTGAAAGATTTCCTTTAAGTATTTTTGTCTAATTGGATTCGTTTAGGGAAAACTACTTCAATTTAATCGTTTAGTTTGTTATTTCATTGTTGCAGGTTCGGTCTGTGCATTTTGGATTAAATAATTGCCAGTTTGAAAATACAAGACAGAGATCAAATTTTTAAAGGGTTTATTTGCCATTTTCTTCTTCCAAGTATTATAATATGTTCCAATTCTAATCTAATACATTTATTTGATTCAATTCAACTATTCAAAAACTAAAATACATCTCTGATTTCCAATTTTCACATATTTCAAAAGACAGAGTATTACACTTCCTTTATACGCATTTCTTCCTTTCAAACAGAGATTACAACTCACATCTAGATGATTAAATTCAATACAATGATACAATTTGAGGAAGGTTATGCAATCCTTTATTTATTCCAAAAGACAACTTTACAACTTCCTTCTTTTATTCTTTCCAAAATCATATATTATATACAAGGCAGAATAATACATTTTCTTCTCACGTGTTTCACTTTTCCACTTTCCAAACAGGGATTTCATAGTGCATGCTAAACACAGATTTCCAATGGAATAATATCATATGGACAAGACAAAACCACTTCCATTAATTCAAATGAAACTCTTACAACTTCCTTTCCATTTGATTTCAAAATACAACATACAAAATATGTATCATTCTTTCACATTCCAATTTACACTTCCATAACACTACAACATCTTTCCATTACAAACATATACAAGTTCATCCAATTCAAGTGGGAAAGGTTACAATAAGATTTCATTTCACAAGGGACTGTCAAACTGTCTTTATCTCAGCTCCAGAACAACAACATGCAGATTTCTCATTCTTCCAATTTGATCACAACAAGAGTAGGGGAAAGGCAATGCTCTCCACCCAACCAAGACATCCAATGAAAAGGAGAATCCATCCTTCTTCATTGGCCCCCGAGCCCCAACCACAATGCAATAAAAGATGTGATCCAACTCATGGCAACAACAGGCTTCCACAAACACACAAGCAACATTTTCACAATAAAACACAGTCCAAAATAGAATGTAGTTTACAACTACATTAAAACATGACAAACAATACTAAGGCTTTATCAAGCAAGCCAAAGGAGAAAGAAACTATGGGGGATGCTTCTTATGCCTCCCAAAAGGGGAAATGGGTATCACCACCTGAATTACAAACCACCAAAATATAGTATATCACAACCCTGACATTCCTTATGCCTCCCCAAAGTACCCCTTATTCCTCACATTTCCTTATGCCTCCCCAACCTCTTATGGCACCCCATAACGAGTAAAGAAATGCAAGCTATTTCTTTGTAAGGTGGAACCCAAATCCCAACTCCCTCCACCCTTATACCTCCCTAAAACACACTTGTGCCTCCCACAAAATAAACCCCATAGTCTTCTCCTACACCATTCCTAGGCCATCCACCCAACAGCCTACAAACATGCCAAAACATTTAGACATTAACATTTTCATAAAAAAGAAGCATTTCAAGAGCCAAGCTCCTACCTCTCCATGATGGAGTTGTTCCAAGTTCCAAAACAACAAGCTTTATCCCAATGCAAGCAATCCAAATCAGCCAAGCACAAGCATGCAACAACCTTCCAAAAACTTCTTCAAAGCAAGAGCTCCCAAAACAACAAAAGAATTCACCCAAGAATGAAGTCTCCAAAGTGAAGCAACCCAAAACAAGGCAAGGAATTCAAATTTTATAGAAGAGGGAAGGGAAGAGGATGAGGTGGATCCATGTAGGATGCCACATCACACATCCTCAACCCCAACCCCAAAGTCAACTTCATTCTCCAATGCACAATAAATAGGTGGGTGAATAATATGACAGTTTACTTACACACTCAAATCCAACCCACACCCCAAAGGACTGAAATTAAATCATGTAAGAAAAGTGCAATTAAAACCTACAATTTGCCTTCTCAAAAAGCATTATAAAAGTCTAATCTCAACTCTCCAACCATAGGTATGGTTGGTAATTAAATTTAAGAGGTATGGGACAAGTTTAACTTGTCCCACAAGCCTCCAAAATCAGCCTCCAAGGACAAATTCGAATTTCCAAGAAGGTGGAGTGTTTCACACTCAAAAGTTAACTTACACATCACTTACACATCTCTTACAACACTTTAAATCAAGGCCAACAACTCTATTAATTACTTTCTCATGATATATTTTAATTAATTAATATTAACAACATGCTTACCCACTATATTAATACAAAATATAATAAATAAAGAAAGGGGCAAATGCATCACAAAATAAACACATGCAACATTAAACAAAAGGGTCAAATAAATAAATACACATAACCCCTTGGTCACATTTAAAGGTGGCCCCCCCCATGGGTACCCCTAACAAAACAACCACACACAAACAAAACAAGTTGCCATGGTGACCTTGTTGAATTCATCTAGAATTCCAATGTGGTTGGTCTCCAATCCCCCGATGTTTGTTGTGATATTTTAACCTGCAAAACACAAATACCTCCTTCGGCCTCGTGGCCATATCAGAACATCCAAAATAATATAAATATAACCCCCAAAATCATTTAGATATATGAATCACAACAACATCAAAGCAATCTAACAATATCATTTACAGTTTTATCAACAACTATATCATCATCCAATAATTTCCATTTCTAGGTCTACTCACAATATCCAAATATCACATGTCTGAACAACATCCATAATATAACCATGTCAAACAGTATATCATCATCAATATCTAAAATGCCTCTAATAATCATCATGCATCATAACTGAATCAAGTCAACAATAATCCATGATCTAACATCTATCATCATACTATAATAAGGTCCATAATCATGTCCATAATATAATCAGCAGTATCATGATTAGTATCAAGATTTGTGAAGTGGATGGAGTGCACATATCTTAAATTTTTCTACAAGGTTCCTCAATCTCAGTTCAAAATGTATACAATTCTCAATGAAGCTCTATCCATTCAATCATCTTCACTAAGTTGTCTAAGTACAAAATCACAAGCCAACAGAGGGATCTATTAAAGTTATTGTGAGCATGGTATACCATTGTCCCTATTTCTCATACAAGTTCCCAAGGAGGTGTGATGTTGCACAATGGTCTATGTGGTGTTTGACTGATACATCCATCTCTATTTCCATTTCTGTTGCCCAACCACGTCTCCATTCCCATCCAAAAAACTATTAATTATTGGCGGTTCTGCCGGCCATCATATCAGCGATTTCTTGTCAAATCCTGAGTAGCTGTCACAGGATGGTCCCATTTTCAAAAATCATAGCTCCGTGTTTATCAAGAAGAGATCACCCGCCATTGCCCTGTTTGAGCGGTTTCCATGCCTCTGATTTGAGCGGTTTTAGATGAGGGATCTCTACAGATAACATTGATCGCATACCACATATGCCTCTCCACCAGTTCCTTCATAGTTGTTTGAGCACGTTGACAAAAAACAGTAGCTCGATCCTCTGCTTCCAGGTGCTTCCCCTCTTTGCTCCAAAGAACGGATTTCAAAGGTGGGTTTACATGCTATTTTGTGCTTCTCTTTGGCTATTCTGGTTTTTACGGTTTTTTTGCATCCCTATTTTCTTTCTCCTTATCCTTCTCCTTGTCATCCTTGTTTTTTCCCTCTTCCTCGGCAGGACCAATAATCGTCAGCTCTGTAACAACAAATTTTCTGAGCTTTATGATCAGCTGCGTGGGTATATCTCTGGGTTTGGTAGTGTGTCAAGAAAATCTTTATGATTATGCTTCCCTCCAACTTTATTTAATAAATTCAATTGTTGTGATTATGCTTCATAGAAATGGACATAGTTGAAAGAGAGTGGAGTTCCTGAAATCTGTTTCCTTTCAACTGTTCCTGTTACAGTGGAAGTTAAATCTAAGTTACATCCACACTGCAAATTATTACCAGTACACCATACACATGGCCTGCAAAATTCTTAGTACAGCTGCCTGAAATCTGTTTCCTTCCAACTGTTTCTGTTACAGTGGAAGCTAAATTTAAAGAATTGTTACACGTCTCTTACTAATTTGTACATTGTGATACAAATAGTCATAAAAATTATTACCAGTACAAATCATAGATGGCCTTAAAAATTATCTTATTATTAATGATTTCGATATTTGTTCTAGTTGTTAGTAAACAAAATAAAATTGCTCAATTGCAAATTTATTGGAACAAAATGAAGAAAACAAATTACCATCTGACATATCCCAAACAATTGAAATTGTTAAATAAAGTTGGAATGATTCCATTGTGTAAAATGCTAGGCATAGGAATATTATTACCCCACATATTTAAATCTTGCAATTGAGCAAAATAGGATAAAAGAAATGCCAGGGAGGTAAAGTAGTTGATTATTGTATTAATTTTGTGAACTCAAGAATGATATACAGCCTGTTCATAAGAGTAACCGGAAAACAAACCCATGAAGACCCACAAGAATACCAAAGCTATTATCAGTCCATCGACCATTGGATGGTGAAAGAAACCCAACAAAGAGAAAGGTGAGCATTGGCTCAACCCTTTAGGAATAGTTCCTAAAATATTATTTCCTCCAAGAAAAAGATATTTCAATGGATGCTTCTAACAAACATATTATTAGGAATAGAACATAAAAATAAATTTTGGACAAAACCAAGTACCAAAGCTTTTCAAGTTTGTTCTCTTGACAAATCTAGAATTTACAATTGCCAGAGTTGGTTAAATCCCATACATATCTTTCCATCCAAGTGATTTCCTAGTAGATTCAACTAAAACAATCTCTGAAGCCTTCCAAACTCTGGAGGAATATGTCCCTTCCAAAATAATCTCTGCAGCTAAGAAAATCTCTCAAGGTGTTTGCAATGTCTTAGCTTAGCAGGTATAAAGCCGCTAAAAAATTTCTCCTGAAAATTCAAGATTCTCAGGTGTAAAATCTTCCCAACTGTTTGGGGTACGAATCCATTTAGATCACAAGAAGCAAGCCCCGATGTTCTAAGCTTTGTGCATTTGGAAATCTCCTCTGGAATGGTGTCCCTTGCCCTCAAAATCTCTAACTTCTTCAGAAGCCCAATTTCTTTGGAAATGGTTCCAGAAAGCTTATTAGAATAAAACAATAGCTCAGATAAAAAAAAGTATGTACCATTTTATGACCTTCAATCCAACTACACCCAGGAACATTTTTAATTCCTCTATCTTTCATCAATCTCTGTATCATTTTGACCTCACACCACCACCTGCCTACTTCTGCATACATGTTTATCAAAAGAAAATAAATTTCTGCATTTTTATGAAGTTGAAAGCTACCCAGACATCATTTTACAAATTCAATAGGAAAATTTTGAAGGGGAGTGCAGATAGAAGAGAAATAATACATGCCAAATCTTAGATATGTATGAAGACTAAGAACATTGAGCAGTTCAGATGATAGATAAAAGGAAGAATTGAAAAGTCTAAGCCAAACTCACAAGGAATCTCACCACACCCATTCACCTATATCTCTAGGGCCAAACTTCCAAAAGTATAAGCAAAAATAGAACAAATCTTACCCAAGGATATCCTTGTACTTCAAAGAACCATTTTAAGAAATCTTGTCACTGCTAAAGTCAAGCACTGAAATTGTTCGAAGCTGACTTTGGGAGAGTCCCAACATGAAATCATGCCACTTGTAAGAGCTCACTTTGAAAATGCAAGAAGGCAGCCCAAAATTTATTGCATGGGTTCCCAAAACATCAAAAGGATCTTTAAAGTAAACTAGATTTGAAAGGCGCCAGCTAACTTGAGTTTGGAGGCTTGATTTTAGGAGGACCACGGGAGCAATAACACCATCTAGGGGTAAGAACCCAACTACCAGTTGCATGTCATCACCAAGAAAGTAGAGTAGTTCCTAACTTGATGCCAAATGAATAAATGATTAGATTTTAATTTTAAAATGGCTGAAATTTAGCAATAAAGACTAAACATTCTAATAATCTACCAACTACTCCCTTGTTCACAAATTACATAGTTTTATCCTCCATGAGAAAGTTACAATGGTTATACAACAATTAATTGCAACAACAATTCATCCTTGTTCAGGGCATTGATTCTGATAAATATTACATCACGCATTTGAGTTTGACAGATATTGGGATTTGATTATCTAGGTAAATATATTTTGGCCCTCTTACACAGCTAATCGTTATCTCTTTACCTAGTACATTATGGACCAAAGCTGATAATCTTTGCATTTTACGGTAGTTACATATACATCTATATTATGTGTCATAGTTTGCTTTTACTTTCTGAGCATAACCACATCTAACTGAATCATTCCATCAAACAATTCACGTGCCCTTTTCTTAATTTCCCATTCTCACAGAATTTGGGAGGATGCTAAAAAAGTTTGTGGAGTCCGCATATACACCTGCAAATTACATTTTCTGGAAAGGTGTCAAGGCCTTTCCAATACACCTAGTTTGTGCATATCATGCAATCAACGAAAATGAAGTGGTTTAAGGTATTTTGTCAAACAGTTCATGATATGTCTGTTTTGGCACAAACTGGGAGTATGAGGAAAAAGGTTGTGGAGTCTAGTTTTAATTCTCTAAAATGCATTTTCGTAAGAATTTTTTTTTGTGTATATCAACCAGTGCAGTCAATGAATCTGTAAATGGCTATGATTATTGGTGTACCTGCTATTTTTTTTGTTGTTCTCCCATGCTCTATGTCAAAGCTCTTATTTTTGGATAGGCTAGTAGCATGCCGACAAAGTGAAACAGGGTTGATGCCTCATGAGGATACTCATGTCTTTTATTAGTTACAATTCTAATATACCATATATCGCCATAGTAAGAAGAAATCTGTAAGTCAAATCCCACCTGGCGACCACCCAAAAATTAGAGTTATGTTTGTTTACGGATACTTGTCAAGCCCATATTTAGGATTGATAGGGGGTATTGATAACCATAGTATATCTGCTAGCAGGGCAGATGGAAAGAGGTCTCTAGGAAGCAGACACTTCCCAACAAGGCTCTTCCCACAATGGATGCCTCTGGTGAATAAAAACAATGACCTTCCAAAAAAATTTGACACTTCGCAGACAAAGTTGCCAAAATCCTAACAATTATTTTTTAAACCACCAAAAGCAACATGTGTTTTAGGAATTTTGTCAAATAATTCACATGCTTCCTTATTATGCATACATATCTACCAGGGTACTTGCAACTAAAATATCTGACAAAATTCTCTTCTGTGCAATGCTCTGGTAGATGTCCATACCCTATTCCAAAGCTCATATTTTGGCACAAGATAAATGCTAGTATGATATAAAAATTGGAAATGCTGAAATACCACTTCCATTATGCTTTGGTGGATGTCCATACCCTGTTGTAAATCTCTGCAACTTTGCATTAATATTCTATGCCTATGTGTGTGATTCGTCTCTTACACAAAAAAAGAGCGGTAAAAAGATTTCAGGTGTTAGTCATTTGTATTCATTGCCACATTTATGACCCAGATTTATGAAATTGGGTTGTGTTATTTATTTCTTGTGTGTTGAGTATTCAAATTTCTATTTTAAGAGCAATCTCTTGCATTGCTCTCTTCAATGCCAGTTTTTATATAGCAACAATTTTCACCTAAATCTGTTATGCGTGATTAGACATTAGCAACATTATTGAAATTTTGTTAGGGACATAATTTTCTTATGTAAAAGGTGTTCATGCTTTGTATTCCATTTCTTCTAATGGGAGATAAACTCCAAGTTTGACACCCAATATGCTTAACTTCCTTAAGAACGAATATTTAACATTTAATCAACAAGTATCTTGATTAAGGATCATATAACACTTGTTGCAAGATAATCACAATGTGTTTTTTATTGCTTCTTTTTTGCAGAGGGTTAACAATGGAGTCCACGAAGAAAATTGAACAAGAAAAAAAAATCGTAAGGTAAAAAAATAAGACTTTGGGTATATATATTATGTATGTCAGATTTGGAACGTAAAGAGAGTGAATGGTGCAGATGGGTTATTTAGGTAGTTTCAATATCTATGGATGGGATGCTTCATTTCTTGTCTTTTCATTATGTTATTTATTTTGTAATTATAGAATTCATTATATTGTTATTGAAATTAAGTTTATTTTCTTCTACACCATCTTCTTATGCAACTATAGGCCAAGTGCAATAAATATTGAAACATTAGACGACATTCAAAAAATTGAATCGCAAGTAACGGAAAAGGTATTGATGAAACTTTTAACAATGTTTTTTCATCAATATTGTTTATTTTGATTATGCATGACCATATATTATGTATTAATTTTAAATTTTAATTTTTTAACCTCAAAGAAATCAAATCAAATGAATGAAGATAGTGGTTGTGGAAAAAAAAACCAAAAACAAAAAGAATGACAACATGTGTTGCAATGGCCTTTCTGAAACGGGTAAGGAAATGTGACTGTTTGTTTTTTATTGAAATATAATTTTTGTAGTGGATTATGTGTTATCAAATGCTTATTTATGACAACATAGTGTTTGTTTTTGTAACATAAACATAGATTAACGATGGAAAAATTGAATAAGAAAAAGCATTTGTTGATCAAACAATAGAGAATTTAGATTTTGAAAAGGAAAAGGGTAAGGATAGTCATGTTAAAGAAGAATTTGACATAGAACTAAACATAGATGACAATACTGATCAGAAAGATGAAGATTACAAAGTAGAGGAGGATGATGAAGATGAAGATTGGGTGCCTAGTCCGAGCCATAAAACATCCAACGAGTGCAAACATAAAAGATCAGTAATTAGTGTTGTTTAGAATTTTTGTTTTGCACGAATAAAACACTTTTATTCAAGTATTCAACTTATGTTAGCATGTCTTAGATTTATTAGGATTTTCTAATTTTTTGTTCTTTTAGTGTCCATATAGTTTTACATTTGCATAATAATTTCAACTAAAGAGTTATAGGATTTTCCTACACATAAATTG
Source organism: Taxus chinensis (assembly GCA_019776745.2). Lineage (NCBI taxonomy): Eukaryota > Viridiplantae > Streptophyta > Pinopsida > Cupressales > Taxaceae > Taxus > Taxus chinensis. The sequence goes on from JAHRHJ020003278.1 coordinate 109,683, forward strand.
TTACTCATAAACTATTTAATTATTGGATGTTAATTAGTATTTGCAGTAGTGTAAAATTATAAAAGAAATTGGAAAGAAAAGAGGGATTCGCGAGAACCGATGTCGAAAAGCGATGCACCACAACGAAGTTGCACTCCGATGGTAACGTCAAGCCAACGCAATATGCAAGATTCGAAACAATGGAAAGAAGATTGCAAGTAAGAAGAATGGGTCTACTCATACTCATAGATCGAAAAATAGGAAGTACAAATAGGGGTGCTGTGTAACCCCCATGCCTAAACATGGAAAGAAACTCAATGACGCCACTGACGCATATGACGTTGACTGACGCATATGACGCCACTAGAAGAGGAGTTACAATTCCAAATAAGGAATGTAACTCCTATGACGCATTGACGCAAATGACAATGTCAGATTCTATGACAGAATCTGACACTTGTCATTTGACTTCCTAAGACCTATGACTCTCGCAAGGCGAGATGACTCACCTAGGTGATGTGGATGATGACTGGATAGTCACACACACCAACACCCCCCCTTCATCGAAGCCGAGGAAGAGGTCAAGGTAAGCCAGAACAGAAAAAGAAGACTCCCCTAGACAACTAAGAAAGATGTGTCAATGGGCCCCGGCAACTAAAGGCCTGATAAGGTGCCCATGTACAAACAACATCTTTCTGGAAAGAAGAAGAGGAGAAGAAGGAGGACTATATAGCCCGAAGAAGATGGGCGGCTGTAGCAGACCTCACCCCAAGAAGAGACCGCAAGTGAAGAAACTTCACCTCAGTGAAGGGCTTGGTGAAAATGTCTGCAACCTGATCAGCTGTCTGAACATACTGTATGTCGATGATGTTTTCATGTATCAGCTCCCGTATGAAGTGCATATGAATCTCAATGTGCTTCATCCACTGATGCTGAACTGGATTTCTACAAATCAAGATAGTGCTCATGTTGTCACAGTAGATAATGGTAGGCCACCGAAAGTGGATGCCAAACTCTGTCATAATACCCTGTAACCAAACAACTTCTGTGGCAGCGTTAACTGCTCCTCTGTATTCTGCTTCTGTCAATGATATGGCAATGGCATTCTGTTTCTTGCTGGACCAACTGAAAGGACCTGAACCAAGAGTGAAACTGTAGCCTGAGGTAGACTTCTGATGATCTAGATCACCGGCCCAATCTAAGTCTGTAAATCCAACCAAGTCAATCTCAGTCCCTCCTAAGTAATGAATACCATCTGTGTGAGTGCCACGAACATAGTGAAGGATCCACTTTGCTGCTTTTAAGTGCAGCTCATGAGGCTCCTGCATAAATCTGGACACGATCCCGATGGCATACGATAGATCTGCCTGAGTGTGAGTAAGGTAGATCAAGCTTCCCACCAACTGTCGATAAAGGGTACCGTCAACCAAGGGGGAAGAGCAATCAGAAACCAACTTAATCCTAGAAAGAAAAGGAGTAGGTGAGGACTTGCAGTCAGACATGTGAAACCGAGCAAGCAAATCAAGAGAGTACTTAGGCTGCGAGATCATAATTCCTGAGTCAGATTGTGAAATCTGGATCCCAAGAAAGTAATGAAGCAATCCTAAGTCAGACATGGAGAACTTGTTGGCCAAGGAGATCTTCACAGAATCAATGATAGAGGAAGAGCTACCGGTGATCAACAAGTCATCAACATAGAGAACAAGAATAAGCATGGAGTCATCCTATCGTAGAATATACACATTTGGGTCAGAGTGACACCGAGTGAACCCTGATGCAAGTAAAAAGGAGTCCATCTTGGCATACCAAGCCCGAGGGGCTTGTTTAAGGCCGTAGAGAGACTTCTTTAATTTGCAAACGAGGGATGGATCATGGACATAACCCGGAGGTTGTTCCATATAGATCTCCTCCTCTAGGTCCCCATGAAGGAAGGCACTCTTAACGTCCATCTGGTGGACTTCCCATCTGTTAGCGGTAGTGATGGCAAGGGTCAGTCGAATGGAAGTCATCTTCACAACCGGAGCAAAGGTTTCTGAGTAATCAACCCCAGCTACCTGGGAGAAACCCTTAGCTACAAGTCGTGCTTTATACTTCTCAACTTTTCCATCAGCTCCATACTTTATTCGATATACCCACCTACACCGAATGATTTTTCTTCCTTTCGGAAGAAGGGTAAGATCCCAAGTGTCATTCTTTATGAGTGAGGAATACTCCTCATCCATGGCAGAATCCCACTCAGGAATCCCAGAAGCTTCGTGGAAGGATGGTGGATCAGAAGCAGAGGTGAAGAAGGAGTGAGGTCCAGTGAAGTCTGAGCGAGTACGTCTCTCATCCAAAGGATCTCCAACTAAATCTCCAGCACTCTGTAAAGTTTTCCTGGCCCAAAGAGGTCCCGAGGCTCAGGCTCCGAGTCAGAAGATTCTTCACTTGAGTGAGAAGGGACATAGTCCTCATCATCACTACTGTCAGAATCAGAAGACTCAGAAGTTTGAGGATCGGGAGGAGCAGGGAGAGGTGGAACTCACTCAACAACATCATCATCTGAAGAGTCAGAATCTGAATCAGTGGGCAAAAGGACCTCAGTGGAAGTTGAAGTCAAGGATGACTCATCAAACTTCACACTCCTCTCAATATAAAGCTCATAGGTGGTAGGGTTCAATAATCGATATCCCTTCACGCCATCAGGATACCCGACAAAGATACAAGGTTTGGATTGTGGATCCAATGCCTTGCATTTCTTTTTGGGAATCTGAGCCATAGCCTTGGATTCGAAGACTCGAAAGTGCTCAACATCAGGCTTGTGTCCAAACCAGGCTTCAAAGGGTGTCATCCCTCTTACTGCCTTGTGTGGAACACATGGTTCTGAATATAACAAGCACAATTCACTGCTTCAGCCCAATACTGTGGAGGAAGAGATTTCGAGTGAACCATACAAGTAGCCATCTCCTTTAAAGTTTGGTTCTTTCTTTCTACAACTCCATTTTGGGAAGGGTTGTAAGCAACTGTACGCTGCAAAGCAATCCCCTCAGAAGTGTAGAAATCCTCAAACCTGTTGCTCACATACTCACCTCCATTGTCGGTTCGAAGAACCTTGATAGACCATTCCGCTTGTTTCTCAGCAAGAGCCTTAAAGTTTTGAAAATGCTCAAAAACTTCAGACTTAAGCTTAAGAAAATATACCCAAGTATAATGCAAAAAGTCATCAATGAAGGTTAGTATATATAGAGCTCTAGTAAAAGAAGGAGATGGAAAAGGGCCAGAAACGTCACTATGAACAAGATCCAAGGGACGAGTAGCTCTCCAGGATTTTCCCTTGTCAAAGCTTTTTTCAGGGTGCTTTCCAAGGGTACAACCCTCACAAAGACCCTTAGAAAACTTAACTCGGGGTAGCCCATTGACCATTTCGTTTTGGCTCAATTGTTCAAGGTAACGATAATTTAGATGCCCAAAATGCTCATGCCATAACTTGCTAACCTCATTTACATGAGTGAGCAAGGCATTGGGCGTCGAATCAGAAGAGAAGTGGGAAAAGGTATACAACCGTGAACGGTGATCTACCTTTCCCTCAGCCACAGTGCAGTCAGAGTTAAGCTCACGAATAATCACCGAGTTAGGACCAAATTCCACTCGCATTCCTTCACCAAGGTGGGTGATTTGGTAAACTGATAGGAGATTGGTAGAGAGATTGGGAACACTCAACACTTGGTTAAATGTTCCACCTTCAATCTCTACCGATCCACTACCGGAAACCGACACATGAGTGTCATCACCCAACGTGATTTGGGACATGCCACATGGTTCAATGCTAGAGAATTCAACCTCTGAAGAAGCCATGTGGTGCGAGGCACCAGAATCGATAATCCAAGTTGATGATGGAGCTGATCTAGCTACAAGGGCCTTACCTTTCTTCTTTTCATTTTTAGTCTCCTTTGCATTAGAAGACTCACCTTTCTGAGCATTTTGTTTAACGGATTCAGGAACACTTATTTTATTCTTCTCAAGTAAATGAGTTAAGTGATCAATTTGTTTCCGAAAACAATGTTGCTCTTCATGGCCAGTATTCTTACAATAGGAGCATTTATACTTTTCCTTCTTTGCTTTAGGCTCAGAAGTCGAAGTATGAGTGATGGGCTTAACTGGGGGTTGGTTGGTCTTGGTTTCTTTCTTAGGTTGGTACTTAGTTTCTTTCTTCTTTTCATTTTTCTTGCCCTTATTCGCCACAAGGGCATGTGACTTGGATTTTAGAGTCCCCATTTGAATGAGTTTGTCCTGTTCTCGAATGAGTTGGGACGAAAAACTGTCAAAGGAGGGCATAGTCCAAGTACTACCCAAGGCGGCTTTCGTGGCATGAAAAGTTGAAACAAAAACAGAGTATTCAGGACCTAACTTAGAAAGAATCGACAAGATCAATTGAGAGTCTTTCTTATCCACTTTACATTCCTTTAGAAGCATTCTAGTGTGGACAAATTTTGAGAAGAAGGCCTGTAGGTTTTCAAAGTCACTAGGGTTTAACCCTAGTAGTTTGTTCTCCAACTCATGTGCTCTCATGTCATCTTGCTTCCCAAACATATCATCGAGCATTTTCCATGCTTGATCGGGTGTTGAGGAAGTTTTGATGTGGAAGAGCAAGTCGGGAGAGACGGACATACAGATAAGACCTAAGGCTTCATCACAACGGTTGAACCATTTAGATTTTTCGGGTTCATCAGTAGGTTCGGTCTCTAACCCCATGGTAACTCGGTATAACCCTTTACTTCACAAAACCAATATAATTTTAGATTTCCATTCGAAGAAATTAAAAGGTGTGAGCACTGGTACTTTAGAGATATCCATAATGAAGAGATAGAACCAAGGAATGCAGAAGGAAGGAGAGAGAAAGGAAACAACCACCCCAGAACAAAATTACACCCCCCCGAGTTTGGCACTTTATAATTCAGTGCGTTGATTACAACCAGATGTGACTGTGTTTCGAGAACCAGTTTGTCACTCACCTTGCAATTAGCGTAATAACGCGCAATGGTGGAGACAACAATCAAGGTTCGTAGGGCACAACAGATCGACACTGCAAGCAAGCACAAAAAGAGAGAAGCAAGAGGGGGAAGAAAGAGCTTTGTGAGAAATAGTGTCTCATGTCACACGAAATAATCCCTTTGTTGTAAGACTGTGACGGACGCACTCACAAGTCCACAAAAAAGGGAATAGAACAAAGCTCAAGAAAAAATGAGCTGAATTAAGCAATGCAAAGACACCCCCCCAGAATGCGGCACTTTATAAAATTAGTGTTTTTTACAAAAACTAATGATCCCATCATCTAGAGTGTGAAAAAACATGCAACTTTGACTAAAGAAGTGCTCAAAACCGAGCAACGAGTCAAAAGTTATAGCAAAAACCAATTCCCGCAACTGATGAGGAAAAAGCCAATAAGCCTGCAAACGGATTAAAAAAGTGCCCTAAACGCATGCAAAGGGTGTCGTATGTATGCTCGTTGGAAATGGCATGGAATTTGAGATAGGGTTTGTTTTGTATTGCGAGGGGGGATTAGCCACCTGCCAATCCCGGACCTCACCCTTCGTCTTCGACACTCGACGGAAGGATAATAAAACAAGCCAAAAAACTTACAATATTACAATGCCACTTTAAAAAAAGATTTTAACACCTTTTAAACATTAAAAGGTGAGATTAAGTTAACCAATAATGAATCCAAATGGAGGATAAGGGATAAACTAGAGTTTGACCGAGCTGCGCAGTGAGAAGCCCACGTGGAAGTGAGAGACCGCCAAAAAGAGTTCGCTGCCAGGAGATGTAACTGAAGGAGCTCAGCAAAGGAGGTTTTGGATGCCACGTGGATCATGAAAGAGGAATGAAATCAGAGGAGTACAGCTGTGAAAACGTTGGGTAAAAGCAGGCAGAAAAAAAGAATGATTTCCAATGCAAAAAGGAGACGCCAGCTGTAGCAAACGCCTAAGGAGTCCAAAAAAAATGCCAGGTCTGCAGGTGGGAGACGTTACATGCACGAGCAGGGGGAAAAAAGCTCAGATCAGTCCAAAAAAATGTTGGAACAGTTGAATGTGTAGTTCTGAGCACACGTGCTGGGAGAAAACGCCCAGAACAGGCCAAAAAAAATGCCTGAAGGTAGAGAAAAACGCCCTAGAAAATTCCTGAGAGTGGAAAAATGCATGCTGAATAGAAAAACACCTGAGAGTAGAGAAAAAATGCCTGCTGAACAGAAAAACACCTGAGAGTAGAGAAAAAAATGCCTGCTGAACAGAAAAATGCCTGAGAGCACAGGGAAGACGTCCAAAGGGCAGGAAAATGCCCACAAGCACAGGGAAAATGGCCAAAGGGGAGAAAAAATGCCCATGAGCACAGCAACCAAAAAAAAAATGCCACGTTGAGATCCCACACAAAGGAAAAAATGAGGATGGAGAGCTTGCAAACCACGAACAGCCCAAGTGCAAGGTGAAATGATGAAGAGAACCAAAGCCACAGTTGTACTCAAAGCAATGTAAGCAAGCCACGCCAAAAACGAGCTCTTCTTTTACCCTGCAGCTGAATCTGAACACAACCAGCAAGAAACACACAAACAACCCAGAAACGACAGCCACAAAGATCTAGAAATATCCAAAAGAACTCAGCTGATAAACAAACCAACCAAATACCTTAACTTGCAACTGCTGAAACCTCAATACGAGGTGAGCAATAATTCCAAAATGATAATCAAAAAAAACTTGCACACGAGGAAATGAGAAGAAACCAGAAGTAATAAACAACTGAGAAACGAAGAGTGCACGTTTACCGAAACCAGCTCTGGTACCATGAAAGAGGGATTCGCGAGAACCGATGTCGAAAAGCGATGCACCACAACGAAGTTGCACTCCGATGGTAACCTCAAGCCAACGCAATATGCAAGATTCGAAACAATGGAAAGAAGATTGCAAGTAAGAAGAATGGGTCTACTCATACTCATAGATCAAAAAATAGGAAGTACAAATAGGGGTGCTGTGTAACCCCCATGCCTAAACATGGAAAGAAACTCAATGACGCCACTGACGCATATGACGTTGACTGACGCATATGACGCCACTAGAAGAGGAGTTACAATTCCAAATAAGGAATGTAACTCCTATGACGCATTGACGCAAATGACAATGTCAGATTCTATGACAGAATCTGACACTTGTCATTTGACTTCCTAAGACCTATGACTCTCGCAAGGCGAGATGACTCACCTAGGTGATGTGGACGATGACTGGACAGTCACACACACCAACATTTTTTCATCACTTAGCCAACAAGCTAAAGATCTTATTTCCAAGCTTGCAGAGGAGTATGATAGTGTAGAAAAGAGGGAGGAAAGAAGGAAAAAAAAACCCTTTCAACAATGCAATATAAAATGGATTTGATGAAAACTGATTGTACAAATTATGAACTAAATGGACACAAGGACAAGGTATTTACCGTTTTTATTATAATTTAAATTTAAAATTATTTTAATTTTATTTATTCACATTGCTTTTTATGTTGTTTTAAATTAACTTTTCATTTGTGCAGGATATTATCCAAGAAGAATGCACTAATGTTGATCATGTAAGGAAACATGCTTTCATTAAAAACATTAGCATAGCATTGTTGGAATAATAAAGTGTCATTTTTCATTCATTAACTTGTTGAAAATCTTGTGTAAATGTGAGTCTAACACATTTCATGACTTGAATGCATGAATAGCGATTCAGTTGGCGTTGATGGGGAAAATCTGATACGAAAAAATAATCTAAACAACATTCCCATGGAAAACAAGGTACGATTGTAGATTACTAATATAAATAGTTGTGTTTTCTATATATTTTAAGTTCTTATAACTTAATCATATTGCTAATTTGACATTTATACATACATCTTTTATTTATAATTAATTATTATGTTGTTGCACTTGAAAAACTAGGGGTTTACTGCTTCAGGGTGATGAGGAAGAGAATAATGTTGAAACATACACTTCAACTGCATGGGTACATGAACCACCGATACAAATAACACCTATTTCCTTTAGAACAAAGGAAAGTGAGGGAAATGAAATGCATGATAAAGAAAAAATCAACAAAGAGGATCATAAGGAGGAAAATTATGGCCGATCTCATTGATTGAGGTGACTGATTTTCCAAAATTTTGTTGAGGTGGAACCGGGCAAACCAAAGAATGAGGTGAAGGTCATGGCTGCCTATGAATTCATAATAGGAGAGGAAGTTTTTTATGTTCCTAGAGCCTGACCATGTAAAAAAGGTTGGCATTGCTAAAATTCATGGAACTAAACCAGGAATAAAATGCCATCGACGATCTTTAGAAAGGGATTGCATTGTCATATGCATAGAATATTCATATGTAGATGACACTCCATTGCATTTTTCCACATATTGGAGAAGATATTGTTGGTGAATTGAAGAATACATATTTCATCTGGTTTAAAGATTACTTGAAGGCAATTAACTAGAAAGAGGATGGAAAAGAGACAAAGGTGTGTTAATTTGTATTTTTATTGATGTTATTGTGTTTTTAGCACATTTGATTGATTTTATATCTAGTATAAGTATACTTATCCATTATTTCATGTTTGCTGCGGATGAATGTATATTCAGATGAGAATGTTGCAATTGAGGTAAAACTATGTTTTTGAGGTACATTATTTTTTTCCAATTGATTGACTATATCAATGGTGCATTATTTATTTTAGTATTCAATAGAATTGTGAGAGCTCATATTCAGATTTTATGATGCATAGGTGACACAAGGAAAAGAAGGAAAACTATAGGATTTTCCTTTCTAGTCTAATGTTTAAATTTCTTCCTACTTCCCTATACATTTCCTTCCATTACATTCTTATGCAGTATTCCTCTATGTATTTATCTTTCAAAACTGGTTTACATTTTCCCTATAATATTTTAGATGATGAAAACATATTATTCAAGATGAAACTATGTAATTTGCATACCAACGTGGCTTCCCTTACTTGACCATTACAGCTGTTACAAAAGCTTCCCTTACCCCAATATCATTTACTTATAATTTTCTTTCTTTTTAAAAATCATGTTCTTTAATTGTATTATATAGTATTAATATGAATTGATTGTTTGTAGAATGAAGAGGAACAACCAAAAAACATTGTGGTAAGAAATGTAAAAATATTATCCAATATTCTTGATTCCATGCAATCCATACATAATATGGTTCATGCTTCATCTGATTTGGTAAGTATCATAAACTAAGATTTACATTATTAATTTCTTCTAGTAGTCAAATATAAAAACATTTAAATAATTTTTGTTTTTTTCTTCGAGTTAATGTAGGAAATAATTTGCATCAATAATCCTTCATTTTTGTGGAAACGTAATAGTGAAGGTGATACTGAAATGCAACTTTCAAAAAGGATCCATTCTTCCCAACAACAGGTGACCACCCAATATCTTATTTATAATTTTTATAAACGTATTTTATCATTTACGTTTACATATTTTTATTTTACTGATATGCCCATTGTTTTTAAACATATTAGGGAAAGATATTAAAGGGTATTAAGAGTGTCTGTATCAGTTCCCACACACCTTACACCTGGATGAGATTAAAGGAAATAAAATAAAAATTCAAGGATGGATCGAAGCACGAAACTCCATTGCTGTTAACAAGCAATGGAGAAATTTGAAGAGCTCTCAACTTTAATTTGTTGAAGTTTTGGTATTATAATCAATTGTATCATTATTTTTAAAATACATGCCAAGATACTCAATTATGTCAAAGTAAAAATCAATTTTAATGTTATGGTTTTTCTTCTTGAATGAGAAAATAATGTAATATGCATATGTAGTGCCATTTTTATGCCAAAATCCTCTTTTGGCTCCTACTTTTGACATGACTTGTAAAATGTAAGGAGTTTGGATACTTTCATTAATATAAAATCCCATTTTATATGTCTTTGTTTCAAAATTATTATGTAGTCATTTTTGTCACAAAACTATTATGTAACAAATCTTGTAAGTTGTAACAAATATTTGTCCATAAGTCTTCATAATAACAATTTTCTTTTTTGTCTATGAAAATTATACATACATACATACATACATACATACATACATACATACATACATACATACATATATACATACATACATACATACATACATACATACATACATACATACATACATACATATATATATATATATATATATATATATATATATATATATATATATATATATAATAGAAACATTTTATATATAATCTTAATATGTCGATAGACGTCGTATAAGTGAGAAAAATTATAAATCTCTTTCATATATTCATCCACTAAATCTAGTCTAATTGTTTGAGACAAAGGGTCCTCATCTTTAACCTAGCTATTAAAATTGAAAGAAACAGCAAATTAAAATCTCAAAGGAGAGCATTCCGTTTGATTGAAAAGGATTGAAATCATGTATCATTAATGGTGTTTTAGCATAGTTGTAGGTAAATGTCACACATCAAATATAGTGATCAAGCGAGCATGGGGAGTCTACAAGTACCCTTTCCTCGTACTCGAGCTTCCCGAGGTCGTGTCGTATTACAGCCAGTGAATGGTTGAAAGCGAACTAGATACATATAAGCTAATTGGGTAATCTGAAATCCTCAATACGCAATAATGACATCTAGCGAAGCTAAGGCGAAGAAGGCCTTCCTAACCTGGATTGGTGATAACTGGCTGAAAAGTCGGATATAATGTGCTGCTCGGAATGAGCTGGTAATCGATGGGTGACGAGCTCACTCCATCCGAGATCCTCACTTACTCTTGCCAATTGTTGGATAACAAGTGGGAAGTGACCTATGGGAAAAGGCTTCGTATATATCTCCAAACAAGCAGGGCAGGAAGAAACAGTATCTGGTCAGGTAGATTCTAGTGGATCCTAAATAGTCAAATTGAGCCTTAACTGGGTGGTTTTCTGGTCTAGCCCAGAGAAATATTGGATTGTTGGCTTCTATGTTTACTACAGAAAAGTGTGCATATAATATCTGGCGGGAGTGGTGATGATGCTAAACACTAGCGTTCGCAAGCCGGTGTCAATACTTGACTAATTTGTAGGCCTGTTGGGTTGTGGGACTTGGGGATCTTGAACCGTGAGTGCGTGATTATTGTGGACCTGTTATTTTCATCGTGAATCTATCAGTCACTTCTTCCGACTATCCAGTAATCGTATGCCTTTTCAGCTTCTACGTTTAGAACTATAAGTTCTATGATTTCATCAGAGTACCTAACAGGTGTTCTGGAAACTTGGATACGTAAGCTAATGTCTATATCAAATTAGGAGGTACTCTTGCATCTAGTGATGTGGAGCCAGAAGGATCGCAATCAAATTTTAGATTCTCGTTCGAACCCTTGGTGACATTGGTTGTAGCAGGTGTTTTATCAAAGAAATCTAATATGATTGAATGGTTAGACCAGAATGTGTAAGTTTTGTCGTCTTCGATATTCAATCCTCTTAGTTGCTCAGCTAATTGCTTGTAAGTTTCTTGTTGCCAAATTGACCTGTATCCTAAGATCCTGATCTATAGCAGCTAAAGTTGTGGGTAAATTAGTGGACCATGAGGTACTATGGGTTCAAATATATATTCTCTATGTTCTACTAGGTCCTGTGATTGTCATAGAAAATGATTCAACTTTTAGACTAACAATGAGATAAACCGATGGTACAAAAGAGGTATTTACAATATGCAACCATCCTAAATATTATAGTATTTTTTTCTCCACTAGTGGATGAATGATTTCAATGAAATTGAATGTGAGATTTACTGACTCTAGTATATTCATAGAATGGACAACTAATCTAGAAACACCATGTAAACATTCGAAGTAGCCTAGTATGGCTATTTGCCTATGTAATTGTGATATTATACTGGGTCTCTAACTAAATATATTAAATTGAAAGATTCTCAATCCTACCTCAGATCAGTGAGGACATGAATCATAGTTTCTCAATAAACTATCAATCCCCACAACTTCACGTATGGCGATATCGTTTAGAAATAGATTTATAGACATGATTAGGGTAACTTTTATTCAGAGACTCTATTTGATATCCTCTATTAAAAACTAGACAAATTTGTAAAAATGGCTCAAACTCACATCATTTACAAAATAGTGGTAAATCACAATACGTGTGTTGAACTATTCATCCCCTAAAGTAAAAGGGCATCTCCTGAGAAATTCCTTCCAATGTCCTCGTGAATGAAAGAAAGTGTGTATATGATACATATCAATATAAGATGCACAATCGAACAATGGCAGGTTTTGGATATAGACAAAATACAATGTGAGTAGGAGAGGGATAGCACAAGTGAACAGAGCTTGACTATGCAATTCCTAGCTCGATTTATTGTGGGAATAAAACACAAGTGTACTTAGAGTTTTAGAAATTATCCTTGTGACAAAACAAAACCTGATGACATTAAAGGAAATAAAATAAAAAGTCAAGGATGGATCAAAGCACGAAACTCCATTATTATTAACAAGCAACAGAGAAATTTGAAGAGCTCTCCACTTTCATTTGTTGAAGTTCTAATATTATAATCAATTGTATCATTATTTGTAAAATACTTGCCAAGATACTTAGTTATGTCAAAGAAAAAATCAAGTTTAATGTTATGGTTTTTCTCCATGAATGAAAAAAAAATGTAAGATGCATATGTAGTGCTAGTTTTATGCCAAAATCCTCTTTTTGGCTTCTACTTTTTGACATGACATGTAAAATGTAAGGAGTTTGGCTACTTTCATTAATGTAACATCTAATTTTAGACGTCTTTGTTTCAAAATTATTATGTAGTTATATTTGTCACAAAACTATTATGTAACAAATCTTGTAATTTGTAACAAATATTTGTCCATAAATCTTCATAATAATAATTTTCTTTTTTGTCTATGAAAATTATATCTATATAGGTGTGTGTGTGTGTGTGTGTGTGTGTGTGTGTGTGGTGTGTGTGTGTGTGTGTGTGTGTGTGTGTGTGTGTGTGTGTGTGTGTGTGTGTGTGTGTGTGTGTGTGTGTGTGTGTGTGTGTGTGTAAAATAGAAAAGTTTTATATATAATATTAACACGTTGATAGACGTTATATAAGTGACAAAAATTGTAAATCTCTTTCATAAAATAGAGGAAAATTATTAATCTCTTTCATATATTCATCCACTAAATCTGGGCTAATTTTCTTAGACAGAGGGTCCTCATCTTCAACCTAGATGTTAAAATTGAAAGAAATGGAAATTAAAATCTCAAAGAGAGCATTCAATTTTATTGAAAAGGACTTAAATCATGTATCGTTAATGGTGTTTTTACCACAGTTGTAGGTAAATTCAAACATCGAATATATATCTAGCCACATCTATGCCATACGTAGAACACAAGCTTAAGAATTTTGATGTATTAAATTGGCATGGTTAAACACTTTCCCTTACCTCTAACTGAAATTTCAAATGACATTTATGCATGTAAATGAAATTGAGGGGAGCTCACCATGATGTCTACTGGTGGTGATAACTCTAACAAGTCACAATAATGTGATATGGGAATGAGTGGTAAGAGATGGGTAACACTTACTCCATCCTAAACCTCACTTACTTTTACTGGTAGTTTAATACCAAGTTACAATAATAAAGGGAAAAGGCTAGTGTTATTCTAAAGGAGGGCATGAAGAAACAAATCTGGTCATTAGCTTTTAGTTTTTCTAAATAGTAAAATTGAGCCTTAACTTGACAGTCTGGGTGTAAACATTTTCTGGCTGGATATTTTGTGACATCAGAGTTTGCATTCTAGTATAAACGAGGTATTGCTATAGTTCAATCAAATATAACGTTATTTAGGGTTGTCTTCAACTTGTTTAAGGGTTTTGATCTAAATATTGTAAGGGTTTAGATCTGTGTATGCAAAAATAGTAAATCCGTGTATGGTTGTTTATCAATAGGTTTTTTACTTTTCCTATACCAACAGTTTTGGTTGTTTTAACTTATTTTATACTGGAATTTCTCTTGTTGTTGGGGACATATGTAATATAAAATTGCTCTAGATTTTTGTTCAAGTTTTTGTCAGTATAAATTATAAAATGAAACAAAATTAGTGATAGTAATTATCTTTATTATTGATTAGGAATTTTCTGTACTATTACAGAGTTGGGGATAGTTTTTCTACTTTTATCCCTATGTCTTTACAGAGCTCGAACACATAGTCAGTAATCATTTTTTCCTTATACGAGTTGATATAGAGTAGATTTTGGTATATTTGGTTGTTTAAATTTATTTTATGCAAGATTTTATAGCTTGGTTGTGGGAACATATTTAACGAGAAATTTCTCTTGTTTTGATTCAATATTTTGTAAGTATATAACACAAAATTAATGATAGTAATGATACTTATTACAAATTTTGTATTTTCAGTATTATTACAGAGTTGGAGCAGAGTCTCTACTTTTTTATCCTAATGTCCTACAAAACTGGGGCCTTTTTAGACTTATGTGGGTCAATACAGAGTAGATAGTTTTTTGATATTTTGTTCATGATTTACTAAATATTTTAATGTGACGCGTAAAGAAGATTGCACAAGGATAGTTACAGTTGTGTAAGAAAATGTTTGACAAGATAATGGGATGCATGGTCAAGTGTAAAATAGAACCAAAAAATATTATAGTATTTTTTTCTCCACCAGTGGATGAATGGGTGAATGAATCAATGTGGATTTTTGAAGGTATCTCAAGAAGACCATTAATACCACGTAAACATTGGAGCCAATTTCACACAAATATGGGGTTTCACCATTCACGTATGGATTTGTTTAAAAAAATGTATAGACATGATTAGGGTAATTAATAAAGAGATAAATGGATATCCTCTATTAAAAAGTTGAAAATTTGTAAAAAGATTGAAACTTGCATCATTTATTATAGATGATAACACAGTACGTTGTTGAACTATTTTACTTAAAGTAGAAGGGCATAAGTGGGAAATTATTCGAAAGTAACTGAATCAAACAAACTTGAATAGAAACATAACATTATAAAATGCAAAATAAATGTTAAAAATACATTTCATTGAGGCAAAAAAGTATTACATTGAGAAGAAACCTACTTTTTTATAGATCATGTAAGAGCATAAAAATATGGTATCACAGTTTTAGATATTATAAGGAGCATATCTTGTAAGAATAATGTGTTTGTTCATCATTTCTCAAGGGTAACAACATAATATGTTATTGAACTACTGTAATCAAAGTTGGAGGGAATGAATATAGTTTCTGCAACAAAAAGTGAATATAATTTTTACAACACATAAAATTTAATTTTTGCAACAATAACAAATAATAATATCTGCAATATTTTTTTGAAAAGGATAAAATATTGACATTGATATGAGGGAAGAATGTTTACAAGATAGAAGTCTATGATTCAAGGATACATATTTGCAAAATGCACTCATAGATTTGCATATCAAACACAATTATATAAACATTGCACATTGTGGTTAAAAAAAGACCAAAAGGAATATGACCTTGTGGACTATAAAAATGGGCAAAATATACAAAGACTATATAACAATATCTGTTCCATAAAATTACCCTTAAATTCCATTTATGTTGGTCTCATCTTCACATTGTTCAGCAAGCCCCCTTTACCTATCTCGTTCTACAAGTCTTTTTAATTCACCCTCCCATGTTAATCAACGTGATATGTGACTCTTTTTTACAATAGGAAAACTAGATATCCTATTTGTTGGACATGGGCGCCTTAAATTTCAACATATTCTTTATAAAATATCTCTCTTGATGAAGTGTATTGTTGAATCCATCATCTACAGGTCTAAATGGTTTTGCCTCACCTAATATTGAATATTTGGCTTCCCCTCAATCGGTTTGTTGTTTCCACAAGTGTATTCTCTAATAAAGTAAGAAATGACTTGTTTAGAGGACCAACACAACTGTTATCTACTATTGTACTGATCCTTATCACTTGTGGGCTCAAGTGTTCATATTCTTCATTTATAACATGTTTATCTTGTTGTAAAACATGCATAGAGTATTCACAGGTGTTTATAGGATTCCATGCTTGAACAAAAGGATCATCAACCACATGTTCATCTCCACATGCAACATTTGGAGCATAAAATAAACCTTGGAGAGCATTACAAATTAGTATAATAAATCATATATTTGAATAAAAACCAAAATTAATAGAATTTAGATACAATAAATTACTATGTTGGAAAATATTTAAAATCATTGTGCCCAGAATACTTGAACATTGAATTTTTCTCTCACCAATTTTTTTTTCATCATATTTACTTTAATTGCGTGCTTACATAAGTACCCATTCTTTAACACTCCACATTCACACATTGCCAAATGTGGAGTTTGATACCATACTTCATAGTGACAAGTATCATCCGTCTGGCTACAAACCCATGCTAAGTGTGGGTCAGAGGTATGAAAGGTGACATAATAATTAGGAATGCATTGTGCATGCAGCCATTGGTTATTTTCTAGTTTCTTCACTTTGAAGTTACAGTAGAACTAACTTTTCTTACAACATTGACTCCACCAATAATATATAAAAACAACTGTGTTTAATTGATGTATCAACCACTCAACCCAGCGATGAGATGCTTTTCAAATGCAGGATAAATATTTACTCTTAAGTATAGTGTGCCTCTATTGCAGCATTATTTTCTTTCCTAGCATGCTTTAAAGTCTGTAGATGTCTCACCCACATTCCAATTCTTAAAATCCAATGTTCCTGTCAATATTTAATAAATTTGATCTCGTCCACAAATTTTGTAAGAAAAATATTGTGCCATTTGAATAGCACTCTCCTCATTATTTGAATGGTGCATTATTTCCCCCAACCTATTAAAGATTACATGTCTCTTTTGATCTTCCTTAACCTTGGAAAAAAGATTCTTCAATCTGATTTAGTATGATGTTAGATGTTAGATCATGGATTATTGTTGACTTTGAATCATATATGGTGCATGATGATTATTGGAGACTTTTTTATATATTGATGAATGATATACTATTTGACATGGTTATATTATGGATGTTATTCGGACATGTGATATTCAATATAATGAGTAGACCTAGAAAGTGGAATTAATTTGATGATCATATAGTTGTTGATAAAATTGCAAATGATATTGTTAGTTTCCTTGATGTTGTTGTGATTCATATATATATATGATTTTGGAATTATATTTATATTCATTTGGATGTTCTGATATGGCCACAAGGCTGAAGGAGGTATTTGTATTTTGTAGGTTAAAAATATCACAACAAACATCGGGGGATTGGAGACCAACCACATTGGAATTCTAGATGAATTCAACAAGGTCACCATGGCAACTTGTATTTGTTTGTGTGTGTTTGATTGTTGTTAGGGATTCCCATGGGGGGGATCACCTTCAAATGTGACCAAGGGAATTTATGTTTTTTTTTCCTTCTTTTATTTGGTCCTTTGTTAATGTTGTATGTGTTTTATAAGTGATGTGTTTTCCCTTTTCATTATTTAATTAAATTGTGGTAAATAATGTGAGTAATCATATTGTTAAAAAATTAATTAATCAAATTGGGTCATAAGAAAGCAATTATTGGAGTGGTTGAACTCTTGTATTAATATGTTGTAAGATATGTGTAAGTGATGTGTAAGAGATATGTAAGTAAATTTTGGAGTATGAAACACTCCACCTTCTTTTGAAATTCGAATTTGTCCTTGGAGAATGATTTTGGAGGCTTGTGGGACAAGTTAGACTTGTCCCACACCTCTTAAATTTTCATTTACCAACCATACCTATGGTTAGAGGGTTAAAATTTATACTTTCATTATGCATTTTTGTAAGTCAAGTTGTAATGTTTTAATTGCACTTTTCTTACATATTTTTAATTTCAGTCCTTATGGGGTGTGGGATTGATTTGGAGTGTGTAAGTAAAACTGTCATATTATTCACCCACCTATTTATTATGGTTTGGAGAATGAAGTTGACTTGAGTGTTCGAATTGAGGAGGTGTGAAGTGGCATCCTACATGGATCCACCTCATCCTCTTCTCCTCCCTCTTCTATAAATTCAAATTTCCTTGGCTTGTTTTGGGTTGCATCACTTTTGCATAATTCATTTTGGGGGCAAATTCTTTTACTGTTTTGAGCTATTGCTTTTGGAGCAGATTGAAGATTGTTGCATGCTTATATATTTTTGATCTTGGACTATGTTTTGTATTGGAAAGCTTTTTGTTTTGGAACCTTGGAACAAAAATCCATCATGGAGAGGTAAGAGCTTGGCTCTTGAAATGTCTGTTTCTTTCTTATGCACTTATGAATGTGTGAATGGTTGAATGTGTTGTTTTATTATTGGCTGGTTGGGTAGACTACCTAGGGATGGTGTAACAAAAGACTATGGGGTATTTTGTGGGAGGCATAAGTGTTTTGGGGAGGTATAAGTGTGGAGGGAGTTGGGATTTGGGTTCCACCTTACAAAGAAATAGCTGACATTTCTTTACTCGTTATGGGGTGCCATAAGAGGTTGGGGAGGCATAAGGAAATGTGAGGAATAAGGGGTACTTGGGGGAGGCATAAGGGCATGTTAGGGTTTTGATATACTATATTTTTTGTTGTTTTAAATTAGGTGGTGATACTGATTTGCCCTTTGGGAGGCATAAGTAACATCGCCCATAGTTCTTTCTCCTTTGACTTGCATGATGAAGCCTGAGTGTTGTTTTTTGTCCTTTTTCTGTGGTTGCAAACTACACATTTTTTTTGGACTATGTTTTAAATGTGAAATTACATGTTTGTTGTGGAAGCCTGTTTCTGCCATGAGTTGAAACACATTTCTTATTGCATTTTGGTTAGGGCTTAGGGGCCAATGAAGAAGGATGGCTTCTCCTTTTCATTGGATGTCTTGGTTGGGTGGAGAGCATTTCCTTTCCCCTGCCTTTGTTGTGATCAAATTGGAAAATGGAGGATCTTCATGTTGCTATTTTGGAGCAACTAGGAAAAAAGACAAGTTTGATAGTCCTTGTTGAGATTATTTCTTATTGTAACCTTTTTCCCACTTTCAAGTGGATGACTTGTAATATTAATTGTGATTGGAAATAGTTATTCTGTTTTGGAAATGAAATCCTGTGTTTAAATGTGAAAGAGATATACTGAAATCTGTACTGTGTAAAAGAAACGTGAAAGTGTATTTTGTAATTGTAGGAAAAGAATGAAAGAAGTTGTAATTTGTAAAGTTTTATTTGAATCAATATAAATAGAATTTCTATTACTTTCCACAAATGGAGTTACTTTTGTTTGAAATCTGTGTTGAAATATGTTGAGGAATTTCTGTTTGGAAGAAAGAAATACATATAAAGAGAAATACATTACTCTGTTTTGTTGAAATGCATGATTTGAAAAAAAGAAGTTGTATTATTGGCATTTCTAATTTTGATTGAAGGAAAGATAACTATCTAAGACTAGGTTTAGAATGAGCTCAATGTTTTTATAGTATGGCAAAAGAAATAGATTAATCTCTAATTTTTTTAAATGTATAAACTTCATTTTTATTTCACTGTAAACTTTGTAAACTTTTATTAAAAGATGTACAGAACGACCCTGTAAAACTATGAAAAACATTTGGAAACACTAATAAAATCTAAGGAAGATCAAAATTGTTCCTAAAAAAACTAAAACACTTAAGAAAAATTTATAACAAAAAAAATCCTTTCAAAATCGGGCATGGTCAAATTTACAGTTGTTTTGTTGCTAAATTTGGAAATTTTAAATTAAAAATCATCAATCATTTAACCCATGCAATTTATCCTAAATTCTCCCAAGAAAATCCTCCATGTCTATTTGACATGTTGAGAAAGAATTAATGGTGGATTTGAACAAAATTTTATAAGTTAAAAATACCAGTTCATCTTTTAAAGTGACAGAACATTTTCTAAAAATTACCCTTCAAAAGTTCCTCAAAATTAAAATCTTAAGCTTTGTTATGCGAAGAGGGATTTTAGAGATTTCCAAAAAGTCCTTGTTTTCCAAAAACCGAGTTCCCAATCCAAAGTTATGGCCTTCTGAATTTTTTACTTCATTTCGGGCTCAAAAATAATCTATCAAATTTAAATTATTAAAATATTCGTTGTCGGACCAGTGGGTTAAAACCTTTATATTTTTTGCTTTTTTCCCAAAGGGTGCAAAAATCATGAAATTTCCTACCTCCCCACTGCGCCAAACCTTTTTTCCTTGACAAAAATTTCTAAGACCAAAAATTTCTTTTGGAAACTTTTCTCTATGGCCCCGCATCCCTGCAGCCAATCATTAACTGACACATGGCTTATAGAGGTGTTGGTAGAGGCGTACGGATATTTTTTTCCTTAGTGCTTCAAAAGAAAATTTTGGCAAAAATTCCCAAATTCTCTCACAGGCCACAGACCCATGGCCAATGGCTGGCTGACACATGTCTCCGCGACGCGTTGGCAGAGGCACGGAGTGTCCAGAAGCTTTACACTTCAAAAATTCAACTTTTCCCAATTCTCCCCACCAACCCGCCGATCCGCAGCTAATGAACATTTGACACGTGCCATCATGAGGCACCGGTGAAGGAGTGGGTGGATTTTTATCCCTTGCACCTTCTTAATCCTTAAGGTAAAAAATGCATGTTTGTCCCCGCTAACCCACTTTCTCCGTGTTGGCTTAGAATGGGCCACGTGTCCCTTGTGGCCTGGGTATAATTTCATTTTTGGGCGTGGAGTCCTACCACAAACTCATGGGAACGTGCAGGGTAAAGTTTGATTTTCACCCCAAGCACCAAGAATCCACCTTTCCTCCCCAGCTCCACCGACCCAAATGCCCTTGGGGAAAAATTTCTCCCCTAGGCCCGCAAGCCCACCTTTGGGGAAAATTTTCCTCCCAAGGCCTGTCGGCCCATAACTTGAGTTTTATAGGGAGTTAGAAGGACTTCCTTATATCTCTGGAAAGGGGAAGAAATTTCCTATCTAATGGAATGCTTTTTATGATTTTTTGAGTGTGGGAATTCATGAGAAAAATAAGTTTGAATCTTTTAGGTCAGTATGTGAGTGGGTAAGAGGAAAATTACCCTCCTTATTTTCAATGTGTATTCTCTAAAAGTATGAGTTGACCATTTTGGGGCCACCTTATGGGGCAAGGGAATTTGTTTTTCCTAACCCCTTGTAATGAGACCTTGTTTTATTATTTTGTCCCCTGTAGCCCTCTAAGTGTAATTAAGAAATATTTAACTCTAGTGTTAATTTAATCTGATTATTAAATTATCACTTAAAGGAAATTTCTACTATACTTGGTTAATTATACTCACTAATTAATTGTAATGTGGTCTTTTATATGTTGTTCCAATGGAAAACCTTATCTCCTTAACATGATTGACCTTGATGTACTTCCTTGTGTCAACTGATGCTTTGAGGCTTGTTTGTAGTCTCACCTTGAACAAAAAAAATTATTCCATAATTTTTCTAACTAACCTAGGTTGTTCTTGGGTCTCGAGTGGGAGTTTTAGATGGGAGTTACACTTGGTATCAGAGCCATGGGTTCAAAATCTTGGACCCTTGGGCACACTAGAAAACTTGAGACATGAACTTTAAACCTAGTAGTACAAATTAAACCCAACACACTTTTAGATCTTAGAAAACAACTTTGTTTGGAAAATTTCATATCTTAGTAAACATGGAAAACTGAATAAAACCTAGAATAATGAACTAACTCTCACATTTGGTCTGTGTCATAGAGGTATTTGGACAAGATGAGGGGATTTTCACATAGAATTAGACTTGCCACCATAGATCATGTTATAGTAGCCATCCTACCATATTTTACAGAACTACCTAGGATGTTAATTTACCTTGTCAGAGGGTCCGTTGATGAGGATCACATTTAGTTAGATATGATAGAGAGCCATCAGATTGAGGCTCAGTGTAGATTCCTCGACACAGTGATGATCATAGAGGAGAGAATCCCATCAGGAGTTAGCTAGAGCAGAGTCAGATGACAGAGGGGACAAGGGAGACCGAGTCTTCAGGACATATCAGATAGGTCTTAGAGCCCTAGGCTTAGAGATGAGCATGCACAGAGGTGTAGGGGTCATTAAAGATACAATTGCAGATCATATCAAGGAGATCCTAAAGCTTTGGCCATCACATTATTTGGTGACACAGGTGGATTTTCAGGAAGAAGGCCTGGTTGGTGAGCTTGAGCAGGTTCTTCAAGATCTACCCTTGTTTTAGATAACACGAAAGCTCGTGTTGCGATCCATCTACTGAGGGATGGAGCTAGGTGTTTGGTGGAGGACCTCGAGGAGTGAGAAGCTCCATGTTGATTCAAGAGATAGGTACCTGGGAGCTCTTTGAGGAGCGGTTTAGGAGTAGATATTTATCACGGAGATTCATTCAGAAGAGGATAGATTATTTTCATGACCTCCGGAAGGCATCTCTTACAGTAGCTGAGTATGAGAGTAGATTTTTTGATCTACTCCAGTATGTTGATCTACATGTAGGATGAGCAGGTGTAAGATCCATAGGTTCATTGAGGGCCTGAATCTAGACATTGGAGGTGTCAGTTGGATCCACCCATAGACATTTAGTTAAGGCCGTTGAGAAGGCCTATATAGCAGAGAAGACTTGGGGAAATACCCAATAGGCTAGAGACCGAGTCTAGAGCCTCATAAAATTTCAGATGCAGGATATTAGAAAGGGGTCAACCTCCATTCCTCATGGTGGATAGGGTTCATCACATAGTTCATCTTTTATACCACAACAAGAAGCAATAGCAGTCCCTCCCACCTTATAGACCTCCACAGAGATTTGATGCATTAGAGGGGTCAGTTGTTATGGGGCCTCCTCCTAGGGGTCCCATTAGGACAAGGGAGCACCTCCAGAGCTTAGTCAGTAGGATTTCCATTCCATTTAGAGACCTCAGTTTTATTCTCTGGATCATCTAGGATCCACAACACAGCCCTCTAGGCACCGACTAAGACCCTCTACTCATGGGAGAGGATCAGGTGGTTGTTTTGGTTGTGGTGTTGCTAGGACATTTTTGGAGAGATTCCCACAGAACCCTAATAACAAGGGTAAGACACAGATATCAGAGCCTACATATTGGTGACATAGGCCCTGCTAAGTCATCAGATCTACACAGTGAGTCGAGAACCACCAGAGATGAGCATCTAGATTAGGGGTTAATTGATTGAGACTACAGGTAGCATTGGTGGTATTCCTACCTCCATTTTATTTTGATTCTAGTTCTTCTGATTCTTTTATTGCACCATCATTGGTAGAAATGCAAGGCTGTCCCAAATTAGTTAGGTAGGGTCATATTGGGATGTTGAGATGCTTCTAAGAGTATAATCTTTGTAGAATCCTTAGTTAAGAAGTGTGTAAAAACATTTGGGACCTTTTACCACTACCTAGGGATCTTTGTATCCTTCCATTGGGTTCTTATGGAGTCATCTTGGGCATGGACTGGTTATCTGCACACAGAGCCAGAGTGGATTGTTACCACAAGCTTGTATAATATCTTGTACAGATGATCTAGGAGTTGAGGTAGTGATACATCTGGGGTCTAAAGGAGACCCATTTCCATTGCAAACCATCTCCTCTGATGCAGCTTAAGCATTGTGTGTGCATTCACTGGTTGTCAGATGTTTGCTGTCACAGTTAGTGGTGATCAATAGAGGATGGGTCTAGTGGACCATCGCTGATGACCATCCCATTTTGAGAGACATGGGAAATTTGATGATTTCTTTCCTAGGGGAGCTACCGGGGTTACCAGCCCCACGTGAGATAGATTTTCATAATAGATTGGTTCTGGGAGTTAGAGCCTATCTCACGAGCACCTTATCAGATGATACCCCTCAGCTCTGTTTGAGCTCAAGTTACACTTAGAGGGCCTTGTTGAATTAAAGGCCTAATCCATCCTAGAATATCCACCTTGGGGTGCACTAGTGATTTTTGTAAAGAATCAGGATGGATCCTATAAGTTGTGTATTGATTACCATGAATATCTTGAACAAATAACGATCAAGAATCATTATCCCCTTTGTCCTCATTGATGATTTTTTTGACTAAATGAATACATAGTTTTCTCTAAGATAGACCTTAAGATCAGGTTATCATCTTGAGGATTAAGAGGTAGATATTCATAAGACCCATTCCATGTATGTGTATATGGCCACTATGAGTTCACAGTGGTGCCATTGGCTTGACCAATGCCCCCTGCAGATGTTTATGAGTTTATGAATGGGGTATTCAAGTGTTCTAAGATCACTTTCAGATGGTCATCTTCCTTGATGATGATTCATTTGATTTACTCATGTACACATGAGGAGCATGAGGGATGACCTTCCCACTTCAGTGTCTTCAAATTGAGCAGAATAACTTTTATTGGGAACATGGAGAAGTGTGCATTTTTCAGTCAAAGGTGAATTATTAGGGCCACATCATTTCTGAAGGGTTCAGGTATTCAGAGTCAATCCTAACAAGATTATGAGCTATTATGGATTGAACATCACCCACTAGTGTGACAAAGATGTTTAGCTTCATGATACTTGGCAGGATATTACATGAGATTGGTTTAGGATTTCTCTTGGATTGTGCACCCCATCACTTCCCTTAGTAAAAGGGACAGAATTTTGTTTGGTCAAGAAGAAAAACAATGCCTTACTAGGAAACTGAAGGAATGCCTCATGACAACACCTATTGATTTCATGTTCCAGAAATCCATAGGTGAGTTTTTCATATGGACATCAGGATGCTTCTTTAGCATTTTGGAGGTTTGTTGATGTAGGAGATGTAGAGTAGTTGCTTTTGAGTCTCACAAAATCAGGTTATTATGAGCTCAATTATCTGACTCATGATCTTGAGCTTGCATAGTTGTGCATACTTGGTTCATGAAGAGACACCCCAATTATTGAAATCAGATTTACACTCAGGACTGATCATTTAAGAGTTTGGATCAGAGAACCTCCATGCATAACCCAATCTCAATGTATAAAATTGAAGTGGCATTGGATGGAGTTGACATTGAAAAACTAGTATGGGAGATGGAGATAAGCATTGAAGGGGAAGGATCAATGTATGTTGTAGATTATTGGTAGAGGAGACATGTTTATAGGACCTTATTGAGCATACATTTTCAAGGAGATTACTAAGAAAGCCCTCTGAGCCTTCTACATTCATGAGCTAGAGCAGAGATTGAGTCTCAGATACCCCTTAGGGAAATGGTTTTTAAAAAATAGAGGGAGATGGAACTTTGGACACAAAGCATTGATTTATGTTCCCAAAGATGGAAAATTAGAGGTACAATCATCCACATACTAATCTATAAACAAAGGGGCACTTAGAACAAATCATGTAGAATATTCAGCCCATTTCAAGGCTATGGGGTGAAGAAATATACAAATGCCTTGAGCTATTGTATACATTTACATGAGAAGAATTTTGTGTATGTGAAAGTTGGTGGTCCACTTTTTTATCAAAAAAGGAAGCATGTAATCTTTCCCTCTTCCTTCTTTTACATTCATGTGGTTATACTAAAGTGGAAATGCGGACAGATGTTCAATGGACTTCATAGTTGGGATACCGAAGTCAAGATTTTATGCACAATCCCATCATGGTCAAAGCTATTTGATATCATTGATCTCAAAGTGTAGCCTCTATTTTTATAAGGAGTGGGTGATAAAGACCACCTATACAGCTAGTGCAGTGGCATATATATCTAGAAAGATTGTCAGGTTGACATGAGATTAGGTATGGAAAGACTCATTTTCATATCAAATCCTATTAGTATACTTCCCATTTTTGGACTACCATGAGCATGCCCCGGATGGATCAAGTGTGGCATATGTATCACCCTGGAAAGAATGGGAACACTGATGGGTGAATCAACTTTGAGAATAACTTAGGATGTATGTTATGGATCACCTATCATGAGATGGGAGGAGTACACTACAAGGTGGATATTATACAATAAAAGCATGCATAGTTCTCTAGGCATGGTTCAATTTACTAGGTTATATGGACAAGAAAGTAAGGACACCTCTTTTTAGGAATAAGTTACAATTGGTCGTTGGGTTTCTCTTGGATTTTTGCATTGGTTCATGACATGGACCAAAGGAAACTTATGATTAGAATCAGACTCAAAGGCTCAAGAAAGGACAGTTTGCAGAAGAATTTTAATCAATGGAACAACATAATTACCATTCATTCATATCTGGAATAGGTCTCAATGATTTTTTATTTGCCTGTTATCCAAAATTCACCCTCAAGGTAATTTTGATAACATGCATCAAATTCTTTAGTCCCAGGCAAATAGATTGAGTCAGGGCAAAAAATTCATGTTTCTAGGGTCCCCTCATATTTTTCTAACTCCCCTGTCCAAGTAGAAGAGAGCAAGTTCTGAGAAAATGTGAAAAAAATTGCAAAAACAAGCTCGGGCCAGGAAAAATCACGAAAAATGGCTAAGTCCTAGTCCTAGCAGCATTTGGGACAGTTGGGACAAAAAGGCGCGGATCGGCCGAAATGAGCACAGACGGTCCGAAAGCAATTGGGACATCTGGGACAAAAGGACGCGCGGGACGCGAAATCCGCCGATCTGGCCGAAAAAGAGAGAAAAAATTGGCTAACTGCTGAGAGGGTCGCCTTTGGGACAAGCGGGACAAAAAGACGCGAACCGGCCGAACCGGGCGAAATGAGTCAAGGCAGCCCGAAACAGTCTGGGACGCGCGGGCCAAAAGTACGCGAACCGGCCGAACCGGCCGAAATGAGAACTTTTGTCCCGGAACAGTTGGGACAAAAGGGCGCGAACCGGCCGAACCGGGCGAATTTGTCCCAGACGGTCCGAAAGCAAATGGGACATATGGGCTGCGAGTACGCGAACCGGCCGGTTCGGCCGAAATGGGAAATTTCAGCACTATACCAAATGGGAGAAAGGGACGCGTGGGATGCGAAAAGCCGAAATGGCCGAAGGCAGGGAAGAAAAGTCAACGTTTGGTCCGAAACTTCAAACGGCCATAACTTTTGACTCCGAGCTCCGATTTTCATAAAATTGGACTTTCTGGAACGAGCACGACGTCCTCTATGCCACAAAAACTGGATTTCTTAATTTTAATGAGGGTAGATATATTTAAATAAAAGAAACATATTCGGCTCCAGTCAGTCAATGCTCATTCCCGTCAAATGACAGAAAACGCCTGCCAGACCCAAAATAGCTGCCCGCACTTAGAAGGCCATAACTTTTGCATTGCTCAACAAAATCGCACAAAATTGGTACCGTTGGAATCGTGGTTCCGAGCCCAATGCACAAAAATCAATAAATTATATATTTGATCAGAAATTTATTAGTATTTTTAAGAAAACGTGGCTGGGTTCAGAACAGTGTTTTATTTGGTAGCTGGGAGTGCAATTAAGAGGCATGGTCATCATTCCTTCTCTGCTGCAGCACATGGGACAGTATGGGGAGCCTTTTGCAAGTAATGTATACCCATTCCACTCAATTTAATGCCTCTTACAGGTGGTTGAAGGACAGATTTCGGGATTTCCATTTTCCCTTCTCTTTTCCTTCTCATTTTTCTATAAATTGGAGTGTTGGGCTCATTGTAAAGGGGAGAGTTTTTGGGTAACAAAGCTCTGTCAAAATTGCTTTGTGAAGCCAGTGTGTTGCAGGCCCTTGTAGTGGACTCCTTGCATGGTGATCCAGGCCCTTATCTTGTAATAGATTGAACTGTGCATATCATGAAGCAATAAAATATCAGTTTGTGGATATATCTTCCCCTGCTGTGTTTCCTTGCATTCTTCTTGCCCCTTTAATCTTTCTACAAGTATATTGTGTCTATTTATTATGTTCTTGCAGGAATTCATTATCATTGTGTGTGCTTGGAATATTGCTGTGAATGCATTTTGCTGGATTATGGTGAACTGTCATCACCTCTTCTAGTGTGCACTTTGCCTCTGTATTTCACACATTTGGAGATTACTCTCACACCCTCCTTTTCTGGTGTATCACCGCTTTAGTGTAGGCTTTCATTTTATGCATTCTCTCTCCTCTGGTCCCTTGGAATTTTAGATTAGAATAGTTAGTTTCTCCTGCATTAGAGTAGATTGTGGCAGGTAGTTTAGGAGCAAGAACCAGCTTTCTCTGGAGGTCTATCTCAAGTAGCAAGTCCCACAACTTGGAGATAGTACCCATGTTATCCAATCACACTGGATGCTTAGAGTGATCAAACTAGAAATCTGATCAACATCCAGGGGTGCTGTGATTCGGTGATAACAGTTCTGGCACGCCCGGTGGGACCTTAGAGGTCTTTAATTTCATTGCAACAAGATTGATGTGCACTTGTTGTAAGTTCCAGCTTTGAAGGAGCTTTAAAATCGCACATCTGGCGACTCCAAAAGAGGCATAATCCGCTGGTTTCTGCAGTCCAAGCCTGGAAAATTTATGAGAAGAATACAGACCAGGTCAAGAACTAGGGAGGAAGGATTGTTTGTTTATCTGCATCTATCTCCAGGCAGAGAAAGAAGGGGAAGAAGAGCTCAAAGATCTGCATCTCCACCTAATAGAACTTTGTCTACACCTCCACCTGGTAGACCTTTTCTCGCATCAACAAGGGTTCTCAGGCCAATCAGAATGGCGCAACCACTAAATCCCTTTGTCAATTTCACTGGCAGCAGCCCACTTGCCCTCAATGCACAGAATCCAGTTCCAATTGCAGCATTGAAGAACATTCCATTTTTCACTGGAGAAAATCATACCACTCCTGGTGATCATGTCAAAGACATTGCTAACGTCTGTGCAATCCATGAGATAAACGAAATGGATGTGGCTGTCAAACTGCTGGCATCATCGTTCAAAGGGAAGGCATTGCAATGGTTCAGAAGCCTTGAAGCTGGTTCTATCACAAATTGGAATCAGTTATGCATAGTTCTCCATGAGCAGTTTGGAGAGAAGGGAGACAACTTGTCTCTTCTAGAACAATTGACAACTATCAAGAGAGCTCCCAACGAGCAGCTGACTGACTTCAACTTCAGATTTCAAAGGTCTTGGGATAGGATTCCAGTGGCAGTCAGGCCAACAGCAGAAGGTGCTTTTCTATACTATCTTAAAGCTTTGAATTCTGATATTTCTATGTTAATTCAATCTATGGGAGGCACAACCTTACCTGCTTCTTATAGCATTGCCATTAGGGCTGAAAACTGTCTTATTCAAGCTGGTAAGCTAGCTCCCAGGCCCCCAATGCCATTATACCCAAGTTTAGAGAGCCCAAGTACTAGTCAAGCACCTGTCTTAGCTCCTATTCCCACTCCTAGAAATCAAAGTTCAAATGAAGCTTCCACTTCATCTCCAAGTGCCCCAAATGAGCTTCAAGAAGTTATGAAACAATTGCAAAATTTAGGTAATGAGCTGGTCACACTCAAGAGACAGCAAGCTCAAAGTTTTAGACCTTCCTATCAGCCTCAAGCTCAACCAAATAGGCAACCATATCAACCTCAAAGACCACCCAATCCAGCTGCAAATCAAGAATCAAGCAAGGCCTCCTGCCAACAGACCATTTCAGCCCTACAACCCCAATGTTGCATCTGCATCCAGAGCTTTGGTGCCAGTCCAAAATAACATGGCCCAAGAGTATGATTGGTGTTTCCCGTGCAGTCAGCCACATAACCAATCAATGTGCTTTAACGGTGCATTAAATCAGGCTCTAATGGTGCAAACCATTGGTGGGTCGCAAGAGTCCAGCCACGAAGGAGATCAGCAGCAGGAAGCACCTCAGCAAGGAACATCTCCGAACGAAACTACTCTTGTCAATTGGCAGGCTGAAGATTTCTGTGGTATGAATCAAATACCCTCTCAAAGTGTTGCAGCCAACACAAGGTCAAAGAGGAGAAATTTGGGTGAAGGACAACCATTAGATCCGAGTAATCCACAACCTTCTACCACTCCACAAGCCGCTGGCAGACAAACTGTAGCTCCAAACATACAAGGAGCACCTAAAACGGCCCCTAGGCCAACTCAGATGCCAGCTGCTGCTGCCCATGTGCAAGGAATGAATGTGCAGGCCAAGGGACAGCAGAGGGATACTTCATCTCCATTCAACATCATTGATCAGATGAAGAAGACAAATGTCAACATATCAATGTGGCAATCACTATCCATCCCAGGCCAAAGAGATTTGCTACAAGCTGCCATGAAGGACTGGTCAACTTCAAATCACCATGTCCAGATGCAAGAGGAGGTACTCACAAATGCTGCCCAGCCTGAAGGAAATCATGGAGGACAGCAAGGTAAAATGTTGAAGCCCCCTCCATTTTATGTTTCATTGATCATAGGAGATAAGCTGGTGCATAATTGCATGATTGACTCTGGGGCAAGTAGTTCAGTAATGCCAAAACAGATAGCTGACCAGTTAGGGCTTCAATATGAAGTCGTCTCCAAGGGTGTAGTGCAATTAGACGGGACAGCAGTGACAACGGTTGGAGTAATCAAAGGTTTGAGCCTCACACTGCACGCATGTCCCAATGTAGTAGTGTTGCAAGATGTGTCAGTCATAGACCTGCCACCACTCTTTGCATTGTGCTTGTCAAGAGACTTCACTGCTAAAATTGGAGGCTATCTTTCAGCGGATTGGTCACACATGTTGTTCAGAACAAGATATGGAACCAAAGCCACAATCAGGTCTGAACCTATTGCAAACTTCCATATTAAGCCTTACACTCCAAGCCAAATCAATGCCAACTGCTCAACATTTGATCAAGAAGATTATCCAAGCACTGATGAAGTTGACACCAAGGTTGGAAGCATCCCAGATTTGACTCTTGATGAATGGGCAAGCAAAGTGCATGCTTTTGATCCCTATCAAGAAATAGAAGAATCTGAGCTAGGAGTCTATTGCATACATGAAGAAAGTCAACCTATTCCCAGCATCACCAAGCCAGATCATAAGGACAAGAATGAAGTATGGCAATTGTTCTTTGATGGGTCAAGGAGTAGACAAGGTGCAGGAGGAGGAGCTATGCTCATTTCACCGCAAGGTATAAGGTATTACTCAGCCTTCCGTTTCCAGTTTTCCTGTTCAAACAACACAGCTGAGTATGAAGCCTTAATTCATGGACTGCACTGGGCAAAGAAGAAAGGCATCAGGAATTTACAAGTGTTTGGTGATAGTGAGCTGATCATAAACCAAGTCAAAGGAAAAAATGCTGCCAAAAATGATCTGTTGAAGAACTACAAAAATCGGGTATGGGATCTTATTGAAGATTTTGAAGCTTTTAGCATCATTTCCATCCCAAGAAAAAAGAATGAAGCCGCTGACAGACTGGCAGCAATTGGGGCTGCGTTTGATGTTGTAGAAAGTATCAAAAGTGAGAAAACTCAGCCTCATATCAAAGTGGTTGTGAGACCAGCTGTTCCGGATAACAACACAAGTTGGCAAGTCTTCGAGAATGATCAGCAAATTGTTAATTTCCTACAAGAAGAAGCTGAGTTCTCCATGAGAAATCAAGACAAGCTGGAGCAGCAGTATGGTGACCAAGTGGTGCAGCTGAGGACTAACAAACTGCCAAAAGGCCTCATAACGCTGGAGTCAATCTTCAACCCGAATGATCAGTTCCGGAAGGAGAAAGCGAACATTCAAGTAAAGGGTGAAGATTCAGAGCCTATCTTAGTAGATGAAGGCAAGACATTACAAATTGGCAAAGTAAGTACTCCACAAGAGAAATCTGATTTTGTTCAGCTTTGTCAAGAATTCCCAGATGTCTTTGCTTGGACTTACAAAGATTTAAGAGGTTTCAATCCAAAGTTGGCACAACATACTATTGAGTTGGATCCGGAATCCAAGCCTGTCAGGCAAAAGCAAAGGCCAGTAAATCCTCATATCGAGCCTCTCATGAGAAAAGAGTTAAGCAAGCTCATTGAGGCCAGTATCATCTTCCCCATCAAACACTCAAGTTGGGTTGCAAACTTGGTGCCGGTAAGAAAGAGAAACAGAGAAATAAGATTGTGTGTGGACTTTCGCGATCTAAATAGAGCATCACTCAAAGATCATTATCCGCTTCCATCAATGGAACAAATATTGCAGGTTGTAGCTGGTTCAGAAAGGTTTTCATTGCTAGATGGATATTCAGGCTATAATCAGATATTGGTGAAAGAAGAAGATCAATTCAAAACGGCCTTCACTACAAAATGGGGCACGTATGCTTACAAGAAGATGCCATTTGGACTGTCAAATGCCGGAGCAACATTTCAGCGAGCTATGGATATGGCGTTCAAAGGCTTGATCAACAAGATAGTGCTGGTATACCTAGATGATATCACTGTCTTCTCAAAGAATGCAGCAGACCATCTCTTTCACCTCAGGCAAGTGTTTCAGAGGTGTAGAA
Source organism: Taxus chinensis (assembly GCA_019776745.2). Taxonomy (NCBI): domain Eukaryota; kingdom Viridiplantae; phylum Streptophyta; class Pinopsida; order Cupressales; family Taxaceae; genus Taxus; species Taxus chinensis. The sequence continues at coordinate 142,082 of JAHRHJ020003278.1, forward strand.
GGTTTGGAGTGTCATTGAATCCAAAGAAGTGTGTATTCTTGGCACACGAAGGCAAACTGTTGGGCCACATTGTCTCTAGGGAAGGGCTAACAATTGATCCTGAAAGGGTTGAAGCCATCCGAACGCTTCCATTGCCACACCACAAGAAATCTCTCCAAAGCTTCTTAGGAAGGATAAACTTTGTCCGCAGATTTGTGCCTAATTTTGCCACTCTTGTGAAGCCTCTAACAATGATGTTGAAGAAGAGTCTGGCATTCAAATGGACAGCAGAAGGCAAAGAGAGTTTTGAGGACATCAAGCATGCAATATCACAAGCTCCGACTCTTATCAACCCAGATTTCTCAAAGGACTTCATGTTGTATGCGTTTGGAGGATCAGATACAATCTCAGCTATCTTGACACAGCTGAATAGAGAAGGTTCAGAACAGCCCATAGCATTCTTCAGTCAAACCTTGGAAGATTACGAAATAAAGTATTCTTTCATCGAAAAGCATGTCCTTGCTGTCATCAGGAGCTTGAAGAAGTTCAGACACTTGGTCTCAAACAATAAGATTCAACTGCTGGTGTCTCATGCTGGTGTCAAGGACTTCCTCCTAAACAAGGATTTAAATGAGAAGAGAGCAGGTTGGATCACTCGGGTGATGGAATATGATATTGAAATCAAAGTGACCAAGCTAGTTCGTGGCAAAGGCTTGTGTGAGCAGCTCGCTTCCAAACAACCAGACGAGTCAAAGAGTGAAGAGGATGTTGTCGTGCTACTACAGAATGATCAAGAACAACCAGCTGATGATGCACCCATCCCATGTTGGACTCAAGACTTGGTGCATTACCTCCAAACAGGCTTGTGCCCCCCAGAAGTAAGCAAAGCAAAAAGGAGATACTTCAGATTACAAGCCATTCCATATGTGCTTGTTGATGGAGTTTTGTTTAAAAGGGACATCAATGGTGTTCTATTAAGATGCATTGGAACAGGTCAAGTTGAGAAAATCCTACACGAGTTCCATGACGGGGAAGCAGGAGGCCACTTTGCTCCACGAGTGACAGCTCTCAAAATCATGAAAGCTGGTTACTATTGGCCTACTGTGTTCAATGATTGCTACTCATGGGTCAAGAAATGCAAGAAATGTGCATTCTTCACGGGGAAAGAGAGGTTAGCAGCGCTGCCCCTTCGTCCAATTTCAGTGGATCAGCCATTCATGCAATGGGGATTGGACTTCATTGGGGTTATCAATCCCAATTCAAGTCAAGGCCACAAGTGGATACTAACAGCAACAGACTATTTCACCAAGTGGACTGAAGCAGTGGCACTCAAGGAGGCAAATGAATCTAATATCTTAGATTTCTATGAAGGGATAGTCACGAGGTTTGGTGCCCCTGCCACTATCATATCAGACAATGCATTGGCATTCCTTGGCACAAAGATCACTGAATGGGCTGTAAAGAATTGTGTGTATCTCAGCACTTCATCAAACTATTACCCTCAAGGTAATGGCCAAGCCGAGTCTACAAACAAGAACCTACTAAGAATCATCAGAAGGACCCTGGATGAAAATCAAAGAACTTGGCACACAAAGCTCAAATCAGCCCTATGGGCTGATAGGATCACACCCAAGAGATCTACAGGAAGCTCTCCATACAAGCTTGTGTACGGGAAGGAAGCAGTTCTACCCATATCACTCGAGTTGCCAGCATTGGAACTCATGAAACAGTTGGAACTAGCTGAGTTTGAACCTATGGAAATCAGGTATGCAGATCTGATGGAATTAGAAGAGACAAGAGAGCACGCAATACAGACCATAGAAAAGGATAAAGCATTGGTCAAAAAGAGTTTTGACAAGAAAGCTAAGGCCAGGATATTGCAAACTGGGGATTTGGTACTGAAGTGGGATGCTGATCGTGCAAAACCAGGAAAGCACTCCAAGTTTGATGCCATCTGGAGTGGCCCGTACATGATCATCGAATGCAAAGGTAGCAATGCTTTCCGACTGGCTAAGTTGGATGGTGAAGAATTACAGATTCCGGTCAATGGGATCTATCTCAAACGCTGCTACTAGAAAGATAGCTTCTCACCCTTGTAAATATTAATTTAGATTTTCCATTCCTCTAAGTGCTTATGCACATTGTACTGCTGTTAGAGTAGTTTTTATTTCCCTAAGTGCTTGTGCACATGTCCTATTGCTTCTAGTATGTGCATGTTTGCAGTTCATCAAGCTCCTGGAAAAGAATTTGCAGCCACAGGAAACCAGCTCAACAAATGTTCAAATGGCTCAAGGACACAGGTTTTCAAATTTCAGATCAGCTGAGAGGTTATCAAACAGACTCCATGCCCAATGGATTGCTACAAGCAGCTGGTCGTTCTTCATCTGGCAGGCAGATGACCCCGCTGAGTCACCAAATTGTTATCCAAAATTCACCCTCAAGGTAATTTTGATAACATGCATCAAATTCTTTAGTCCCAGGCAAATAGATTGAGTCAGGGCAAAAAATTCATGTTTCTAGGGTCCCCTCATATTTTTCTAACTCCCCTGTCCAAGTAGAAGAGAGCAAGTTCTGAGAAAATATAAAAAAATTTGCAAAAACAAGCTCGGGCCAGGAAAAATCACGAAAAATGGCTAAGTCCTAGTCCTAGAAGCATTTGGGACAAGCGGGACAAAAAGGCGCGGATCGGCCGAAATGAGCACAGGTGGTCCAAAAGCAATTGGGACATCTGGGACAAAAGTACGCGCGGGCGCGAAAAGCCGAACTGGCCAAAAGAGAGAAAAAATTGGCTAACTGCTGAGAGGGTCGCCTTTGGGACAAGCGGGACAAAAAGACGCGAACCGGCCGAACCGGGCGAAATGAGTCAAGGCAGCCCGAAACAGTCTGGGACGCGTGGGCCAAAAGTACGCGAACCGGCCGAACCGGCCGAAATGAGAACTTTTGTCCCGGAACAGTTGGGACAAAAGGGCGCGAACCGGCCGAACCGGGCGAATTTGTCCCAGACGGTCCGAAAGCAAATGGGACATATGGGCTGCGAGTACGCGAACCGGCCGATTCGGCCGAAATGGGAAATTTCAGCACGAAACCAAATGGGACAAAGGGACGCGTGGGACGCGAAAAGCCGAAATGGCCGAAGGCAGGGAAGAAAAGTCAACGTTTGGTCCAGAAACTTCAAACGGCCATAACTTTTGACTCCGAGCTCCGATTTTCATAAAATTGGACTTTCTGGAACGAGCACGACGTCCTCTATGCCACAAAAAACTGGATTTCTTATTTTTAATGAGGGTAGATATATTTAATTAAGAAAACATATTCGGCTCCAGTCAGTTAATGCTCATTCCCGTCAAATGACAGAAAACGCCTGCCAGACCCAAAACAGCTGCCCGCACTCAGAAGGCCATAACTTTTGCATTTCTCAACGAAATCACACAAAATTGGTACCGTTGGAATCGTGGTTCCAAGCCCAATGCACAGAAATCAAGAAATTCTAGATTTGATCAGAAATTGATTGAGATTTTTAAGGAAACGTGGCCGGGTTCAGAACAGTGTTTTATTTGGTAGCTGGGAGTGCAATTAAGAGGCATGGTCATCATTCCTTCTCTGCTGCAGCACATGGGACAGTATGGGGAGCCTTTTGCAAGTAATGTATACCCATTCCACTCAATTTAATGCCTCTTACAGGTGGTTGAAGGACAGATTTCGGGATTTCCATTTTCCCTTCTCTTTTCCTTCTCTTTTTTCTATAAATTGGAGTGTTGGGCTCATTGTAAAGGGGAGAGTTTTTGGGTAACAAAGCTCTGTCAAAATTGCTTTGTGAAGCCAGTGTGTTGCAGGCCCTTGTAGTGGACTCCTTGCATGGTGATCCAGGCCCTTATCTTGTAATAGATTGAACTGTGCATATCATGAAGCAATAAAATATCAGTTTGTGGATATATCTTCCCCTGCTGTGTTTCCTTGCATTCTTCTTGCCCCTTTAATCTTTCTACAAGTATATTGTGTCTATTTATTATGTTCTTGCAGGAATTCATTATCATTGTGTGTGCTTGGAATATTGCTGTGAATGCATTTTGCTGGATTATGGTGAACTGTCATCACCTCTTCTAGTGTGCACTTTGCCTCTGTATTTCACACATTTGGAGATTACTCTCACACCCTCTTTTTCTGGTGTATCACCGCTTTAGTGTAGGCTTTCATTTTATGCATTCTCTCTCTCTGGTCCCTTGGAATTTTAGGTTAGAATAGCTAGTTTCTCCTGCATTAGAGTAGATTGTGGCAGGTAGTTTAGGAGCAAGAACCAGCTTTCTCTGGAGGTCTATCTCAAGTAGCAAGTCCCACAACTTGGAGATAGTACCCATGTTATCCAATCACACTGGATGCTTAGAGTGATCAAACTAGAAATCTGATCAACATCCAGGGGTGCTGTGATTCGGTGATAACAGTTCCTTCGTGTACACAAGATATTATAGTTATGGATAAGGTTCTAAGTTAGCTCCTAGATTCATTCACCACTTTTGAGATCTTGGAAATGTATTGGCCTTAACTTTAGCCTATGAATCTAGCATGTTCCACCTAGATTATCTCAAATTCATGATGTGTTTCATGTTTGAAGGGTGGATGATCCTTAGGAGATATGTTGTAGAACCATTCTCATGTGCTAGATTGGACATTTTGCAAGGTCAGGATCAGAAAATATGTTAGGTGATGTTGGAGTTGATCGTGCTTATCCTAGATTGCAGGATTCTAAGGCCTTACAAAATTGAGGAGAGAGATTCCTCATGAAATTCAGGTGCAGTGGGACAGATATAATGAGAGATAGCCATTGAGGATGCTACTTTGTTACGAGTGGTAGTTCCCAATATAACATCTGTTCCAATTGACTTAATAGGAGAAGTTGAGTCTAAGGGGAGGAGGGATGTAGTGCCCACTTCCCTTTGACACCTTTTGATTAATCCTGATACTACTGACTATATTAAGACATTGTTATAGTTTTGATTATAGTATGATGTTAGATGTTAGATCATGGATTATTGTTGACTTTGATTCATATATGGTGCATGATGATTATTGGAAATATATTGATGATGATATACTATTTGACATGGTTATATTTATGGATGTTGTTTCAGACATGTGATATTTGGATATGGGTGAGTAGACTTAGAAGTGGAATTAATTTGATGATCATATAGTTGTTGATAAAATTGTAAATGATATTGTTAGTTACCTTGATGTTGTTGTGATTCATATATAAAAATGATTTTGGAATTATATTTATATTCATTTTGTATGTCTGATGTGGCCATGAGGCCGAAGGAGGTATTTGTATTTTACAGGTTAAAATATCACAAAAAACATCAGGGGATTGGAGACCAACCACATTGGAATTCTAGATGAATTCAACAAGGTCACCATGGCAACTTGTATTTATTCTTTTGTGTCTGATTGTTGTTATGGATTCCCATGGGGGGATCACCTTTAAATGTGACCAAGGGACTTTATGTATTTTCTTTTATTTGGTCCTTTTTGTTTAATGTTGTATGTGTTTTATTTATGTGTTTTTACCCTTTTCATTATTTAATTAAATAGTGGTAAATAATGTGAGTAATCATATTGTTAAAATAAATTAATCAAATTGGGTCATAAGAAAGTAATTATTAGTTGTTTTCTTGTATTAAATGTTTTAAAGATATTGTAAGTAATGTGTAAGTGATGTGTAAGAGATAGGTAAGTAAATTTTTGAATATGAAACACTCCACCTTCTTTTGAAATTCGAATTTGTCCTTGGAGGATGATTTTGGAGGCTTATGGGACAAGTTAAACTTGTCCCATACCTCTTAAATTTTCATACCAACCTTACCTATGGTTGGAGAGTTAAAATCTAGCCTTCATTATGCATTTTTGAGTAAGTCAAATTTGTAGGTTGTAATTGCACTTTCTTACATCTTTTTAATTTCAGTCCTTATGGGGTGTGGGCTTGTTTTGGAGTGTGTAAGTAAATTGTCATATTATTCACCCACCTATTTATTATGCATTGCACCTAGGCTATTTTGGAGAATGAAGTTGACAATTTTGGGGTTGGAAGTTGAGGATGTGTGAAGTGGCATCCTACATGGATCCACCTCATCCTCTTCTCTTCCCTCTTCTATAAATTCAAATTTCCTTGGCTTGTTTTTGGGTTGCTTCACTTTTGGATACTTCATTTGGGGTGAATTCTTTTTTTGTTTTGAGCTCTTGCTTTTGGAGAAGTATTTTGGAGATTTTTGCATGCTTGTCAGATGGTTGATCTTGGACTATACTTTTGCATTGGAAAGCTTGTTGTTTTGGAACCTTGGAATTGAAAACTCCATCATGGAGAGGTAGGAGCTTGGCTCTTGAAATGATCTTCTTTTCATTTTGAAAATGCACTTAGGAATGGCTGAATGTTTGAATTGTTGCATGTTTGTGGGTTGGTTGGGTAGATACCTAGGAATGGTGTAGGAGAAGACTATGGGGTTTATTTTGTGGGAGGCATAAGTGTTTTGGGGAGGTATAAGTGTGGAGGGAGTTGGGATTTGGGTTCCACCTTACAAAGAAATAGCTTGCATTTATTTACTCGTTATGGGGTGCCATAAGAGGTTGGGGAGGCATAAGGAAATGTGAGGAATAAGGGGTACTTGGGGGAGGCATAAGGGCATGTCAGGGTTTTGATATACTATATTTTTGGCCATTTGTAATAAGGTGGTGATACCTATTTCCCCTTTAGAAAGCATAAGTAACATCCCCCATAGTTTTTTCTCCTTTGGCTTGCATGAGGAAGCCTGAGTTTTGTTTGTCATCTTTTATCTGTGGTTGCAAACTACAGTTTTGTTTTGGACATGTTTTAAATGTGAAATTGCATGTAAACATGTTTTGTGGAAGCCTATTGTTGCCATGAGTTAGATACACATTTATTATTGCATTATGGTTGGGGCTTGGGGCCAATGAAGAAGGATGGATTCTCCTTTTCATTGGATGTCTTGGTTGGGTGGAGAGCATTTCCTTTCCCCTGTTCTTTTGTTGTGATCAAATTGGAAAATGGAGGAAATTCATGTTGTTGTTCTGGAGCTAAGAGGAAAGAGACAAGTTTGACAGTCCCTACCCTTGAAAGAATATTTCTTATTGTAACCTTTTCCCACTTTGAAGTGGATGACCTTGTATATTATTTGTGATGGAAAGATGCTTTTTGTATTGACTATGAAAGTTGTAATTCGAAATGTGAAAGAAAATTGAATACTGTATTTTCTATTTTTGAATGAATAAGAAATAAAATTGTATTCTTGTATATTGTATTTAGGAATGAAAGAAGAAGTTGTAAAGGTATCCTTTTTGAATCAATAAATGTCGTTGTTTACTTTTCTCAAATAATATTATTATTGAAATTTTATTTTGAATGTACTTTGAAATCTCTGTTTGGAAAGATGAAAAAGAAATACGTATGAAGAAATGTCATAATGCTCTGTTCCTTTAGAAATGAATCTTTTTGAAATTAGAATTGTATTTGAAATTTGAATACCTTGTCTTTGAATCAACTTAAAGGTTAGATTTGGTTTTGGAATGAATTTTTTATAACTTAGAAGATGTGGAAAATAGACGTGTCATTCAAATATGATCTCTGTTAGATGGGTTTCAAACTCTTGCAAATTACATTATCAAATCAATGTAAACAGAATGACCCTACAACATCAGTAAGACAAAATTAAATACCAAATTGGACTTGTAAGATCAAAATGACCCCAATAGAACTAAAACACTTAAGAAATTTCCATCTAGAAACCTTTGCAAAACATCGGGCTAAAGAGCAAAATTGCAAACTTCCTTGTGCCTTATAAAATTGGTAAATTCAAATTACAAATCAATCTGAACCTTTTTAACCTTGCAATCTATCCTAAATTCTTCACAAGTAAAATTCTCCATGTCTTTGGGTCTTATGTTGAGAAAGAGTTAATGGATCAAATTTGAACAAAATTTATAATTTAAAAAGACCAGTTCACTCCCTAAGTGACCAACAAATTGTTTTCTCAAATTGACCCTTCAAAACTTATCAAAATTAAAATCTTGAAGTTTCTTGTGTATCCAAGAGGACTTCGAGAGATTTCCAAAAAGTCCTTATTTTCCAAAAACCGAGTTCCCAATCAAAATTTATGGAGTTCCTTCTGAAGTTTTTACTTCATTTCAGTGTTTCAAAAATAATCTAAGGTCAGATTTAAATTTTAAAATCAGTTTCTAGGGGACCTGTTGTTTTAAAATGTTTCCTTTTTTTCTTTTTGGAAAAGGGCACCAAAAACATGAATTTATTCCTGCACCCCGCCAGTTTTAGAACCTTCATTTTCCTGTGGAAAAAAATTTTAAGTGGGGCACGATAAAAGAAATTTCCTTTTGGAAAATTTTCCTCTGAAAAGGCCCCATAGCATACATAGCCAATCATTGATTTCTAACAGCATGGCTTAGAGAGGCTTGGTGGAGGCACAGACATTTTTTCCTTAGCGCTTCAAAAGTAAATTTTTGGAAAATTTCCTAAATTCTTCTGCAGGCCTACCGAATAACTGATGGCTGGCTGACACGTGTCTCCATGATGCGTCAGTGGAGGCACAGAGTTTAAGCTTTGTGTTCAAAAAAACTTTTCCCAAATCTCCCCGCTGACCCACCGACCCGCAGCTAATGAACATCTGACACGTGGCTTCGTGAGTCACCGATTGCGCGGGTGGTTTTTATCCCATGCACCTTCTTAATCCTTAAGGAAAAAATGCTTTATATCCCCACTAACCCACTTCCCCATTTGTTGGCTTACAACGTGCTTCCGTGTCCCTTGTGGCTCGGGGTATAATTTCCAATTTTCAGCATGCAGGAGTCCTTCACGGACTCATGTGGTACACAGGGGTAAAGTTCGCCTTTTCAACCCAAACACCAAGAATCAAACTTTCCTCCCCCAACTGCCAGTCTGACCTAAACGCCCATTTTTTTGAGGAAAAATTTCTCCCCTAGGCCTGTATGGCCTGCATTTGGGGAAAACTTTCCTCCCAAGGCCCGTCGGTCCATAACTTGATTTTTATAGGGATTTAGAAGGACTTTTTATATCTCTGGAAAGGGGAAGAAATTTCCCATCTAATGGAATTTTGTTTTAGAAGTTTTTGAGTAAAGGAAATATGAGAAAAAAATCAGATTTGAATATTTTAGGTCAATATGTGAGTGGGTAAGAGGAAAATTACCTTCCTTATTTTCAATGTGTATTTCTAAAAGTATGAGTGACCATTCTAGGGCCACCTTATGGGGCAAGGGAATGTTTTCCTAACCCCTTGTTATGAGAGCCTTGTTTTATTGTTTTGGCCCCTGTAGCCCTCTAAGTGTAATTAAGAAAACAATTAACCCTAGTGTTTTAATTTGATTATTAAATTAACACCTATAGGAAATTTAAACTATACTTGGTTAATTATACTCACTAATGTTTATGTGGTATTTTATATGTTGTTCCAGTAGAAAACCTTATCTTCTTAACATGATTAACCTTGATGTACTTCCTTGTGTCAACTGTTGCTTCAAGGCTTGCTTGTAGTCTCACCTTGAACAAAAAAAAGTATTCCATAATTTTTCTAACTAACCTAGGTTGTTCTTGGGTCATCGAGTGGAGAGTTTTAGATGCGTGTTACATAATATACAACCTTATAGCATTGATTTCAGCTATAGCATCATCTACCTATGAATGCATTTACGTTTCCACTCAAGCATACTTCACCCATCAAGGCTCTATTCACCATTCTTTTTCATCCATTGGTTTAACTCGCTAGTTGTAGCTCTTGACATTATGACCCTTGCAACTTGTAGGCCCATGTTTTTGGAATCAAATGCAAGGATGTCTATAGAGTTTGGAAATATGGTAGAGTTGACAATGCAATAACAATGTGAATTAGTAGATTATTGGTAAGAAAATGTAACATATTTTTACGGAAATTTTTTATGCTAAAAGAGAATACCTTGTATTCCATTGGTCTTCAAAAGTGGACATCTATTGCAAATATGTTGTTATGGCCATATTTTAACATCCACTCAAGATTGTTGCATAAACCATTTGAATTCCAATGATAAATGGAGGTGACCATCTTCTCTTAGCATTTCCTTCATACTCTTGGTATTCAAAACATATATTTGGATTTTACATCTTTCCATACTCTTACACTATTGGGCATCATTTCTATCATACATGTACCGAACCTCCTTTTATTTTTGTGCCCAATCATTTTGAACGTCATGTGAAGACAAGAATTCATACCTTTTTCCCACAAACAAGGTCTAGCTATCTCATGAACCCATTTCACGGTGCTTTTGCAACACAATATCAGCTTGCACCTAATAACAATAACTTTTCGTACCCATTCTTAACTTATTACTAATATGTGGCTCATCCAATAAGCTCGTGTCCCTTCAAATTTGTGATTTTCATGGCCATGGCATATATAACTGTTGTTATTCACATTGTAGACACCTATAATTACGCCCAAGCAATTTAAATACTTAAATTGTGCTAATTATCCCCTTTCTCGCAAATCAACGACATATCGTCAAAAGCACTCATTTTCCCTCATATCATCATTAATTAATTACACTAAGCTAATTAATTAAGTTGCCTATCCAACAAATACCCTAATTAACGACCTTCTGTTAATAAATCACCCCTTCTACCTAGACTAATTAATTATTATTAATTAATTAGCTTTCCCTTCCATTTAACCAATAAATCAATATTTAATTGATTTAATCCCCTTATAATAGCCTAAATCACACTAATATTCTTCTAATTGGTTTCTATAAGCTTACACCTACCTATTAATTAATCACCTTTGATTAATTAAAATACCCCCAACTCCCATGACTTGCTAAACATGTATTAAACCCTTCTAAAGTAAGGTTACCTTTAATAAAGCAACCTTATCCATTCCTAATCATGTTTTACCTTTATCCCACATTCATGAGAATGTGTTGAATCCTTTATCCTTTGGGCTATATAAAGAGCCCTCCACCTACCTTTTTACTTACACCTAAACTTTCTAAGAGAGCAAATGCAAAGCATATAGCAAAGAGACTAAGAGCTTGCACCTTGCCCTTTTGAGAGTTCATCATCTTGAAGAGTTAAGCCTCTTTCTTAAAGTGCTTGGGTCATATGGGAGGTGTTAAAAGGGTCTTGTAGCCCAACTTTGATTAGCCCCCATTCCTAGGTTCTTGGAACATTAAGGACAACTATTTTGATAGCCATGGAGCTTACTTAGGTCCATTCATTTATTTGTTGTTAGAGAATAGAGGAGTTTAGATATTTAGCATTGTTAGTTTCAAAGTTTGTATTGATGAATGCTAGCATCTAACCCTTGTTTAATTCTTATCATGATGGTGTTTATGCTTTGTTTTAGCTAAATTGTAGAACTATTTTAGGTGGTAGTTCTTGTTTCATTTGATTTAGTATTAAGAAAAGTATACATGCACACATTTGGCACGCCCGGTGGGACTTACTCCATTGTCCTTTGCACTTAATTTCAAGTTTTTGTAGTTAAGTTTTATTTTTGGTTACTAACCCTCTTTTACACATGTTGATCTAACTTGTTTTTTTTAACTTGTTTTGTTGAGTTTGCATGTGTTGGGTCTTCCTTGTAGGTATGAAGGAGGTGAAGTGCTGTCAAAATTGGAATTGAGGGGAAAATTTCAAGATTTCTCCATGTTTTCATTTTTAGAGCTTACTTTTTCAACATTCTACATGCTAGTTTTGTCAATTTCTTGAAAATTTTAAATTCTTGAGCATGTAGGTTAGTGTTTGATAGTGCTGAGTCTTCTATTTACATATTAATGTGGTGGGTTGCTGTCAAAATTTAATCTTGGTGAGAAAATTTCAAGATTTCATCATGTTTTCATTTTTAGAGCTTACTTTTTCATCATTTTACATGCTAGTTTTGTCAATTTCTTGAAAATTTTCAATTCTTGAGCATGTAGGTTAGTGTTTGATAGTGCTGAGTCTTCTATTTACATATTAATGTGGTGGGTTGCTGTCAAAATTTAATCTTGGTGAGAAAATTTCAAGATTTCATCATGTTTTCATTTTTAGAGCTTACTTTTTCATCATTCTACATGCTAGTTTTGTCAATTTCTTGAAAATCTTAAATTCTTGAGCATGTATGTTAATGTTTGATAGCGTTGAGTCTTCTATTCATATATTAATGTGATGGGTTGTTGTCAAAATTGAATCTTGGTTGGAAAAATTTGCCCATTTTGCAGATTAAGGGACGTTTTTTTTGACATTTTTTGAGTGCATGTCAAGTGCATACCCATGAGCATAAGAGCATATGCGTAACCCATCTTCCGAAGGCCATAACTTTTGCTCCCAAACTCAAAATGACTCCATTTTTTTTGCGTTGGAAAGGTATTGAAGTTAAATATGCAATGAAAACATAAATTTGGGATTTATACTTATATAAATTGGATATTTTTCTGTTATTTTAAAACTGGTCATTTTCTAACATGTCTAATGTTTTAATGAATGTTGTATTTCCATGCTTCCTCGATTTAGACCAAAGCATGTGTATGCTCTTCTCTTGCACCTTTTGGTGATCTTGAGAATCAAAAACAACTTTGATCTATATCTTTTTAACATTGGGATTAAACTTGGAAATTTGATTATTCATTTTGCTTAAGGGAATGAACCTTTTACAAAGCATTTTTCAATGGTCCTTTGATTTGAAGTTTTCCATTTCTATATAGTTGGGATAAAGTTTGTGTATGCTCTTCTCTTGCACCTTAGGGTGATCTTGAGAATCAAAAGCAACTTTAGTCTTCATTTTATAACATTTGGTAAATTGGAAACTTCATCTTTCACTTTTGGTTTAAGGGAATGAACATTTATCAAAAATTTTGTATGGTTCATTGATTGAAAAGATTTTATTTACTTTTTAGTTGGATTATTTGTTGTGTATGCTCTTCTCTTACATCCTTGGATGATCTTGAGAATCAAAAGCAACTCTTACTTCCTCTTTTAAATAATGTGATTTTCTTGGAGAACTACTAACGCTTGAGTGCAGGACCTAAAAACGAACTACTTGTCAAAGAAAGGAGGAATCAAAACGAAATCAAAAACTACTAATACAGTTGTTATACAGGTTGCCAAAAGGTGTTCAAGCAAACCACACCTAATTAAACAAGATAAAAAGAACAACATATTCAAAACACTGTATTGCAGGTTTCGGAAAAGGGTACGTCCCTCTCCGCTCAACTGGAACATAACCCCTTTGGCATAACGCCTTAAGCTACAACAATGGGGGTGGTTCCAGGAACCCCAAAGTAGTCCACGCAAGAGGGAACCTTGTGGACGAAACGGGAAGTGCTCCGCACTACCTACTTGACTAGTGATTCCTTTGTGAGATAGTGTTACAGGTTGTCCGTTATGGTGACCCCAGTGATAGTACACATAGACGCACTAGTTGCCTACTGTTCTTGAAGGGGGTAAAGTAAAGCCGAGATACTCCCAAACTAGTCAGTGTGACTTTTTGGGTAAATCGCGCTCGCTCGTGGCAACTTTGTAACACCTAGGGCGAGAGAACCACCTAGGAGAATATACTTTGGCCAGGAGCCCACTTTGACCATTTTAAAACAGTGTTGAGTTGTGAACCTTCTTTTTGAGAAATGTGTGACGTATTACTTTTGCCTAGTTTTTACTTGCCTTAGGGTGAGGTGAAACTCTGCCGAAGTGAGGCTAGCATTTTTTGTCATTTTTCTTGATTTATTTCCTTCATATTCTTTTGACACTTTGTTGATCAAAAGAGGTGTGATTACCTTTGTGTTGCCATTCGACTGTTTCTCTCACTTTTATGTCCATTTACGCCCATCCATGTTTGCGGCTGGGTTAGTTAAACGTCTAAAGTGAGTGGAGGCATTTTCATGTCATTTGGTAGCCATTGTGATCTTGATACCCACGTCAAGATCGTCATTGTAGTTAGGCGTGGTTCATCACCATAAAACTTCCATAGAGGAGTTAGGTTGTTTGTCTCGTATCATTACAATTTCGATATTTACGTCTTGTTTCTTGTAAACTCGACATAAATACCTATATTGTACGGTTACGCTGCACACATTCTTAACTATTCCTAGCTATACTTTGAGCTTTTTTTGTTCAGTTTTATTATTACCTCGATTTCAAAAGGTGTTAGGCACTACCATTTGTGCGTGTTATATCAATAACACCTCGATATCAATACTTCACTTTCTCATGCAAAGTGGGTTAACATATCTTGGTGATATTGTTGTGTCATTCATAAATTGTAATTGAACACTTTTTGAGATATAGGTCTTAATCAGACTTGAGCTTGCTCATCGTATATCTTGATTGGGAGATCGACATTTAACTTCATGTATTTACTTACATTTTGTTCATTACTTTGAACTTGGCATAAGTGGGAGACATCTTGTTAATCATCTGGCATCATAAATTAATTTAAAACGTAGTCTAGGAGGTACTTCATTTGATTAAGTTTTGATACCAAAGTGATTGTTTCATTGGTGACTTTATCACTCTATCACATTGGTATTCTCACACTGTTAATTTACTCTTAATACGTACATCTTGTGTTTCACTTAGGGGTAGTCATTGAATTTTGAACAAATATACAACTTACCTTAGTGAAACTTATCACGAAAACATGGCTCCTAAGACGCGTCTAGGGTTAAAGAAACAAACATATGAGGAACAACAGGTGCAAGCTGTGGGAAACCTATAACAGACAAGGGTCAAACCCATTTATCGGACATTTTGATCTAGGACCACTATTTTATGCTAGAAAAGGAAACAAGAAGAGATGGTGACCATAGTGGAAATGAATTAGAATCACCACACACAGACTTTGATTTTGACCCCACTCTACTAGATGAGTTTCTCCTTAGAAATAAAGATAGAGTTTTGGCACGGGTCATGGAATTAGGGGCCAAATTTCCCATTGAGAATGAACCAATATTACCTACAAATGATCACTACTAAGGAAGAATGTGCCCTTATCAATATGGAAGATATTTTAACAACTGGGCATGCTTCCACTTCTTACGCAGAAAATGATAAAGTGGTAGGGCATATAATACCCCTCATCAAAGTGCCACGAAGAAACAAGATAGAACATGAGATAGGGGAAGAACCTCCATAATACGAAGAGGAAGAACCTTTATAAGAAGAAGACACAAACTAAGTCACAATCCAACAACAACTCAGTAACCTTAAGCCAATAACTAGCTTTGCTTACTTTCCAGGTAAAGAAAGACACAAACAAGAACATTCAAAAGTCAAAGCCTAAGTTTAGGATCCACGAACTCCATTGAGAAAACCAAGGAGAAGAAGACACAGGGTATACATCGTGTACACATCCCCGCTTCTCCCACTAAAGAACAATTACTCGCACAAGAAGTGCAATCTATGAAAACAACACTTGCTTGAGCATATAAGAAAGCAATATAGGGAGTATTAGGAAATACAAATACGAAGAACTATGTCGCTATCCTTTTGACTAGACAATGACCCTTCAACCCTTTCCAAAGAAATTTGATATGCCAAAGTTTGACAAATACAAAGGAAAGGGAGACCCAAGGGATCATGTTAAAGATTTCTACATGGCATGTCAAGAGGTGTCTTATAGTGATAATTACCTCATCAAACTTTTTCCTAAGAGTCTCGGAGGTCAAGCATTGGAATGGTTTACACGCTTACCACGAGGATCAATTTTCACCTGGCCAGAATTGGCAGAAATATTTGTGCGTCATTTCTCATATAACATAGAGAGTGACAACACCATGGTAGACTTGTGCTGCACAAAATAACACCCAAATGAGACCTTTGCCAGCTTCCTCCAATGATGGAGAGGGATAGCTAGTCGCTTCCCTTGCGCTTTCCCTGAGAAGCAACTGGTCAATATTTTCATCCCTAATCTCAACCCAGATATAGCTTTCCACCTCCAAATGCATTGTGTCCAAACCTTTGAGGAGGTTATCGAGAAAGGGATTCAAATAGAAAAGGCTATCATTGCCAAAGGAACCCTCAAAACCCAATCTAAAGACAACCAAAGTGTCAAATGCACTGACAAGCCAAAGATCTTTAACAAAAACAAAAACATGGTGGGAGACGGAATCACTGATTCCAAACGTGTTCAAACAGTCCAAACCATTCAACCTTTTAAACTGACCAAGGGCCCCATTCAACCACCACCAAAGCGACAAACATTCACCTTCCTCAATGAGCCATTGTCCGTCATACTAAAACAGTTGGATGCAGCCCACATGATGACCTAGCCTATAACACAGCCATTTGATGACAACGCTCCTAAACCTTCATGGTATAAGGAGCATGAATACTGTGAAATGCATCATGTTAAAGGTCATAAAACAGATAAATGTTTGCGACTTCGCCACTATATTCAAGACCTCATTGACAATGGGGAGATAGAGGTGGATAACCCTAGCCACATGAAAACACCTAACAAGAAGATGGGGATTTATAACGAACCATTCCCCAAGCATGATAAGTCGGAAAAGGCAAAACCGGATCGGGGAGAGTCATCCCAAACCTATAAAGCCGCGAATTACTTATATACCAAGAGAGATAACAATCATTACGATTCGCTTAGTATATGTATTCATTCCCCTACTGACTGCATCAACACCATCCGGATTAAGTGAAAGGATTGTGCTACAGTAACAAGGTGCGCCCGCCTCGTAATTCTAGATCCCTCTCCGTTGACCCCACATACTGGTAAGTATAACCTTTTAGAACAACTTGAGAAGACGTCTGCTAAGATTTCGATCTTAGACCTTCTCAAGATTTCCAATGTACATAAGGACATCCTGTATCAAAACTCTTCAGGGGTCGGGAGGTGCCTTTAGAAGGTCGATCCGGCGTACCTTCAAACCGCGGTGGAAAATATTGCACCAAGTGAGCATCTCACTTTCAACCATTGGGAGGTCCCTACCGAGAATCCTACACATAATCTTCCCTTATACATTGAGGTAGTTGTTACCCGCAGGAAAATCAAATGGGTGCTTGTGGATAATGGATCTAGATTGAACATCTACACGCTTAAATTAATCAAACAATTGGGACATACGGAAGAAGATATTGAGTCCCATATCATCACTATCACCGCATACGACAATGCGGAAAGAGAGTCAGCAGGCACCATTACGCTACCAATGGAGGTGGGCCCCACTTGCCATCATACAAAGTTTCACGTCTTAGACTTGGAACTTCCATATAATATGCTTCTAGGTCGACCATAGATCCATGCCATGCAAGCAATGCCATCAACATTTCATCAATGCATCAAGCTGAAGCATGAGGGACATATAGTAACAATACCAAGAGACTCAGAGCCCTTTGCTCATTGTAGAGCTCTTAATAGCTTTACACGAAAGGGTACATACGCATGTCCCTCCATAGATATAGTTATCCCTCTTCATTCTGAGGCCATGGAATCTCAAGTAGATTCAAATTCTCTTAGTTCTTGCACTCATGGGGCATCTACTTCAACATCTCCATTTAATTCATGGGAGATGAAAATTCTGGAATATGGCTGTGGGGAGCATAATGTACAACAAGTGCTCTTGGTTTCTGACCTCTCCTTGTCGCCCAAGACTAGAGGTCGACCCAACTACCGCTTTAAGAGACCTAGAGAGGAACACACTATTGGGTCATTCCTACCTGGAGGCTTGTTAGCTGAGGAAAAATTACTTGATCCACCTACTACTTGGGTCACTGAGGACACTCAGCCATCTTGTTATCAAACCCCAGAATATGAAAAATCTAGCAGAATGATGTACTCCATGGGCTACAAAGGCCTAGGATGTGGGAGGAATGAACAAGGACAAAGAGAACCAGTCCCTCTTCCACATTTCAAAACAGAAAGATATGGCATTGGGATTCACCCTTATGGAGCACACCCCAACGATCAAGATGTGACTTGTTCTGAGCATGAGGATAGCTCCGATTATCTAGACAGCAATACGGATTCCTGTTGTAGCCAATATGAGAATCTTGCCTTCACGAACCTTTTCATGAATAATGTTGTCCTAACCATCACCCCCACTGAACCAACCCTTGACCTTGTATACCCCTCCCTTGTTGAATGGGACCAACAACGTCACGTGCCACTAGATTTATTCGAGAACGACGAGGCTATTGTAGAGTTCATGGGCATAAGGGATACAATTCCCATTGTAGATCACAAGAAGGGTTTCTTTATTGACTTAGACACCTGTGCCTACTTCGGTGAGGAGGTTGAACTTCATGGTCAGCAAAATTTAAAGAAAAGCGAGGGCAAGAGTTCTAAAGAAAAGCCTCAGCAAAAATTGAAGTCCAAGTCACACAGTGAAAACCTCTTTGAGGCATTGGCTGACAAATAAATAAGAAAATCAAAGGACAAAAAAAGTGACCATGCCAAGGATGAAAATATCGTAGAGACATCCTTGGATAAAGATCTCAACCTACCTCCCGATCCTACGCATATGGATGATTTATCAAAAATTTTAGTTGAAGAAACCATTGATGTCAATATTGGTACCGAAGAAGATCCCAAGATAGTAAAATTGGGAGCATCACTCTCAGCCAGAGAACAAAACACCTTCACTATGCTACTACGAGAGTTTATTGATGTCTTTGCATGGTCTTACAAAGATATGCTCGGCTTAGATCCAACTTTGGTCATGCATAACCTGGTTATGCACGCAGACGCTAAACCTATCAAACAAAAGCTTCGAAAGATGCACCCAAGAGTGGCCTTGTTAGTTAAAGAAGAATTAGAAAGGTTGCTTGCAGTAGGATTCATCAGGCCAATTGATTATTCTGAATGGATATTGAACATTGTTCCTGTCCAAAAGAAACCTATTGGTATCCAAATTTGTACAGATTTTAGGGACATAAATAAAGCTTGCCCTAAAGATGACTTTCCATTGCCCAACATTAACATGATTGTTGAATCGACCGCAGGGTACGAAATGCTATCACTTATGGATGGCTTTTTAGGTTATAATCAAATTAAGATCGCTGAGGAAGACCAACACAAAACAGCTTTCACAACTCCTTGGGGCACCTTCTATTATCAGGTGATGCCATTTGGCCTTAAGAATGCGGGAGCAACTTATCAGCGGGCCATGACAGTAATATTTCATGATATGATTCATGACATCATGGAAGAATACGTAGATGACATCCTGGGAAAGTCCAAAACAAGAGAGGATCATCCTATCATTTTACGGCGTATCTTTGAACGCCTTCGTGAATACAAAGTCAGGCTATATCCAAAGAAGTGTGTCTTCAGTGTGCTATCTGGGAAGCTATTAGGCTTCATCGTGTTAAGACGAGGTATTGAGGTAGACCCTGCTAAAGTGTCTGCCATCACAGAAATGCCTCTACCTGAGAATATCAAGCAACTGCGTAGCTTGCAAGGGAAAATTCAAGCCATTCGTTGCTTTATCTCCCAGCTTGCAGATAAATGTCACTCATTCACTCATTTTATTAAGAAGGACATCACTTTCATCTAGGAACCTGAGGAACAACAAGCCTTTGCTTTGCTTAAACAGTACGTGGCTAATCCACCTATCCTCATGCCTCCCACTTTGGGAGAACCACTTTTTCTCTATATTTCCGCTACGCAATATGCTATTGGTGCACTGCTCGCCCAATATGACCTTAGCCATAAAGAGAAAGCATTATACTATCTGAGTCGCACCCTCATCACCTATGAACGTAATTATTTTCAGATTGAAAAGGCTTGCTTGGCCGTTGTTTTTACCTTTCAGAAAATTCACCATTACCTGCTAAATACTAAGACCAAGCTCATATCCAAGGTTGACCCACTCAAGTATTTGTTGTCCAAACCCGCCCTCATAGGTAGAATGGCTAATTGGATCATTCTACTCAGTGAGTTTGATATAGAATTTGTCCATCAAAAATCAATTAAAGGACAAGTACTTGCTGAACAGCTAGCGGAAGCACCTTTGTAAAGCATAGAACCTTTGAGTCTGGATCTGCCAGATGCATCTTTGCTCTACATTGAAGAATATGTTGTATGGCAGATACATTTTGATGGATATTTTACATTTGATGGTTCAGGTGCAGGAGTGGTCTTTATTACTCCTTCGGGTGATCCTATACCACAGGCTTTCCACCTGGCCTTCCCTTACACGAACAACATTGCGGAATATGAAGCACTCATTGCAGGGATGAAGCTAGCCATCAAGTGGAATATTAAACATGTTAAGGTTGTAGGTGATTCACAGCTAATCATCAAATAGGTTAATGATGAGTATAAAGTTAACGATGACAAGCTCATACCTTACAAGAAGTTGGTGGAAACTCTGAAGGAGTATTTTGTGCGCATTACCTTTGAGCAGATCCCAAGAGCGCAGAACAGATCGGCAAATGCTATGGCAACAGTGGCATCTATGCTTCATGTTCTGCCAGGGAACAATGATATGCCATTTTTTGTAGAAAATCTACACTAGCCCACGTATGACATACCAGAATCTTGTCTGGCTTGTGAGGTTGTTGGTCCCTATTCCCTGTGGTATGAACCGATTTTCACCTATCTTAAGGACAGTACTTTCCCTCCCAATATCTCCCATTCTAAAAAGCAAATCCTGATTCACCAGATAGCTCGTTACACCCTTTTAGGAGGTACACTTTATCATCTTGGCTATGATGGGAATCTGTTACGTTGTCTGGATGTGACAGAGTCAATCTAGGCAATTAAAGAAGTACACGAAGGAGTATGTGGAGCACATACAAATGGAATGGTCTTGGCTAAGAAACTAGTAAGAGTAGTAGGTTACTATTGGCCCACCATGGAAATTGATTGTTGTACTTATGTTAGAAAATGTGTGCTTTTCCAAAAGTATGGAAATTTCATCCATGCTCCATCATAACCATTGCAACCAATCACTACCCCGTGGCCATTCTCCAAGTGGGGACTTGATCTAATATGGAAGCTTACTCCTACCTCATCTGATGGTCATACACATATCATCACAGCTACAGAATACTTTACAAAATGGGTGGAGGCTATCCCTTTAACCTATGTCATCGGAGCACAGATTTCTAAATTCATCATGAATCACATTATTTACCAATATGGTATCCCTGCAGCCATTTTCACAGATAATGGGAAGTCATTTAAGAACAAAAATTGTGAAAGGTCTTTGCCAATGGTTCCAAATCATATTGAATGGTCCACGCCATATTACCCTCAGGGTAATGGACAAGCTCAGGCAACAAACAAGACTTTGGTAAGGATAATGGAGAAGATGGTTAGCAAAATTGGTCGAAACTAGCACCTACAAATCCGCCCAGCCCTCTGGGCCTACCGAACATCAATTCACACTCCTACGGGTGCGACGCCATATTCCCTAGTGTTCGGGACAGAATCTATCATCCCTTTAAAGATTGAACTCCCATCCCTGTGAATTTCTCTTCGGGACTATTTGGATAAGGATGAAGATTACCAAGTGGCAAGATTGGATGAATTAGAGCTCCTGGATTAGAGGTGCATTCGCGCTCTTAATCCCGTAAAGGTATATCAACACAGAATCTCCCGCAACTACAATAAGAGAATCATCCCTCGCCAGTTTGAGGTGGGTGATTTAGCTATGAAGGAGAACCAGTTCAACACCAGAGCAGAGCGAGAAAAGAAAGGGAAGTTTGAACCACACTGGTTAGGACCCTATGTCATAGTTGCCAAGTATGGTACAGGGGCATACAAGTTGGCTCACCCCAATGGTGATGAGCTCCGGGAGCCCATGAATTCCATGCATCTTAAGAGGTTTTATGCCTAAACATGGCACAAGAAAGTCATAAAAATCACAAAAAAAATAAAAACATAAAAAAAAATAAAAAACAAATCAAAAAAAGAAAAAGAGAAAACAGGTCATCCACTAGTGAAAACCAGGCAATTGTGGCACTTTTGACAAGTCCTTGGGTGAAAATCAGTTTTCGGCACCTCAGGAGGATTCGTTGTTCACAAGCATTCTGTATTAGAAGGGTAGTTGTCTTTGTCCTGGACCTGGTTCTACCTTCGAGTTTCCTTGTGCACACCATCTATTCTAGCCTTGATCCGTCTTTGCCTTCTTCTATTCATCTGTAAGGGATGTGGTCTTTCGTTATTTCCCATCTTACACTGGGGGCAACTCAATGACTTCACCTTCTTGTTCATAAGCGCATGGCTTCTGCCCTTGTATACTCCCCACCTAATGTTGGGGGAATCCATGCTTTCTTGGTTACCTACACATAGCTTTGGAAAACTGTTAAAAACACAAAAACAATAGAAACATTGTTTTGAGAAAACACAAAAACAATAGAAAATTGTTTCACAAAACACAAAAACAATAGAAACATTGTTTTGAGAAAACACAAAAAACAATAGAAAATTGTTTCACAAAACACAAAAACAATAAAAAATTGTTTCACAAAACACAAAAACAATAGAAAATTGTTTCGAGAAAAACACAAAAACAATAGAACATTGTTTCGAGAAAACAACAAAAACAATATATATATATATCAAAAAAATCTAAAAAACAAGGCAAAAATTTTCAAAAAATTCCTAAAAAGTAAAACACCCTACAAAATGGTAACTTGCTTCTTACGACTGAAACTTGTGTCTTGCGCATACTATTTTCTCCATATCCTGCTGGTTTGTCTCACATCTTCCCCAATTAATACGACTCGCGGATCACTGGATTCATAACCATTCACAAAAGCTAGCTGCTTACTTCGTCTATACTCTGGGGCACTTTTGGTTGCCTGGTGCTGTTTCGTTGCACACAAATGCATTTCATGGACCCCGTGTCCATTTTCATTTCCCCTTGCATGTATCCTTGCTTAGGGCATCATTTTTAACCCTTGTCGTCAATCACGAACTTGTGGATCTCTTCAACACTGATAACAAAACATTTGTACAACTGTCTTGACCGTTGTTGGGTTAGATATGTTTGTTCGTACTTGTTTTCCCTGTTATATGAGCTTGTTTCCTTCTCGTATTGCATTGCTTTATTGTATGTTGCGTGGAGTTGGTACTTTCAGTAGTGGAAAATTGTTCGTAGTATGGCTTTTCATGTCATTCTACCTTTGTCGTATGCTTATATTTTTTATAAGGACTGATGATGTAGTTCCTATGGCAATATGATGACATCAAATGTGTTCCAAACAAATAAGTGGATAGAGGTTAAGCTCTTCTCTCCCCTCATCCATATTTCTTCTACACGACTTCCCTTTCACCCCTAATTCTCCCTCTCCTCGGGGCATCCTGCCTCGTCCCCATTCTTCTGCCTACTTCTCATATTTTTCGATCATCGATCGGCTTCATTCATCACCCCATCGACACTCGAGGGGGCATCTCTCCCTCCTACTAATTTTTCTTCTATCCCTCCAAAATCTCTTCTATCTACTATCTTTGAAGTGGCATCACTTACACCACCCCAAAGAGGGGCAAATGTAGACACCTATAATTACGCCCAAGAAATTTAAATACTTAAATTGTGCTAATTATCCCCTTTCCCGCAAATCAACGACATATCGTCAAAAGCACTCATTTTCCCCTCATATCATCATTAATTAATTACACTAAGCTAATTAATTAAGTTGCCTATCCAACAAATACCCTAATTAATGACCTTCCGTTAATAAATCACCCCTTCTATCTAGACTAATTAATTATTATTAATTAATTAACTTTCCCTTCCATTTAACTAATAAATCAATATTTAATTGATTTAATCCCCTTATAATAGCCTAAATCGCACTAATATTCTTCTAATTGGATTCTATAAGCTTACACCTACCTATTAATTAATCACCTTTGATTAATTAAAATACCCCCAACTCCCATGACTTACTAAACATGTATTAAACCCTTCTAAGGTAAGGTTACCTTTAATAAAGCAACCTTATCCATTCCTAATCATGTTTTACCTTTATCCCACATTCATGAGAATGTGTTGAATCCTTTATCCTTTAGGCTATATAAAGATCCCTCCACCTACCTTTTTACTTACACCTAAACTTTCTAAGAGAGCAAATGCAAAGCATATAGCAAAGAGACTAAGAGCTTGCACCTTTCCATTTTTGAGAGTTCATCATCTTGAAGAGTTAAGTCTCTTTCTTAAAGTGCTTGGGTCATATGGTAGGTGTCAAAAGGGTCTTGTAGCCCAACTTTGATTAGCCCCCATTCCTAGGTTCTTGGAACATTAAGGACAACTATTTTGATAGCCATGGAGCTTACTTAGGTCCATTCATTTATTTGTTGTTAGAGAATAGAGGAGTTTAGATATTTAGCATTGTTAGTTCCAAAGTTTGTATTGATGAATGCTAGCATCTAACCCTTGTTTAATTCTTATCATGATGGTGTTTATGCTTTGTTTTAGCTAAATTGTAGAACTATTTTAGGTGGTAGTTCTTGTTTCATTTGATTTAGCATTAAGCAAAGTATACATGCACACACACGTGATTCGTCTGAGGATATGTGATAAGTGCATATTCACCTCTTTCCATAAGAATGTGCACATTAAAATTGTATTAGCAACCATGTTTTATATGTTTACATCCATGTCTACTCCCCGTCCCTCTAGTTGAAACCTTGGACTTATCATATGGCAAATCATCCTCTTATTTAAATTCTTCAAGCCCATAGCTACACCAATATCTATAAAATGTCACTAAAAGTGAGTCATAATAAAATAAAAAACAATGCCAAAAACTGTATTAAAAACATCACCTAACATTTGCACATCGTACATTATATAACTGATGGTGCTATCAATTCAAACCCGGTGTGTACTTTCTCTTATGGGTGATGAATGACTCCAACGTTTGTAACAACTTGCTGGAAATGATGTCTACTAACATTCCCCTTTAATAAAATGGAAGGTTCTACTCATCCAACTTCTACCCATGCAACAAAATCCCTTCCAGATGATCCATGGTTATCTTTGCAACAAGTATTTTCTCCAAAGTACATCTGATGCAGAGAATAGTTCTTCCGAATGACATTATATAGGAATGTCTAACAAGCACTTCCACTTTGATTCTCTCTTATTATACATTGATGTTAATAACACTACAAATTAATAAATGATGTGTGACCGAAAAAAAATGCTCAAAATAACACACTATACAATTAGATAATAACACTAACCATTTGATATTTATATCATAGATGACACTAAAATGATAAGACCTACATTCACAAATGTTCAATATGCTCAAGAAATTGAGGATCATTATTAAAAAAAATTAGGATCAACAAAAAAAATAAAAACGACATCTAGAATCTCATAAAATTGAGCTAGCCATCTTAATTTCTATCTCATATCACTAAAATAACTAGAATTACAGAGATGAATATTGTTTATTATAAAACCAATCCTTCTCCCTCACATGATCTCTCACTACCTCTGATTGAAGTTTATAGGTTTCAACAGGCAGCCTAAAGGTTAGAATGGTAGACTTTAACATGCAAACCCAAAGAACTCCTCTTCAAAAATTAAAGCATCTTGCACTTCCCTCAAAGATGCTTCCAATCATGTTTTTAATAGGAAGAAGTATGAATGCAACAATAGGAAATAGAAAAAAGGAAATATGAAGTATGTTAGATAATGATCTATCCTTTTTCTCATGAAATCCAAAAATCTATAGATGCACAAAGAAGTTGGTGAATAAACTTAATAGCCAAAGGTTGTGATGAACCAAATCATAAGATTAGATTAAAAAGTATCTTTTCTAAGTTATTCGATGTGGTTAAGAATTGTTTAAAATCAGTTGCTACCTTACAAAACAAAATCAACCCAAAAATAGATCTCAAGGGTATCACAAATCATCTGAAGCATCAATTTAAAACTATGGAAATCAATTTTAGGTCTCAAGCATGCCAGTGACTCTAAACAACATAGGCTAGAAAAAATTCACTATCATCAACCTGGTTGGAGGAATAATCCATAATATATAGGGACTATAGCTTGTAAAAATAACATGTCCCTTAATCATTTAGTTTGGGAGAAAATGTAATACATTGATGCAATGTTGTAATTGAAGTGTAATGAGTGATGAATTGGAAAATATTCCAATTTAACTAAATGAAACAACTTTGTTTAGATTATTCAGTGCAAAATAAAATTTAATGCCCTTCGAAGGTAATCAAAGAAACAATGTATTACATTTAGAAACCACCTACTTAGATATAGATCCTATAGGCACACTAAGATCTTGAAATTATAGTTTTATATAGTACACCTTATATCTTATGTATCCTAGTAACAAGTCATATCATCGTTGTTCAGGGGTCAAAAAACGTAATATGTTGTACAAAATTGTTGTACTCATAGTAGGAGGGAATGGATTTATATCCTTTAGGCACATAAGAATGGAGTGTTGCATTTTTATAAACTATAATGATTCATATATTGTATTTAGTAGATAACCTCTTCCATCTATTTAGTATGAGTGAAAACCTAATGAATACGATTTGATACTTTCAAGATCCTATCATTGTACACATGTGGGCAAAAAATAAAACCTATGAAGATTGGTAGAATTCCATCATTGAATGGTATCATTTCAAGACCTTGTTTGATGATAAATCAAGTGCTTAATAGTCTCATAAAGGATTATCTCCACAAGGGAAAAAAAAGATGAAGTTTTATATATGCATTCAAATATATTTAAGGTTCATAAAGAGGGTTGTTGAGTTAAGACAGATTTGCATGAAGACAAAGAGAGATCCCTTTTTTTTAGAACTCAAGAAGAAATGAAGTGTCTCCAGGTTGGATCAAGCAATGGACTACTTGAAATTAGTAATTAAAAGGTAAATGTGGACAGTTAGTCTGCATTCAAGAACCTTACTCAAAGTACTTGTCATTGGTCCACCATGCTTGGAAGTCAAACTTAGGACTGAAATGTTGATTGAAAAAAAAAAAGGTGTATACATACAAAGAAAGATTCCCAGGGCAAGATTATAGAGAAGAACAAGAACTGGAATATGAGAACATGCCATGCTCCATGAGGATGGATATTACCAAGCTAAGAGGTACACTACCTATTAATGACGACATTTCTTGTGAAATATGCCCCAACATGTTTATTCATTTAGTTTGGGTGACAATGTAATACGTTGATGCACTTGTTGTAATCCTTTAAAAAAAGTGTAAGAGAATGGATACAAGGAAACCTATTCCAATTTAATTGAATTAAACAACTTTTTTTATATTTTTCAGTGTAAAACAATTACTTTAAAAATATAGGTCGTCAAACAAAAAATGTATTACATTGAGAAACCATTTACTTTGATATAGATCATTTAGGCACACTAAGATAGGAAGTTATTGTTCTATTTACTACATCCATATATCTTATGTCAGCCTAGTAATGAGTCATATCACCATTATTAGGGGTAACAACGTGTGTATATCTGTTAATGCATTTGTGTACTTATAGTAGGAGGGAATGGATTTAGATCCTGTAGGCACATAAGAATGGTGCATTTTATTTTTATTCACTATAATGATTCTATCCTTGTGCTAAATAACATGTTCCATCATTTAGTATGGGTGACAACGTAATAATAGGATTTGATACTTTGATGATCGTACATATGTACACACTGTGGGCTAAAACCTATGGGGAAGTGTCAGAATTGATCATTGAATGGTATCATTTGAAGACCTTGTTTCATGATAAATTGGGTGCTTAACAGTATCATAAAGGATTATCTCCACAAGTGGTGATACAAAGATGAAGTTTTATTTATGCATTTAAGGATATTTAAGGTTCTTAAAAGAGTATTGTTGAGTTAAGACAGTTTACATGGAGACAAAGACATGTTTGAGTGTTTCCTTAGAAATAAAGTTTTTGCTTGAAATTGAAGTGTTGAAGTTGTATAAATGGACTACTAGCTAGTAACAGGGATAATTTTAGTGCCGAATATTCGTAATATGGCGAAATTTTCATTTTAGGAAAATTTGAAAAGGTGATTTTTTCAGAGTGGGTCGGTGTCCTGTTCACCTAAAATATATAGTATTTTTTTTGGGGGTGTCGGCTTCACCTTCATTTGAAAACATCTCCTATAAAAACCTAGGTGATTCACCCGGTAGTATACATCAAGTAGCTTACCAAATTACCAATACCATGAAAGTTTGAACTCGCATACTCTTAAGCACCAGAGATTGTTATTAGCCTATGAGGGTTAGTTGTTGACACGCGACAAAGAGATATAGTTGACACGTGATAAAAAGGTATTGTATGACGCGCGACAAGGAGATATTGACAGGTGACATGTGACAAAGGGGTAAGTTGTTGATGCGCGATAGGGCATAGGCAGTTGATGCGTGACAAGGGCAGAGTTGATGCGTGATAGAGACCCTGCAGATAGTGGACACCTTTGTGATGCACGACAGTTTCAGTTGACGCCTTGATGATGCCTAATAGGGATTATTGATGTGCTATTGACGTGCGATAAAGGGACCTTAGTGCTGTTGACGCACAACAGGCATTCACTACTTGGTTCTTTTGCTGACACAGGACTTTGTTCAGAATAATGGAAGGTGTTAGTCCTAAGAATGTGAAGACCCTAAAAGTAACTAAGAAATCTTAGAAATCACTATTCAAGTATTTTGGAAACTCTGTAGATACAGATATTGAAAATACCAACCATATAGATGCCACCACAAAGAATCAAAATACTGACTATGTGGAAGGTATTATTGAGGTGGACATGCATTCTGCACAGAATCAAACAAATGACACCTACGATAATATACTAGATCTTGAAGATATTGTTCATATTGGGGTGCAACCGTAAGTGCATCTAGATATCACACATACAAATACTCAACAAAATGGAATGCAGAAATCAAATTCAAATTCTGGTCTAAGAAAGAGGAAACTAGATGACTGTGATATTGCTCAAAATTCTACTCAAAAAATTAAAACATTAAAAATGAACAAGAATATGTGGACCATTGGTAGGACATACAAGTTTAATTGGGAAGCTAAATTTCCATTTATCGAACCTGTACAATCATCTAATTCTAGAAGAGATCCCATCTGAATGTACATGTACAATATGTACGTGGAAATTGGGAAAGCAACAAAAAATGCAACTGAAGCTGGACACTATAGAAAAACATTGTGGAAAACAGATATTTAACTGTAATGGGGGCGGATGGCCAGAAAATCAAAACACACTGGTGGAAAACTGAAAAGTAATGCATGCATGTTAGATACGTAGCGGAATATGAGGCAGAGCAAAAAACACAGACATCTCTTGGAAAAGGGAGGAACGATCACATCGCATATTGGTAAGATGAATCAAAAAAATCTACATGCAAAATTCATACAATTCTCTACTCTATTTCACATACTAAAAAAAGGAAGACCGATTTTAGATTTCCTCAATTTCAAAGTTTTGTATCAATATAATGGAATGTTGAACGTACTTCAATCTCATTGGTCTGAAAGTAGTGGATGGGAAATGGTAAAATGCCTTTCAATGATAGAGAAGGAAGATTTGAAAGAGAATGTAAAAAAAAAAGCAAATTTTATCTCTCTTTCAATTGATGAAGTGACAGCAGTCGACAACACTGCATGGGTATGTATCCATGTCTATACTTTAGAAAATCATATAAGGACACCTCATCTATTGGGTGTTATGAAAATGGTTGAAAACTGTAATGCCGAAAACCTATATAAAATATTTGTTTCTCATTTGAAAGATATTGTCGTAATGACTGATTATGAAATTGCTACAAAGTTGGTATGTGTTGGAGCAGATGGTGCATCTATCATGCAGGGTCACCGAACAGGGATGTGTGTTAGATTACAAACAATAAGTGGCCCCTATATATGCTATCAATTCACTGTATGGCTCACAGAATGAATTTACCGTATAAAATGGTAAGCAACCACGAAAATGTTGCTAAATTAGAAGACCTTATAAGAGAACTTCATGCCTATATGTCAAGCAGCCCAAAGAGATTTCTTGAGTTCCAGAAATTTGCAATTGGAATTACATATGGAAAAAAAATTCTGAAGGATGTTAAGACTAGATGGATCTCTTTGTATGAACCTGCATGCAGAGTTCGTGAGGATTATTCTTCGTTGGTTGGTTTCATGCACAAATAGCATCATGAAGTTGATATGGCGAGGGACTTGTTGTTCCGTTTAACTTGATTTGGAGACATTTCTTACATTGGCTGGTATTCTTCCAATGTTGCAACAGATCAATACACTGATGAAGCATGCACAGGGAAGATTAATCTATATTGTGGATTTTATATGGATGAGAAAAATGGTATGTCAAAGTCTTGATATATTGTATTGTTCCCAAGATAGTTTTGATACACTTATGTTTTTAGAATTGGAAAGCTTTATTAGATCTTAAAAATCCCAACAACTATTTGAGATTTAATATCCACGATCACCTCTGCATCACTGTTAATGGGAGGGACATACAACTGCACATATTGTGCAAAAATGTCAAGATATTACAGGATCAGAATGAGAAGATGTTCCTGTGACACGTAATCTCTTTGAGTCTATTATAGTTGAAACAAGAATAAAGCTTAAGAAAATTTCAGAATCCTTATCATCAGAAATTAGAGAACGTTTCTCCAAAGATAAAATTCTTGAAGCCATGGGTGTGATGAATCCTAATTTTTGGAATACTGAAGGTGGTCGTGCTAGAATTTGTAAGAAAGCATTTCCATAAATCCATGGGTACAATAATGGAATATTTGACAAAGACTTCAGAGTTCAAGGGTATGGAAATCAAAGGTATGCTGAATTCTTATTTATTAAAATTTTCAATCAACAAATTTTGCAACAACAATGAGGAACCAATATAAAAATTTAGATGAACCTTCTGAAAGTGGTGCTATTACAAGGTTGTGGTGAGGAATCTATCAAATTTCTATCTTACAAGAAGATATCAGTGAATATTTCAGATTATATGAGTTATGCCAAACAATGATTTTGGGGTCTGTGGAGGACGAAAGGGTTTTCAGTGCACTATCATTTATAAAATCTAAACTGAGAAACAGGTTGGATAAAAATCTGGAAAGTTGCATGAGGTGTTATGTTTCTCAATACTCC
The DNA here is from genome assembly GCA_019776745.2 of Taxus chinensis. NCBI lineage: Eukaryota > Viridiplantae > Streptophyta > Pinopsida > Cupressales > Taxaceae > Taxus > Taxus chinensis. Next base: position 173,211 of record JAHRHJ020003278.1, read on the forward strand.
ATGGAAACCTTTCCTTTCGACAGAGCAATTACGCATTGGAATTCCCTTTGCGAAAGAAGAGGTGTGAATAATACAACTACAAGTATAATTATTCCCAATGTTGAGAGTGGAATTGGCACATCGTCACACTCTACAGAAGATAACATCAACTTTGAAGAAGCTATTGATAATGGATTGTTTCAACTTTAAATAGGTATCTTCTTATATCTATCTGTTTGAATCTGGTTAATCATTCACCTAGAGATAATGACTATGGTTACACCCATCTATCTACTAATACATTTCTCATGCTAAAACACAGTTTGGCAATTGATTTCAACACTTTACATTTTTTTCAGCTCTTGTTATCATTAAAGATGTTACATGTCTATATATTTACATTTATTTAAATACAATCTTTTTTTTAAAATGTGGGTTGACATCCATCTGAGGAAGCTGGTACTTCTCAGGACTGACAATGTCAGGAAACTCACCCATCTATCTACTAATCCATTTCTCATGTTGAGTTTTCTTAAAACAAAGATCTAGCACATTACCAGTTATGATTTCACAGCAATCTAAAACACTAGAGGTAAGTTAAACCATATAAGATCATCTTTCTTGATTTCTTACAATTATGTTTAATTTATTTTTTATATTTGTAAAATGCTTTGATATATTTTTTAAACTTTGTGGGATAAAATGACACAATTGAATTTTACAGAGGAAGATACTTCTCGGGATTATACAATGTCAGGCAACTCACCCATCTATCTACTAATCCATTTTTTGTGTTGAATTTTTTTTTTAAGACAAAGATCTAGCACATTCATCATCATCCATATATAGGTCATCTTCTTCAACATAATCATTATCATTGATTCTTGACATCCTGACATCTCTAATTATCCATTAAGACGTTACACATCTAATTCTATATGAATTTAAATTTATTTAAAGATCCATTGGTCAATGTCATTTAAAATGTTGTTGGCAATTCTTAGATGTCATCACCATGACAATGTAATAACTCACCCCTAATGTCATCTATGACCATTCATTACATAGCATATCCATAATATTGATCATACAATTATTATTAATGACAATCATTATCATGATTTTACAATTTATACATCAATGAAATATTTCGTGCTTGAAGCTAAATCTACATTGACATAAAATTATAATCATTACAATCATCTATCACATATCAATTCATCATCATTCATCATCTACTCTAATAATCATCTTATCCACATTCTAAAGTTGAGAGGAAAGAATTATTGCTTGATAATAAATCTATAACCACATCTAAATTATCCATTCTTTAATCATCTATCCATTAATTATCCAATTATCATGCATTAAATCTAAATCTACGTCCACATACAATTCATGATAATCCAAGTAAACAAGAAATCCATGACATCATGATTATGCATCCCAAACATAATGCACCATCTACAAAATAGAGAGTTACATACCAAAAATCATAAGAGCATACAATATCATCATCATCCATATTCTACTCTAATTTCATTATCCACATTTAAATGAATAAATGGTTAATATACTATAACCACATGTACTCTAAAATTTCATCAAATCCACGTCTAATGATAAATGTCAAATACTATGACCACATCATTGCAAGGAGAGATAATATTCAAATAAAGACTTAATATCCAAACGTTTCCAAATTAAACAAATATCCAAGTATCAACTTTCATTCTTTCTGTATATAAAATATTTAAAGTTTCAATTTTGCTCCTTTCCCCAATCCTCGAGGCTCAACCATTAACATTTTCACCAGACCCTATTGTATTCCTTCCAATGGCAGAATTATCCCCAGAACTTATCAGATAGTCCACAGCACTTTCTAGGTTCTTGATGATTGTTTCTTCTTCCTTTGTAGAATCTCCATGTGATGTCAACAGAATTTGGATCTACCGCTGTTTCCTTTGCTTTGAATAAAATCTTCAGGGTTGCATAACCATTCTCTTTAATTATCCACTTTAGTGTATTGTTTTGTTTGTTAACCAAAACAATATTTTGTTTCAAATTCTTTATTGATGTGGATAAACTGTTCTTGGCATTATTTCCAAGTGAACTTGGAATACCTTAGCTTGACTCTTTAAATTTGCATATTTCAGCTGCAACAAAAAGAGTGAATGTCAATTAAACATATTACTAAAAACTGAATTTTAATTTGAAATTAATTAAGAAAAATTGTTTCAAACTGATTAGTACTTATGATACCTCTCTATCTCTTCTCAGCATTTGCAATCTGCCGCCATCTCCTTGTCCTTAGACCATTTATTGAAATAGGCTTGGGCCTCAGCGCTGAATATTTTCCAATTTGTTTAATACTCTTATCTAAAATATTATCATTATAGGTGTTGTTATATGCGATAGTCCCACTTCTTAGCTCTAATGTAAGTAATGCATCCGTCTTTGCATGGGTTGATTTTTTACTGTTGCAAATAAGCTCTCTCTTTTCCAATGGTTTGTCATAACATGACTTACTAATCTCATAGATATTAACTTTTTCCCTTCTCTCCCATTGAATGAGCTCACTGATTTGAGGCGTGATAATTTAATTCACTGACATGGGATTGACAATCATAGCCAATCAAGTTATCTAAAGGAAAATGTATGGCAACTGTCATCACTATCTGTATCAAAAGAGGATGATTTTGCTAGGAGAAGTATGGCGGCTTTCAGTTTGAGCAACTGCTACTTGTTGCATCTTTCTTCCTTTTGGGAGCGCTTAATCCTAAAAGCAATAATAGATTAATTCAATATTTAGATAATTGAAATTGAAATGTTGAAAATTTAATTCAATATTGTAAAGCATGTACATAGAGATGGAAATATACCTACTGGCCCTGAATCATATCATGTGTGTTGAAAAAACCAATTGGGTCACTATGCTATCAATGCCCAAATAATCTTCATCTAAATTTATATTGATTCAAAACTGATATGCCCTGTTGCAGTGGGATAGACAGCAAGAGAGAGGGTCGGAATAGTGAATTGAGGAGGGAATGTTTAGTGTCCCGCTAGGGGACTGGAATAATTGGCATGTGTTTACCAATGGTCTTTTGTCCATGAACCTCTAGTTCAGCATTTTAAAAATCGTAATTGGCTGAGGGTTGATTGAGTCAGGTGGGGTTTGCATATTTTGAGTAAAAGACAAAGGATTGCTATCAACTTTGAACAGTTCAAGAACCAAATCATTAGAAATTACTAAAAAATAATGTCAAAAAGGTATTAAAAACTCACAAAAATAAATGAAGTCATACAAAAGTTGAATAGGATTGTTGTCAAGCGGTACGAATTGATTTTGTGACAAAGTGCTTAGAATGGATTCGTGTTGGAGTATTACTTGGTGATAATTGTTGTTAAGAAGATTTGAAAATTGCATGCGATATTGTACCGAGTGAGTTGGAGAAGAATGTTGAGTTTTTGAAGCACGCATGTATGGTCGAAAGTCCCTGCAAGTGTCAACAACATTGAATGTTATGTCAATTCAAGATAGGTAAATCATTTAAATTGTAGAATCAAAATGTAATCAACCCTGGACTTTGTAAATAATGTATGAGAAGGTATTACGTGTCTATGGCATTTAACGTTAAGTGCAAACTACTTGAGCAATCAGCTGATGAGTGAACTTCGATTTCAGATTGTGAAATTCTTCTAAGGCCTCAACATGTTGTTGGCCACTTCCTCATAATAAAGAGCTTTTTAGGAGATAGTTGGATTGAATGAATAACTGATCTTTTTTGCAAACCGTATTGCATGGTTAATGCCTATCCTTTCTCTTGTTTGAAAATAGAAATGAGCACTAAATCAGTTTATACCTTTTTGATTTCTTCAAATTGAATTGACAACGTCATCATACTCCTCAACAACCCAATTTGGAATGTCAGTTTGTCTTTAACCCTGCATAATAATTCGGGCTTGAAATAGAGAAATCAAGGCAACAAGAAAGATGGTGTGCAACATCTTGCATATCCACTAACATGTCTTGATTTGCTGAAAGCTTTGAGTCTGTAAAAGTCATCAGAATCATAATCAATTTGAACTAAATAGGTGCAAAAAAAAAATTTTAGTTGAGAGCAAATTATGACTTACAATCAACATTGAAACCATAACTAGATTCAAGGAAAATCTTGTCATTATCAGTGAGGGTTACTTTGGTTGTTACTATTAGCACATTTTTACAAGAAAGTGGTGTACAATTACTTACGTATCCACACCACACCTAGATTTATTGACGTGAGCTACAAATGCCAAATAGTGGGAATTAATATAAATTTATAACACTAAATTATATCAAAATATAAAACAAAATAAAAATGATGAATGAAAACGAATTATAATTATAATCAACATGGAGACCGAATTTGATTCGAGATATTTCTTTCGTCTTCGACGAGTGTTGCCTTCGTTGTAACAAATGATAAATTTCTGAACGGAAGGTCCGTAAACCAATGAATGTCATTTTTTTTCGATCCTAAATTGAAATATTCGGCCGTCATTCAGACTAACATAAAAAAGGTCGTCCTCTATATTGTAGGATGAGAGAAGGTAATTCAAAATATCTAGATCTGTTTTGAAATGGGGCATGACAATGAGCCCACTAAACTCACATGCATCGATCAAATCTTTATATTTGGAAGACATCTTTAAAACAGTATGGATGTGGGGGCATAAAGGATTCCTGTAGATGATCTTTCCCGTGGATTGGATTGGATTCTCTTCTTGATTTTTTTCCTGAGCTTGCAGTTAAGAAGCACTTAAAGTCACCATTGTAGTTGTGCTTGCGTCTTTGACAATGATGGATTCCTATAAAAAAATCGAGAGCTAGAAAGTATAAACAAGAAAATGACCGGTGGGAGGGTATTTATAGGCAAAATAAAGTGTCAAAGGCCTCTTTTGACGCACGTCAATGGCCTCTGTTGACATGCGTTAATGCACTCTATTGACACGTGTCAACAGTGGCCATTGATGTGCATCAACAGAGGCCATTGAAGCGCATCAACAGAGGCCATCGACATTTGTCAAAGCAGGCCATTGATGTGCATCAAAAGAGACCATTGACCCGTGTCAACAGGGCCATTGACGTGTCTCAACAGAGGCCATTGACATGCATCAATAGGGTCCATTAACACACGTCAGTAGGGGCATTGACGCACATCAATAGAGACCATTGATGCGAGTCAATAAAAATGTGTTGATGTGCATTAATGGTCCCTATTGACGCGCGTCACTGACCCTTGCTGACGTACGTCAATGCCCCTGCTGACGCGCGTCAATGAGTTTAATTGACGTTGTGTTGACACACATCAACGAGGGTTATTGACATCATGTTGTTGCACGTCAAAGGTGCATCAATGTCTAGAACTCTGGTTTCTCCGGCTCAAAAAACTGGTGAAAATTGAGTTTTGGAATACTTTTAAATTCACCTTTCACTGAAACTAGTTCTAGGGATATTTGCTAGGTATTTTCCACCTAAAATTTTCTAGAGGTGTCTTAAAATGAACCCTGGCTAGTCATTAAAAGATAAATGTGGACAGTGAGGGCATTCAAGAACCTTACTCAAACTACTTGTCATTGGTTATATGCTTGGAAGTTAGACTTAAATGGTGATTGGAAAAAAGATAGGCGTATGCATACAAAGAAATATTGAGGGAAAGATTGTAGAGAATAACAAGAACCGGAATATGAGAACATCACATTCTCCTTGAGGAGGATTTATCGAGCTAAGAGTTACACAAACTATAGTGACTATATCTTGTAAAAATAACATGTTTATTCATTTAGTTTGGATGATAACCTAATACGTTGATGCACTGTTGTAATTGAAGTGTGAGAGAATGAATTGGAAAATATTCAAATTTAATTGAATGAAACAACTTTGTTTAGATTATTCAATGCAAAACAAACTTTAAAAATGTAGTTCATCAAAGAAACAACATATTACATTGAGAAACCACCTACTTTGATATAGATCCTATAGGCACACTAAGATATGAAGTTATAGTTATATTTAGTACACCATGTATCTTATGTAGCCTAGTAACGACTCATATCATTGTTATCAGGGGTAATAACGTAATATGTTGTTAAATTGTTGTACTCATAGTAGGAGGTAATGGATTTCGATCCTGTAGGCACACTAAGAATGGTGCATTGCATTTTTATACACTATAATGATTATATATTGTAAAAATAACATGTTCCATCATTTAGTATGAGTGACAATGTAATAATAGGATTTGATACTTTGATGATCCTACATTGTACACATATGGGCTAAAACCTATGAAGGGTAGAATTGATCATTGAATGGTATCATTTGAAGACCTTGTTTGATGATAAATTGGGTGCTTAACAGTCTCATAAAGTATTATCTCGACAAGGGAAAACAAAGATAAAGTTTTATATATGCCTTCAATGATATTTAAGGTTCATAAAAGAGTGTTGTTGAGTTAAGACAGTTTGCATGGAGACAAAGAGACAGTGTTTTTTTTAGAACTCAAGAAGAAATGAAGTGTTGAGGTTGGATAAATGGACTACTAGCTAGTAATTAAAATGTAAATGTGGACAGTGAGGGCATTCAAGAACCTTATTCAAAGTAATTGGCATTAGTTATATGCTTGGAAGTTAGACTTAAATGCTGATTGGAAAAATGATAGGTCTATGCATACAAACAAAGATTGAGGGAAATATTGTAGATAAGAACAAGGACTTGAATATGAGAACATGACATGCTCCTTGAGGAGGATTTACCGGGCTAAGAGGTACACTAACTATAATGACTATATAAAACTATCACAAATCATCACAAGCATCAATATAAAACTATTTATATCATTTTATGTCTCAAACATGCCACCACTGTAAAAAAACATAGGCTAGAACAAATTCATTATTATCAACCTGATTGGAGGAATAATTCATAATATATAGGGACTATATTTTGTAAAATTAACATGTTTATTTATTTAGTTTGTGTGACAACGTAATACGTTGATGCACTTTTTTAATTGAAGTGTGAGAGAATGAATTGGAAAATATTCCAATTTAATTGAATGAAACAACTTTGTTTAGATTATTCAGTGCAAAACAAACTTTAAAAATGCAGGTCCTCAAAGAAACAACATATTACATTGAGAAACCACCTAATTTTATATAGATCCTATAGGAACACTAAGATATGAAGTTATAGTTTTATTTAGTACACCATGTATCTTATGTAGCCTAGTAAGCAGTCATATCATCATTATCAGGGGTAACAACATAATATGTTTTAAATTGATGTACTCATAGTTTGAGGGAATGGATTTAGATCCTAGAGGGACATAAGAATGGTGCATTGTATTATTATACACTATAATGATTATATATTGTAAAAATATCGTGTTCCATTATTTACTATGGGTGGCAACGTAATACTAGGATTTGATATACTTTGATGATCCTACATTGTACACATGTGGGCAAAAACCTATGAAGGGCAGAATTGATCATTGAATGGTATCATTTGAAGACCTTGTTTGATGATAAATTGGGTGCTTAACAGTCTAAAAAAAGGATTATCTCCACAAGGGAAAACAAAGATGAAGTTCTATATATGCATTCAAGGATATTTAAGGTTCATAAAAGAGTTTTTTTTTTGAGTTAAGACAGTTTGTATGGAGACAAAGAGAGTGTGTGTTTTTAGAACTCAAGAAGAAATGAAGTGTTGAGATTGGATAAATGGACTACTAGCTAGTAATTAAAAGTTAAATGTGGACACTGAGGGTAGTTAATAACCTTCCTCAAAGTATGTAATGCCCACAAAAATGACGTTCTAGGAACTTGTTACAACCTAACACTGAACCCGAAAATTGTGACTAATTTTTGTTTTGTTTTAAGTTATAAGAATATTAAAGGTTGCTTGACCCCTTAGGGTTCATTAAGTTAACTTACACTACTAAACTCAGCTTTATGATTGAAGAACTAGGTCTAGTTAAAAGGTTAACATATTTTCAATTTTAACTCAAAGGTCCATTAACCAATCATTCATTAGGAGGGTACCAAGGAGTAATTTACTTAATTAAAATTTTCTTCTCTTTAAATGATGTTCATTCCTAACAAATTTATCCTTAAATTAATTCAGTTAAATTTTTTATCCTATTACTTAGAATCCTCTCCATCGACATCAAGGATTGCTAAGAACTAACAAAGGTTAGCATTCTAAGGTAATTAGATGTCCCCATTCCCCAATTACACATACCCTTAAGGGTTTTTAATTAAACATTTAAAATACATTTCTACCTAACAAAAGTAGGGTGGATTCTCCACCCTTAGATCAAATCAATCTTGGCCACAAGATCCTAGGGTTCCAAATTAGCCCTAAATTTTCTTATGAATTTCTATTAAACCTTTTCTTTGTTTCATTCTCCTCAGTTGGTCTATTTTCATTTGTTAAAAATTACAGGTTGGAGAGGAGAAGGCCATGGGAGAAAGGCAGAATAAATCATAGAGGACTCCACAAGGACCAAGCTTAGAATGTTTAGGTTGTAGGTTTTAATTTTACTTTCAATTTCAATGATTGGGAGGATTCTCTTCCCCTAATCTGGTTTTATCACAAACCATTTGTATTTGAGTTTTTAAATTTGGGGCAAACCCTACCCCATTGTTATATATGAAAAATATTAGTTTTAGATCCATTATTGTATGTTTTATTATTCAAATCCATAGGATTATTCATTGTTTTACTTTCTCATAATTAACACATAAATTATATATTTTATAAATTTGTAAAAAAAATTAAAGTTTTCACACAGTCGCGGATCCATAGAATTCTATCTTAAGTGATAGAACCATCCTCTAGAGTACACTGACGGTCCTGGGACCACCACCCTGCCTAGGTGACAAGCTATGGACCGTCACCCTATTGAGCGGTGGTTTTGAGACCGCCACCTTAGCTTGAGCGGCAGTTATGGGACCGCTGCTCTTCACAGGGTGGCAGTCCTATTTCAAAAAAATAGAACCTTTATTCTAAATTTTTCCAAGAAACTAAAAGTTACTAAAAGATGTTTAAAAGCATTCTAAGCCTATTTTTGAGCACCTAGTGTTTCCAGTTTTGTGATTTCAATCTATTTGTTCATTTGTTAGTTAAATCTACTCATATTTAAAAATTATCTAAACCAATCAAAACACATATACTTACAAAATCATTCTATTATGTTCATCTAGTTTTCTTTCCATTTCAAGAGCAAGGTATTTAAATATATTATTTTACATTGTCATTTTCTTGCTATAAAAATTAACATTTCTAAATACTATATATTCAAACTTGTTCTTTTTATCTTTGCACTATAACATGCATACATTCAAAATAGCCACAATAACTTTATTTTCCATTCAAATTTATTATCCATAATAGTTCAACTTCTTACAACCTCTATTTTTCCTTCTCTTACACAATGCAACAATGTTTACAATGAAGAAAATTTTCTTTTCTATTTCACAACTAATTCACACAAATATTTCTTTCTCTTTTCAATATATAAATATTTGAATGTAAAATCTTCTCCACAATACTATTATAAAGTCATCCACTCAAGGTTGGAAATAATAAAAGAATGTAAATAAAGGAAACTAGCATAATATAATTTCCTCCACTCTAAGTGGGAATGCAATAAATTTCTTCACAAGGATAAGTTCTCAAGGTCTCCAACATCACTCCAAGCTCCACAAATCCAACAAATATAGCTCTCTCAAGCTTGTTTGATTCACAACAAAATGGGGGGAGAGGAAACGCACTTCACCCAACCAAGACATCCAATGAAGAGGAGAAGCCATCCTCTTCATTGGCCCCCGAGCCCCAACCACATCAAAATGGAAGATGATTTCGACACATGGCAACAACAAGCTTCCACAATATTTAACCAACATAGTTTCACAATCCATTTCATCCACATTCAAACAAAACAATAGCACATGCAAAAAGAATCAAAAAAATACAATAGAACAAGGCTTATCAAGAAATCCAAAAGAGAAAGACCTATGGGGAGGCCAATTATTCCTCCCAATGGGAATGGGTGCCCACCTTAAAACCTTCAATTCATATATCAAATCCCCTACAAACTCTTATGCCTCCCTCAAGTACCCCTTATACCTCCATATACTCTTATTCCTCCCTCAATCTCTTATGCGTCCCTCATAACAAGAACAAGAAGAAATGGAAGCATTCCTCATACAAGGTGGGGCACCCAACCCAAACTCCCTCCATAAGGAAGAAAACTCTTATGCCTCCCTACATGGAATTTCCCCATAGTCTCCTCCTACTCCAAACTTAGGCAATCTACCTATACCCAACAAACATTCCAAGGGAAAACAACACTCAACACAAATATATAAACACAAAATAAAAACATAATTTAAACAAAGGTGAGGCTCCTACCTGTCCATAGTAGATCTTGTTCCAAGAATGAATTTCCAAGATCCTAAAAACCAAGAATGCATCCACAAGGCTCCAAAAATCCGCAAGCACTCCCAAAAATATTCTAACTCTCCTAAAAATTCAAGATTCCAAATTGATTGAGTAACCCCCAAACCAGTAAAAGAGAAACAATAAATAGAAAAGGGAGGTAGGAGGATGAGGTGGCTCTATGTAGGATGCCACATCACTCATCCTCAACTCCACCTCACTTGGTCAAAGTTCAACCCCAATGCACCATAAATTGGTGGGTGAGAGGAATGACAAGATATTTACATACTCAATCTAAGCCCACTACCCCTAATGAAAAAATTAAATACTAGAAAGAAAGTACAATAAACATTTTTACCTTTTTATCTTCCCAAAACACATAATGGGGTCCAATTTTGATGCCCCAACCCATAGGTAGGGTTGGCATAGTCATTTAAGAGGTGTGGGACAAGTTTGAATTGTTTCACAAGCTTCCAAATTTGGCCTCTAAGGCCAAATTCGAGTTTCCCATGAAGGGTAAAGTGTATTATACCCAAGATCTTAAGCATTCAACACAGAACACAAAATATAAGAGAAAATCAAGTCTAATAAATGAAATCCTTTTGGTCACATCTTTAGTTAGTTTAGGACAAGGTTAAATTATCTTAAATAAGACACTACAACCCGTTAATAATAAATGGGTAAAACATACATCAAAATATAAATAAATAAAACAAGTAAATTACATTAATAAAAGAGAACTAAAATAAAGGACAACTTGTGACTCCTTGGTCACAATTTTCCCCTAACCACAAATTCTAACACACACACACAATTACATGTTGCCATGGTGACCCTTGTTGAATTCATCTAGAATTCCAATGTGGTTGGTCTCTAATCCCTCCGATGTTATTGTGAATATAAATATACCTGTAAAACAAAGAATACCTCCTTCGACCTCATGGCCGTATTAAAATATCCATGAAAAATTATGCAATATAAATCTAAACTCATCTATATATGAATAAATATCATCTATGCAATTACAAACCATTTACAAGGTTCTAGAAAAATTTCTATCAACATTTCATCCATGTCAAAAATGATCACAACATAAATTCAATTATCAAAACCTACTCAAAAGGGATTGTATGGATAATCCTAGATAAAATTAACACAAAAAAAAATTTATATATATGAATTATATTATGTTGATGGATCCACCATGAAACCTTTGACACCTAGACAATCAAGGAGGATATTATCTTTTGTAACCAAATATGATAACATTATTATTTTTTTATTCGAGCAAGCTAAAACGTTATTCTTTCGGTGAAACCTTAAATATCTCATTGGGAAATCAAGGGTTAGATTATAGAACAATGATAGAGGTTTAATAAGTAGGAGTGAAAAGTGCTAATAAAACCTTAATTTCTCTTTATCATTTGAAATGTTCTTCCTATGCTAAACCTAATAAGTAAAGTCTAGATAGACATGAACCATTCACGATAAACTCTTAACCTCAATTGAAGTAAGATTGATAGTAAACAAGGTGCCCTGATTGAAGATAAAGTTGGCCTATTCTATTAACCCATGCATTTAATCCCATGGTGATATTTTCTTAAAAAGTCAAAATTTTAATCCTTAAACAAGAGGCTATTGTTATAAACTATAAGCAGGTACTGTTCACTCAATCGGAACTATTGCCTTCCCCTGTGCAACAGAGGTGTTGGAATATGTGTTAGTGGCTTGGCATAAGATTAATACCTTGTAAGAATGGAAAATGTTACTAAAATCAAATGAATAAGAAAGTTTTGGACATCCAATTGATGATCCCAGGTTGAAAGCTTGGCCTTAAGAATTTAGGCAAACCGGTTTGGTTTGAAAAAATGAAAAGAAAAGGTTCCCCTTGTGACAAGAATTGTTGTGAATCTTAAATAAAATTTATAAGAACGTAAGTTAAGAATGAAGAGACCACTTTTAAGTAAACAATTAATTTAACCAAGAAATTCTCATGGGATGCCCTAGCTGAGTGTGTCATGTGGTCTGGACTTCAATGTTGTTCTATATAAAAAAAAAAAGAGGGTATTGTATGTCCTTAATAGGGTGAACGTTCGTGTTGACTTGTGGTCTCCCCCGTAAAAGTGGTTCTAGTGTTTGATTGTAACCTGTGACGACATGTTGTGTAGTGTTGTTGTCAAGCAAGTCAAAAAAAAACTGACTCCTGGTATTCACGTGTTGTTTTGTGTTGTGTGATTTTGGTAGAGTCGTTACATTTTGGTATAGAGCGTAGGTTCATGCTCTCGAACCTATGGGCGGATTGGTGTGTATGGTGATGTGCATGGTGGGGGTGGTGTTGGTGGTGTTGTTACATGATGATTACTGAATGATGATGATGTATATGGAAAGCGTAGTGGCTTTAAGCGTGATGTGATTAGTGTCGTAATTGTGAATATTGTGAACGCACGTGATGTGTAGTCCACTCAGTGGCGTATTTGTATCAGGTTGATTGTGTTGGGGGATGAGAGTTTCTCTCTCCTTATTGGGATCTAGGAAGGAATTCACTGAAATTATTTTGGGATGTGTGAAAGAAATTCTATGTGGATGACGTAGGTTGGAGAATTGTGGAATATTTGATATGTGCGGTGTATCAATGTTGTTGTTATGACGAGTTGTGTTAAAAGAAAAGAGTTGTCATGATGTTTTTACATGTTCTAATGCAACGTGTGTACCACCTTGCTTTATTGTTGCAATGTATGTTATGTTGTGATGGACTATGTTCATCGTATGTAGGACGTGCAAACAGGTTAATGCGTATGTTGTATTTGGGTCATCGGTGAGTGTAATGAAAACCCATCGTATTGTGAGTGCACCTGGGTGCCGAAGAATGTGGGTAAAGTGATGTATTGCGCCCTGTGAATGTATAATTGTGATCTACCGTACGTATTGATACCTACCATAGTGAGAGTTATGCTAGCTATGTGGTACCACCATGTGTAGTGATGTCGGTACACCCTTGTTATGTTGTGAAGCCTTACACTAACAGACCTGAGGACTGATTCGGTTAGGAAGTGTATGTGAGAGTGAGGATGGTGTACCAGGGTCAATAACTCGAGTCAAATCGGTTTAGTTAGATAACATGTGACTCTTTCCTCCTCTCCCGATGTGTGGTGTATGTATGCCAACCCTGTGTATCATGACTCTGTTTAGCTTGTAGAAGGGGTGGAGGGATTGATATATATATTACGAGCTGAGGCTCGATGTTCGAGGACAGCACTCGTTGGGAGTACCCCTTTGGTGGCCAGATAAGGGTAAACACAGTTATCGTAAGTGACAATTATTATAAGTTGATTTTATTCGTAAATTGAGCTTTACCTTATTTTGCAAGGACCAGCATATTTTCTGATTGCAATGCTTTATAACAATTTTGGGGCATTTCCTTGTTTGAGGCAAGAACATGGGATTTCGATACTAACTTTGGCATTTGGTCATTTATTTTATGCTTGATTTTGGGGTCGTCTTTTAAATGGAATTTTTACCGGCCTTGCCAAGGCTTTGTACTTTGACATGGCCACTTATATTAGGGATGGATGTTTGGCTGTTTCTAAGGTCGTGATGTGTGGAATAGGGTCATGGGATTGCACCAGGGATGTGGTTGGACATAGGACCCCGCTTCGTTGTATGGGGGTCGCCCCAAGGGTACATATGACTAGCGGGTAGTGAGAACTACGCGTTATTATGTCACTGGGTAGGAGTGTCCAAAACTCGATGTGCTTGGGCAAGAGAGACAACGGCTCCTTGGGGAGGCATAAGAGTTTGAGGGGGCATAAGAGTTTGAGTGAGGCATAAGAGACTTGAGGGAGGCATAAGAGTTTGAGGGAGGCATAAGAGACTTGATGGGAGGCATAAGAGTTTAGGGAGGGCTTGTATGCTATTTGTCGTATGGTTGATGTTTCAGGACTATGTTGAGTGATTGTGATGTTGGTAGTGGTCTTTTGATGTTGTATGTGTACTCATGTCAGAGCTTATGTGTTGTGATGTTGTGGACATGTCATTGATTACCTTGTGGACACTATGCTAACCTGTAGCATGGTTTGTGGTTATGTAAGTCTTTAATTGATGCAAATGAGGAAGGAGGAAATGTCTGGTGGATTTAGGACCTTTGTTTGAGTATTGGATGTCAGTTCATTGATGTGTGATGAGTACCTATGTTATGAGGAAGTGGGCCTATGCTTTTCCGTATGGGTAAACCTTTTGTGGTGTACTACAATCTTGAAGTAGTAATTATTAACTGGTATGTGCCTTGGAATCTGTAGTGTTTGTGAACCGGATAGGGCGTTGTTGGTACAGTTCAGGGTTGGGCAAACACAATAAAGAAGAACAAAAACTCTTAATGATGAAATTTGAAAAACAATAACTAAGAATAATGCTAATGAAGAGAGTAATGAAATGAGAAACACGAAAGAACTGCCAATCTTCAAAGACATACAAAGTTAAAATTTTAACAAATGTTTATCTTGCGTACAACTCTTGCTTACCCTATGGGTTATGTCGCATCGAGGACGATGCTTCTTAAGGGGAGGAGAATGTAATGCCCGATGGACATTGGAGCTTTTCTTTTTCCATCTGCCACACGTGGCTCCTCCAACCACCCGGCCTGGCAGATTGAACGCATTTGCGTCTTGTCTGTCCCTTGCGTGCGGGAGGGAGGACGGGAGTCGTGGAGGCATTTTTTTCTTCACAGGATCCTATTTTTGATTTCCTCCTTAATGCTTTGGACGCAGTTTAATGACTTGATAGTTGGTTAGAGTAGGGCTGTTACCTCCACCTTCGTGAGTGATGCCGTGGCGTGTTCATACCTTGTGTTCTTTTTGTGACTGGTAAAAAAAAATGGACAGAGGAGTATTGCTGTTGCACACGTATCGAGGCATGGAGGATTGGTGTTTACAGGAAGTCTTCGGGTTTGAGTAGATCAGTGGTGTTGGACGTGTGAAGCTTGCGTTGGAGGAGCAGAGAGTTGTAGGGGGGAGTCCTGGGTGTGGCTTTGTTCATCCTGTACATACAATTATCAGCCGTTTCCCTTCGATGCCCATGGGATCTAGTTTACAGCCTGTGATTTCCCTTCCTCCCCCGCTCACAAAGTTTTTTTAAAGTTTAGAGAAAATCTCAGAGGGAGCGCAATAATTGGGTCTGATAAACGGTTGGCTAGATGGAAGTAATTTCCTGTGGGGCTTAATTCTACCATTTCCCCCCCACATCGATTTGTGAAATCTGTCAAGTGGTTTTAGTGTTGGTGGATCCGGTCTCCGCAACGTCTTTTTGGAGGCGTACTTTTTATCGTTCAAATTTTCTAAATGTCCTGGTCCCTTGTGCTGTTTCATTGTTATCTGTTCTGTATCGAAGCTCTTCAAAATCGATGATGATAGGGCAGAGTGAGAGGTTACAGGAGACCCGATGAATTTATTACAGAAAAATCTAACAGGCGTGGATTGGTCATTTTCAGTTTTGATCCTGGAAGCGCGATGTGCTTCTGTGCTATTATGCGATGTTTCCTCAAAAAAGTACTAAGATGGCAGGAATAAGGGTTTCTTGTGGATTTTTCACACCTTACAGCTACAACGTAATGTTTGCACGAGAGTTGATGCTGTCCCCAAATCGATAAGGATCGAAGAATTAAAAGAAAATGGTGTAGTTGCGTTTAAAGCAAATAAAATGGTTGCATGCTTTGTGTAAGGACAGATCACACCCCGGGCAGGGAGATATATGCAATGTTGGAGGAAAATGTATGGGAGAGGAGGTTAGAAGATATTTGGCAGTTTCTGAACATGCGTGAGGAACAGGGCTTTTCTCAGAAATGAAGGTCTGCAATGGTTGTTGATTGATGAAGATAGTTAAAGTGTTACAAGGGAGTTGTGGTAGGAAGGAGAATGGTACACCTCAACCCACTCTCTAAATGATGCATGTTGAGATAGATTAAGTTGGCACCGGAGGAAATTTGGGGGCCATTGGCGTTGTATGAGTGTAATTAAGTGTGAAATGTTGTTTTTGTATTCAATCTCCTTTATCCCAATGAATGTTCTATGGAGATTATGGTGTGCTAAGTGAAAAGCAGAGGAGTGTAAGCAATGGCTGCACATTTGCACTATATCAAGGTGCATCATATGAAATCTGCAGCGATAAGAGAAAAATCAGACTTTATTTTCACTTTCAAAAAGTATTTCTTTTCTGAGTGTTAAGAGGACTGGATATGCTATTTACTTCATCAATCTGATTATTGTATGCTCTTGGGATGAAAGCAAGAAAGAAGAAGATGTAGGTGGAGATTGGGGGAAAAGCAGGAGAGTACTGCTTGAAGGAAAGGAAAAAGACTTCTTAGGCAAGAGCAAGAAATGTGAGAAAAACCCTACAGAAATCAATGACTTAGGAAGACTACGAGGGAGAGCGTCTCTTGATATTTCTTTTCTCCAACTTTGTCATTTATATGGTTTTTTCTCTGGATTAATTGGGTTGCCTTGTGGCCAAGGGCATCGTGCTTTTATCATCACAGACTTTTTCAAGGAATACTTGGTTGATAACAGTCTTGAGACCTCATAGGATTTCTGAAGCGAGGGAGAAGATGAAGGACAATCTCTCGAGTTGTTCCAGCTGAGAAAGCGTACTACGAGGCGGGTGTTTGTGAGGTGGAATTTGCGAAAAGGAACAAATGTTCAATTTTCGCCCCATCATGTCTATCCAGTTATCACATTGGACCTTCAACAGCGCCGCAGCAGTGCTACATCCTTGTCTCATGCATTGTTTATGCGGCTCGTGTGGAGTCGAGTCTGTACGACCTGTTGAAGTGGAGAAACAGGCAAGATATTCTACACGTTCTACGGACTATTATAATTTACAAATTATTGCGAAAATCGAACCACTTTTCCTTGCATTGTTTTGTAGTTGGATGTCGTGATGAGAGATTTCCCTTCTGCTTGTTTCTCCTCGTTTTAGATGTTATGTTGATAGTATGTGGGCAAAATGATGCGTGTCCCCTCTCCTGTGAATTGTTATGTTCCCTAACTCGAATGAGAGCACTGTCATCTGCTTGTTTTATGTATTAATTCTTCTCTGCGATTGAGTTGCAAGTTGTTAGGTTGATATCTAGTATTTTCGTATATGGAAGAAGGTACGATAAACTGTGAGCCCTCCCTAGCACCCAAGTTGTCTTTGAAATTTGTTAGGTCCTTCGCAAGTCCCTTTGATAACCCTTTGGCATCGAGAAGGAAATGTGGGGAAGTGTGATCAATGCTGGGCCTAGCCAGCTTGGTTTCGTAGTGTTAAACTTTTGAATGAAAACATTTGTGTTGATGTGTTTTTACGTGAAGCGTGGTTTTAGACTCTTATCTGCCTTTCATCACGTTGCTACGGCTTGCAAGGCCATTTCTCAAGGAGTACCTTGACCAATCCTTATAAACTTGAATCTAACTAGCTTTTCGAAATCAGCTAAGCTCGAGGTTTCCTTGTGAGAATCCAGGTAGGTACCTCCGTTTGAAACTTAGATTAATTTTGAACCAATCGCCCTCTGTGATTTATTTCTGAGTCGCTCTTCTAGTTTTCCTAACTGGCCCAATTCATTATTTTCTCCCCTTGTTTGTATGTACGTTAATAACGCTATTTAATTAATATGGTCAATTTTATGCAGGTTGTAATTACTTTGTAAAATAGTTTGTTGGGGTCTGTTTGATGGCGATTTCCTAAATGTGATTGACCTTCGGGGCAAACCCCTCAGCTTTAGCTTTCCGTGTGGCCATGGTGGTGTTGTATTGTTGTGTGTGTTGTGTTTGTGGAGTTGTTTTGTGTGAGGATAATCTTATGAAATTATAGCGGAAGAAGGTTTTTTTTTTTGTTTTGATTAAAGTACACTTCTTCTTCTTCTTAGAAATTAAGTTTGTATCTATTTGTGCGACGGTTTTTGACGGCGTTACGTTGGAGTACGAGGGTTAGGGTCGCAGTGCGTAGGAAGACAAGGGTGTTAGTACGAAGGGTTTTTCGTTCCGTGATTTCGTTTAAAATTTGGTTGTTTTTTTGTTTTGGGCTAGGGTAATTTTTTAAAATTAACAAACATTAGTTTGTAGTGGAGGGTTGCAAATCCTTAGTGTTATAAAATGTGTTGATTTGACATTTTGATGACATTGTGATACCCTTGTTGTTGTGACGGAGAAGACCCTTCTTCTCTTCTTCTTCGCAGTTGCTACTCGCATTCTATAAACTTGGACCAGTCTGGATTGATCGGTAAATTCTATTTGTAGTTAATTGGTCACAACTAGTATACGATGCCTTCGCTTCAAACTTATATTGGTGTAAACTCTATTTGATTTCCGGGTTTAATTTAAAATTCATTTGTACATGACTTTTTGTTGTTTAAATTTTGCAAACCGTTGTTTCCCTTCTTGGGGCCGTAATCACTTTGTTTCTTTTAGAAAGTATTATTTTAGGCCTATGCATTGGTACCTTTGATTATTAAATTTAGGATGGTTGGTCTATTTATTATCAAGCCTCAATCGTTGTCATCATTGTTTATTAATTAATGATGGGCATTCTTGTTCTTTGCTAGATTGTTTATATTCTCCTTATAGGGCCCAAGGGCCATTCTCATACGAGTAGTACTTTCGTTTTGTTTGCTCCTAACTGAAGTACGAGGTCGTCTCCTTCTTGATTGACATTGATGAGACTTTTAATATGACTTGATGGTTGTAGTTATATCTGGTTTGCATTTCCCTATTTCCTTGGGTAATTATACATGCAAAACAACCTTCGACGCTCAAAATATAGAAAGGTCCCTCGCTCCCATCACTATCCACTTTTTCAGGCCTAGGACCTGTTTTGATTTGAAGAAGTTCATTGAGCAAAACCTCAGAATAAATTATCATCACAGGTCAGATGCTGAGGACTACTGGGCCGATTGCGCAGATGACTTTGAAGCAAGGCGGAGGCAATATGGCAGATTCTCTCTGCAACTGATAAAGGAGCTCAAAAGGGTTCCAAGATGATAATGAAGACTGGCTCTCTTATGAATATGAGACATTAATCAAGCATACCCCTTTGGAAGATCTAGACTGGTACAAGAAGGAGAAGGATGACTTGGTTGAAATTTTGGCCCCTGTCCTTGTAAGAACCAAGGTTTGGTTTGATAGAAAGGTTCGAGAGCTTAGGAAGAATCAAAGTGGGTCTTCTTCCAAAGATACTTCAACACCTAGGAAGGAATCACATACACCCATCACGGAGGTACCTGCTCAAACCCCTCCTGCTTCCTCAATTAAGGAACCTGAATCATCTACTCCCTCTTCTTCTACTCAAGTGTACCAAAAGAAGGTAAAAGAGGATAAACAAGAGCCAATTGAGGAAGAACCCCTTTCAGGGCATTCAGAACTACCTTTAGGGCCAAAGAACGTTATTGTTCTCAGTGAAAGTGATGATGGTGAAGTACTAGATCCTGCAGGAACTTCAGAAGTTACAATAGAGAAAGAGAAGGAATTGCCTAGCACTGAACCTCCAAGTACCACTGATTCCTCTGCTCAAGAAGCCCTAGATGCCTCCCTCACATCTCTACTAGAAGAAACAATGGTGAATACTTTAAGTGCCATGAGCTCACTTGCTCTTGGAGCTCTTATTCCTTCTGCTTCTTCCTCTACTTTTGCATGGGTGCAACCCCTGGTTGACAGTAGGAAGAGGAAACCTTCTTCCTATTTGTTAGGGCCAAATTTTGATGTTGTGGCAGCCTTGTTAGGCACTACTCCTCTCCTCCAGTAAAGAGAGCCAAAGAAACTTCAAGAATAGTGACAGATGCTCAGGGCCAACAATTTCTAGAGGTTGTAAAGCCTAAAGTTGATAAAGTAGAGCAAGATCTATTAGCCTTTGACCTGGAGCTTTCTAGGATTCTAATGGGAGAATCTACTCCTGAGAGTGAGGTGCATAACCTCCAGGAAACAGTAACCAAGGTTATTGAGAGAGTGGAGAAAGGTAAACAGACCATAGAACAGTTGGAAGAACAAAATCAGGTTCTTTCTAGCTTCATCAAGTCATTATTGACTAAGGATAAGGTTTTGGATCCTGCTCCACTGGCTGCCCTTCCACCTGTTATGAATCTCAGTCAGGATGAGGTTTAGAGTATCAAAGATATACACAGGTATTCCACTTATGGAAGGGCTATGGAAGCCATGGTTGATGACATGATCATTGCAGACTTGAATTTCATTGTAGAGGCCTTTAAACTCAATGAAAAGGTGGCCAACCTGTAACAAAAACTCTCCTCCTCCATTGGAACTATGGACAAAGAAATGAAGCTTTGGAGTAGTTGCATCATAGATCTTCGCCTGATGGAACAGGTTGATGAAAAGATATTGATGGCCAATAAATTTTTTGATGATGCCAAGGACAACTTGTCAAGGTCATGGGTTTTCAGTGTTGAATGGAAAATAAAAGTTCTGAAAGAAGCCTTGGGAGAATTGAGAAACAGTTGGCAGAAGGGAGAATCCTTCAAGACTTGTGTTGTGTCTGCCTTCAAAGATATTCACTGTCATCTTCATGATTAAACTTCAGGCATTCCTTTCTCTCTTCAAGAGATTAAAACTTAGTTCAGGACATTTGTTAAAGAAAATCTGTCCAAGGAGGAATTAATTACCAAAGAGAAGATAAAGAAGATTTGCTCTCTTCAATCTGCTATTGAAGAGGCTAATAAAGAATACCTTGAACATACCGAGTTTGATAAGGACATGGAAAAATGTCTAGGCACTTGGTCTCAAGCCACTGCCAACACATTAGGCCCTCCTCGGCAATAAGTAGATGTTTTTATCTTCTAGCTTCTCCTCTCCTCTTTTTTCTGAAATCGAGCTTGTTGTAAACTAATTAAGGATATTGTGTCAAACACTTCCTTAATTAACATTTTAGTTACAAGAAACGATTACCAAGTGTAACCAATTTGTAAGTTATATAATGGGCCCTCTATGCCATTTTCAATGGCTGGAACTCTGTTTATTTTTTGAAAGTGTAAAGGAGTTAAAAAGCTATCAATACAAGAAGATCTCTCATTCTGTTACCGTTTGCTCTTGTTCTTTCATTGCTATCTGTTAAAAGTTATTGAATCATTAGTCTGTTTTACTTCAAGAAGCTTTGTATTCTTGTGGATGTCATCTCTGGAACTTTGTGTCTATGAAATAACATCTCGTGGTTTTAAATGCAAATGATTCTATTCTATATGATTCTCTTATGGTGTGAGTAAGGAATTATTTTGTTATCTATATTTCCTGAGAGTGCTATTCTGCCCCCTCCCATTCCTTAATTCTTCTATCTTTTTGTATTGATGATCTGTTATATCAAACACTTTCATGATATCATAGTTCCTCATTAAAAATACATGTTGTACATTTGTAAATAGGTTTTTGCCTTTAATAAGGGAACCTCTCCCATTAAAGAGGAGGGACTTTTTGTCCCCTGATTGTTGCTTTCAATAAAGTCCTTATTTGACAACCAACAATATGCCATCGTTGTTATTATGTGCTAGAATCTAATGTCTTGCAGGTTCAACTACTGTCAAAATTCCATCCTCAGCTTGTTCTTCTAGTAATTCTACTTGTAGGTTTCTCATTCAGCTCATCCACCTTCCGTTTTGTTTTGCATTGTCCATGTTGCTATCGTTCCACCCAGGTCGTCGTCGACCCAGTCATGTGTCATCATATAAACTGTTGCAAAGTCCCTTATCAGTGTCTGGCTTCTGTTGACTTGTTACAAAGTTTCTAGTGACAAGTCAAATGTTGCCATCCTAATTCTGGGAATAATTTCCTAAAAGGATTCTGTCTTATACTTCATTCACCTTTTTCCAATTTTTGTTTGAATTCATAAAAAAATTCAAGTCATGTTTTTCATCCAATATATGTAAATCATAAGGTATATTGAAAATCAACTTTGATTTTTTCTCAGACCTCCTATATGCAAGTTCTTTTTGGTAATAGAAGGGGGCTTATAATAGGAATAACCTTATTGTACATTCAGGTCCATTCATATATGCATATCAATATTAATTGAATCCAGATCTACTTGAAATAGAGGCATTACGTTGACCTACCCCTACGAATAGCCATGGTCGCCATCGACCCAAGTAGGTACATTAGTGAATCTTTGTTTTGACTTAGGACCATATCAGTTATTTTCATCCATTTATCTCATTTTTAGATTATGTTCTAATATCAAATTCTCCCTCACGTTGAGCCAAAATTATCTAGCATTTAATTCACTTTCCATTTAAACAAAACAAGGGTTGACATCCGCATGAAATATTTGAGAGTTTTATTCTTGAACTGTATAGGTTATCGATTTTCGTCAGGCAGCCCCGAGATTTTATAAAATTAAAATCTTACTCATATTTGATTTTGTATATTAAAACCCAACTTGTTTTACTTCTCATCATACATCAAGGTAAACACCCTTGTACTTAATGGCAGTTATTTGACTCTATCTGTAGTACTTCCCACATTAACTTGAACTTCAGAAAAAATAATTGGATCAACTTTTGGCAAGCCCGGTGGGACAACACATTTCAGGTGATTCCTTGCATTTATTGTTATTCTATGTATTTCTTCCATCTTGTACTGACAGTACAAAGGTATGATGGTTTGCTTTTAAAAAAATACTTGTTCGTAGTTAAGTTAGATTTCTTGGATTCACCAAATCTTGCTCTTGCACTTAAATCTTTTTATCAAGTTTAGATATAAAGGAAAAGCGTTCTCATTATAGAGTCTTGTTATATCCATTAAAAATGTTCTGGGATTGCATCGCATTTTCTCAAATGACACTTGAAAGATTAGTTTGTTCACTAAAATAAAAACTTCGAAGAGATTTTTCAAATTTTAGAATGTTAAAAAGATACCATTTGCATCCTTGCTTGAGAAGACATAAGCTTAAATGATATTGATTAATTGTCAAGAAGAAATTATATCACACACAACCAAAGGTTCACACATCAATCTACACATCTAGAAATCTTTCTACCAGGTGGAACTGATTGGGATTTCATCACCCAACAATAACCGCCGCGGTATAACAAAATCCGTGTAATAATAGAAAATCTATGCAGACATTTCCCCTCACCTACCTTCTGGTATATTGAGGACTCCCTAGCCATAACTACCTGAAACCAACCCTAGATTGCCACTTCCTAGGTACTTTGAATTAACCAGCCCCTTTATATTTTTCACACTTTCTTAATAAATCAAAAACAAAAAAAAAGTGTGTGCTTGACTTGCTTGATCTAGCTAGTATAAGCTTTTATTCTTCACGTTTCATGCCCATAGTTACTCATTTGGTGGTCTTATTTCTCTTATTTGTAGTGTACATAGACATATCATTGGTTAGGTATGTGTATTTTCTCTTTATTTTTTCCTTTACAATGAAAAAACTGAAATCATTGGTTTATAGACGGTTTGAAATCTTTTTATTTTGCAGGAACCTCCTAGGACCCCCAAAGACGCAACAAAAATATGTATTTATGAAAGAATTCCTCACTTTCAAGCCATTTGTGAAAAAGATTAAACCAAGTGGATTAGGTCTAGATTTACACAAAAACTTGAGCACGATATTATCATAGTGCCTATTGCGGGAAACATAGTTTCATAATTATAGATGCCTTATTTTCTATTGTATTATGTTTGTGCATGGATTGGCTATTTTTGTATACGATCATCGATGCGGAAGAAACAAGGCGTCATTACTCCCACACAGGTAGATTTAGCTCAACCTTTTAGGGGCATAGGTCGTATTGCATTTATTTTGTTGTGTCATTGTATGGGAAGAATAACATTCTTTCTAAATTCCCATAATAATCATTGAATAAATCATTAAGCTCATCCATTCCAAGATAAGACTATTAATTATTCATGAAATAATTTGGAAATGGTCGTAGAAAATCATCTGTGATATTGGCCATGGTTATTAAACACCTTCCATGAAAATCAATCTCTAATACATAATCAAGGCCATGCGTAATATGGCTCATCTGCTTCCTCTTATTAGCAATATGTGCCACCCTCTCTATTTCCTCATGCATACGGAATCCCTACGTGGTAGCAGAAAGAACAAGAAGAAGCCAGGGATAAAAGGAATACATGCCTTTGCCATGTTGTTACATAGTTTAAGTTATGTACATCCTGCTATGGTTTGGTATATCATAGAACAATTTACTTTTTTAAGGTACATTTTTTCATGTGAGTATAGGATGATTCGTGTTGATTTTCCGATGCACTAGAGGTGTTGGGCTTGTGTATTTTGTCAAGAATATAGAGAATTGTATAGTAACAGGCTCACTGAAGAACCTGATGTACCAAATTTGTCATTTCTCCTCCTCCACAACAATCCATGAGCTACTAAACAAATGCAAATATGCCTTAGTTAAATAATATTAAATGTGCAATTCACTATAATTGATGGAATGTGGTTTTTTTAGAGATGGGAAGTACTTTATAAAGTTGTATTTATCAATGTTTATTTTTCTTTTATCCACATATTGCATAAACATGTATTGAATCTTTACAATGGGCACTGGAGAAGTATGTAACTCATGTTTTATTAGTGTATAATGCTGCAATGTTTTATCTGAAGGTTTTATAAAACCTTTTTGTAAGAAGATTGTTAGTATGGAGGAATAGTCTCCAGAGTCTTAACTATCAAATACTAATTGTCACTCTTATGTACAATATATATTTATGTCATTTAGAATGTTATAGATGTGTGATTTATTTACACTAGAATATTGATGAATATTAATTACCAGTATTATCTAATGTTTTACTTTCTATGGATATGATTACAATGACAAATATTGCACATCTTATCTAACTCCACTTGGACCATAAAATTTATGATATTTGGGTTTTGTAATTGTTAAAAATAAATGAGTGGTTTATCACTTTTCACAATTCTATAGGAATTATGTGTAGAGGCATTCTTGTAGTGAGATGAGACCTGTTGAGTCTAAAGTCTTTCAGAATTTTGACGGTGGAGATTAAGTTTCAAGGGTACGTTGAAATCATATGGTGACTGCACCATGGGGGTTTTTGTATTTGGTGCTAGCAGGGGCTATGACGGTGAGGTCTTGATGTTGAAGCTCAATGATTCATGTGAATCCGCGTTCGATTTAATCAGGTGTCCTGTCTAAGCTCATGCAATTTCTGTGGATCCCTGCGATAGTTGTTGGAAATATGCATGTGTTGCATATTTAATTCCAACCGTAGCTTTTTTAGGAAAGCTAATTTTTGCTTTAGTCTTGTTTTAGTTTGCTTTAGTTAAGTTAGCTTTATCTTATTTTTATCATTAGATTTAATTCAAATAAATCTATTGTAATTCATGCATATCATGCAACTATTTTAAAGCATGAGTTTAGATTTAGAATGCTCATTTGAAGAGCTGTTAGTGGGTGAGTTATTCTATTTAAATAACAACAATTGTAATTGCTTTGTATGCACACACAAAGGTGTGAAATCTGCACAAGCAAGGAAGGATGTGCATTGAAAGCACATAACTGCACGCACAACTTGATTGTAATGAGCTGAAGCTCTGAGTATGATGAGATTTTATTAATGGAGATTATGCACAACAGTGTTGGTTGAATATTCATCTATTTATGCAAGTTATTTAAGTGTTATGTTTATTTCTTTTATGTTGTTTGTTGTATAAGACTGCACATTTTCTACAAATTGGTATTAGAGCAAGGTTATTCCAGTAGCTTATTAAATTGGTAGCAAGCTATGGCTCCTACATCCGGCATGCAGACATCGCAATTTAATGGAAAGAATTACGAATACTAGTTTTGACCATGAAGGTGCTATTCAGATCTCAAGACGTGTGGGAGATCATTGAATATGGGTACACAGAGCCCACAAATGCAGCAGTGTATACTGCACTTTCTCAAGTAGAGAAAGATACTTTGAAGGAGTTACGAAAGAAGGACGGAAAATCTCTTTTCTATATTCATCAGGAAATGCATGAAAGCATTCTTTCAAGAGTGGTACAAGCCAGTCAAGCAAAGACTGCATGGGATACTTTACAAGTTACATATCAAGGTAAGGAGAAAGTAAAAACTGCCGAGCTACAGTTACTTCATAGAGATTTTGAGAATTTAGCAATGCAAGATTCAGATTCTGTAGAATCATTTTTTACTTATGTAGTTGGCTTAGTCAATCAAATCAAATCCCATGGTGAGACTCTTGAGGACAAAAGGATTATTGAAAAATTGCTTAGAAGTTTGCCTACGAAATTTGATCCTTTAGTTGTTGCTATTGAAGAAACTAAGGATCTGAGTCAGTTTTCTATTGATGAGTTACATGCATCACTAATCAATCATGAACAAAGGATGAATAGATCACATGCAAGTGTAGATCAGGATTTTGCATCTCATACAACAGGTAGTCGTGGCAAAAGAAGAGGAAGTTTCAGCCCAAGAGGCAGAGGAAGAAGTCCATCTAGAGGACACGACAGTGGTTCATCAAACTCAGGTGGAAGAGGACATAATCAAGAACAAAGTTATGGTCAGAGACAAGATAAGTCTCATGTTCAGTGTCATTATTGCAAGAATTATGGGCACTATGCTTATGATTGCAAGAAAAAACAATATGATCAGGAGAGACAAAATCAAAATCAGGTTGGAAGTTTTATTTCTAAACCTATGTTTATTGCATGCACAAGGATTGCTGAAGCAATACCTTCATTTATCCCCTATTGAATGTAATTTGTCAAAAGAGAGTCCATGTGATGTATGGTATTTGGATTCAGGTTGCAGTAATCACATGACAGGTAATCTAGATTTGTTTTCTAGTTTGGATGATTCAGTTAAGAGTGATGTAACTCTTGGAAATAACAATATTGTGTCTGTGAAAGGAAAAGGCACGGTTAGTATTCTAACAAGACAGGGGGAGAAAACAAGTATGCAAGATGTTTACTACATTACAGGTTTGAAACATAACCTTATGAGTATTGGACAACTGGTACAGAAAGGATACCGAGTCTATATGGAAGACAATGAGTGTGTGATTGTGGACAAAGCTCCTAACACTCAGTTGATTGCAAAAGTGAAGATGAGCAGCAATAGAATGTTTCCATTGATTTTGAAACCTAGAAAGAAGAAGAAATTAGATCTGTTTGCAGCAAAAATTACAGCTCAGTTTGCAGCAAAGTCCTGCGTTAAGCCAAATCAGTCTTTTGTTGAGTCCTGCGCTCAAACAGATGAGTCTTGCGCCAATGAAAATCAGGTGTGCGCTACAGCAAATGAGTCTTGCACTGATTCCTACGTGAATATAGTTGAGTCCTACGCTAAAGGAACACAATCAACTTTTCATTCAGTCATGAAGGATGAAACATGGCTTTGACATCTAAGGTATGGACATTTGAATTTTGGAGGTTTGAATTTATTACATAGAAAAAATATGGTTAAAGGTTTTCTATTGATTCAGAAACCTGAAAGGGTATGTGAAGGTTGTATTTTGGAAAAGCAACACAGAGATTCATTCTTAGTTGGAAAAACAAGCAAGAGAAAGTGCACCACTTGAGATTGTACATTCATATTTATGTGGACCTATGCAGATAACTTCTATTGGAGGTTGTATTTATTTTATGACATTCATTGATGATTACACAAGGAAGACATGGGTTTATTTTATGAGAAATAAATCAAATGCCTTTGATACATTTTAGCAGTTCAAGGCATTAGAGGAGAAGTAAAGTGGATACTACATCAAAGTTCTCATGAACGGACAGAGGAGGTGAGTATGTTTCTAATGAGTTTATGAATTTTTGTAGATATCATGGTATACACAAGCAGTTTACTACCAGGTATACACCACAACAGAACGGTGTGGCAGAGAGGAAAAATAGAACCATCATGGAGATGGCAAGAAGCATGTTGAAGGCAAAACATCTTCCAAATGAGTATTGGGCAGAAGCAGTAGCAACTTCTGTTTATATTTTGAACAGGTGTCCAACGAAACTTGTTAGGAACATGGTTCCTCAACAAGCATGGACTAATAGGAAACACAGTGTTTCCTACTTCAAAGTTTTTGGTTGTGTAGCGTATGCACATGTACCTGATGAGCTAAGAAATAAGCTAGATAACAAAGGAGAAAAGTGTATTTTTGTTGGGTATTCAGAGAATACAAAAGCATACAAGTTGTACAATCCAGTCACTGGAAAGGTTGTGATCAACAGGGATGTACAGTTTATTGAGAATGAAGTATGGGATGGAAGTATAGAGAAAACAGTGAGTATAGCAACATCTATTCCGCATGATGATATGACAGATGAAACTTTAGAGCAACAAGCTACTATATCTACAAATCTTGGACATGCACCACAAATTGTAGCACATGCTACACCTCCATCTATAGTCAGAGGTCACCAAGATTTCATCCATCTTCAACCATGCAAGAGACACCACAGGGAACACCAGAAGCTACTCCATCACCAAAAAGCAGTCCTGCATCAAATACTCCTGCGCAGCGGAAAACAAGAAGTCTAAGTGAGATTTATAATGTTGATACAACTAATTCATTTTCAGTTTTTTACATTATTTTCTCAAGTTGTAGATCTAGTATATTACAAAGAGGCTACAAAGAATGAAGTTTGGGGAAAAGCCATGGATGATGAGATTGATGCTATAGAGAAGAATCAGATATGGGAGTTAATGGATCTTCCAAAAGGAAAGGACGTGATAGGAGTCAAGTGGGTCTACAAGACAAAATGCAATGTTGATGAAAAAGTACAGAAGCACAAAGAAAGGCTGGTTGCAAGAGGTTTTACACAACAATATGGAGTTGACTACAATGAAACATTTAGACCAGTAGCACGTTTGGACACGGTAAGAATGGTTTTAGCAATTGCAGCTCAAAACAAATGGCCTATTTATCAGATGGATGTTAAATCAACATTCTTAAATGGATTTCTTGAAGAGGAAGTTTATGTAAATCAGCCAGAAGGTTATGAGATTGAAGGTCGTGAAGGAAAAGTATACAGATTGAAGAAAGCGCTCTATGGTCTCAAGCAAGCACCTAGAGCTTGGTACAATAGAATAGATTCTTATTTGATTGAGAATGGTTTCAGTAGGAGCAGCAGTGAGCCTACCTTATACACCAAGATAAATGAGCAAGATAAAATCTTAATTATTTGTTTATATGTAGATGATTTGATCATTACTGGAAATCCATCTACAGAGTCATTCAAATCAGCCATGAAGAAGAAGTTTGAGATGACAAATCTTGGTCTTATGCATTATTTTTTTGGGTATTGAAGTTTAACAATCAGAAGGTGAAGTTTTTATCTCATAAGAAAAGTATGCAAGTGATGTTTTGAAAAGGTTTAACATGTTGAATTGTAAGCCAACACCAACACCAGTTGCAGTAGGTTTTAAGTTGAGCAAAGAGGATGAAGGATCGTTTGTGGATCCAACATTGTTTAAAAATTTAGTTGGAAGTCTTATGTATTTGACAGCCACAAGGCCTGATATCCTGTATGGTGTGAGCCTCATATCAAGGTTCATGGAACAAAAAGCATTCCCTGGCCAGCAAATACTCCTACGCAACGAAATCGAAGTCTAAGTGAATTATAATGGTGTTTGATACAACTAATTCATTTTCAGTTTTGTGAATTATTTTCTCAAGCTATAGATCCATATAATAAATGCTGTAAAGAATTAAGTTTGGGGGGGAAAAGCCATGGTGATGAGATTGATCGATAGAGAAAATCAAGATATGGTAGCTAATGATCTTTCGCAAAAGGAAAGGAGTGATAGGAGTCACGTGGGTCTACAAGAAAAAAATGCCATGTTTGAATGAAAAAGTAAAGAATCACAAAGAAAGGCTGGTTGTGCAGGGTTTTACACCACCATATGATGCCTACAACCCGAAACATTTACACCATATCACGTTTGGACACGGTAAGAATGGTTTTAGAAATTTGCAACGCTCAAAACACTGGGCCTATTTATCATCTGGATGTTAAATCAACATTCTTACAAAATGGATTCCTGCCTTGAAGAGGATTTTATGTAAATCAGCCAAAAGGTTATGAGATTGAAGGTCGTGAAGGAAAAGTATACAGATTGAAGAAAGCGCTCTATGGTCTCAAGCAAGCACCTAGAGCTTGGTACAGTAGAATAGATTCTTATTTGATTGAGAATGGTTTCAGTAGGAGCAACAGTGAGCCTACCTTATACACCAAGATAAATGAGCAAGATAAAATCTTAATTATTTGTTTATATGTAGAGGATTTGATCATCATTGGAAATCTATCTACAGAGTCATTCAAATCAGCCATGAAGAAGAAGTTTGAGATGACAGATCTTGGTCTTATGCATTATTTTTTGGGTATTGAAGTTTAACAATCAGAAGGTGAAGTTTTTATCTCACAAGAAAAGTATGCAAGTGACGTTTTGAAAAGGTTTAACATGTTGAATTGTAAGCCAACACCAACACCAGTTGCAGTAGGTTTTAAGTTGAGCAAAGAGGATGAAGGATCGTTTGTGGATCCAACATTGTTTAAAAATTTAGTTGGAAGTCTTATGTATTTGACAGCCACAAGGCCTGATATCCTGTATGGTGTGAGCCTCATATCAAGGTTCATGGAATCTCCAAAAGATTCACATTGGCAAGCTGGAAAAAGAATTTTGAGGTATGTACGTGGAACAAGAAATTATAGAATTCTTTATTCAAGTTCAGATGAGTTCAAACTCATTGGTTATACAGATAGTGACAATGCTGGAAGTATAGATGATCGGAAAAGCACATCCGGCTATACTTTTCACTTTGGAACAGGAGTGGTTTCATGGGCATCAAAGAAGCAACCCATTGTCACGTTATCTTCAACAGAATTAGAGTATGTAGCAGCAATAAGAGTAGCATGTCAAGTTGTTTGGATGAGAAGAGTGTTGACAAATTTACAACAGAAACAAGAGGAAGCTACGCAGATTTTTTGTGACAACAACTCAGCCATAGCGTTGTCCAAAAATCATGTTTTTCATAAGAGGAGCAAGCATATTGATACGAGGTATCATTTCATTAGGGAGCTGGTAAACAACAAGGAAATTCATCTTGAATTTTGTAGATCCGAAGATCAGTTTGCAGACATTTTTACAAAGGCCTTAGCAAAAGAAGTTTTCGAATATTTGAGAGGTTGTTTGGGAGTATGTGATCTTGCACATGACAGATCTGAAAAAGAAAAACACAACTCTAGAAGAGTGAAAGCTACAGTTTGAAATTAAGGGGTGAGTGTTGGAAATATGCATGTGATACATATTTAATTCCAACCGTAGCTTTTTTTAGGAAAGCTAATTTTTAGCTTTAGTCTTGTTTTAGTTTGCTTTAGTTAAGTTAGCTTTATCTTATTTTTATCATTAGATTTTAATTCTGACTTTATAAGACTGCAGATTTGACTAAGATTGACTGCATAGACTGCAGATTGATTTTATAAAGCATAAGATTTAATTTTAGCTATTTTAGTCTTGTTTTAGTTTGTTGTATAAAACTGCAGATTGACTTTATGATTGCTTGTTGTATTTAACGATACACAAAGCAACTCTATTTTATTGCTTTTTATGCACACATTTTGTTTGTGAAATCTGCCACCCCCCTCTAGGAAGGACTGTGCAATTTCAAAGCACATAGCTCCATCCCATTCAAACATGATTTTATACCAGAGATGCAAGCTTCTACAGTATGATGACAGCTTTTATTAATGGAGCATTAAAGTCAACACCAATGCTGGTTCCCAGATTCATCAACATATGCGAAAAAGTTACTGCCCCAATGTCTATTCCGACCATTTCTCATATGTATATGTACAGTTACATAAGACAAAGCAAAACAACTCTACAAATGGAGACTTTTGGAACGATAAATTTCAAGGGTCACATATGAAATGGCATTTA
This sequence comes from Taxus chinensis, assembly GCA_019776745.2. Classification (NCBI taxonomy): domain Eukaryota; kingdom Viridiplantae; phylum Streptophyta; class Pinopsida; order Cupressales; family Taxaceae; genus Taxus; species Taxus chinensis. The sequence goes on from JAHRHJ020003278.1 coordinate 205,595, forward strand.
TGTTGCGACTCGCAGCGAAGCAAATGTATTAAGATTTATATCTTTAGAGTGGAAGCAGGAGCTATGACGGTGAGGTTTGATATTGAAGAGACGTCAATGATCCCTTAGTGAATGCTATGTACCATTTGTGCGGTGTACCAATGTCTAAGTACTCATGCGATTACATCGACGGCTCCCTGCAATCATGATGCCTTTGGCCACCGTTTCACCTCATGGATTCAAAGATGTGCAGGAAGCGCTTCTAGAGATTCAAATTCGAGATTTCTTAGGATGTCACCCAAGATGCCATAGCACCCTTAGGTTAAGTATAAAACCGTCTAGGAGTGAAATTATCAGATGCTTTAGATCTATTGTTTTTTTCTCGGTAATTGTAGTTCAGTAGGCCCCATTCCCTCCTCTCTTCAGAATTGAATATAAACCCAAGAGGAAGAGAATTGATTTCTGACTGTGACTCATACATCAGTGGTTCGAAATAGCTTTCATTTGCCTTCGACGTTGAATATAAACCCATGGCAAATTCAATTCTATATTTATCTCATGGCTGCCCTGCGATGGATTACTACGAGATACATAGAAGTGAGACTCCACAAGCGACTCAAGGTCTTGGGAGCCCAACAACTCCATTTCTGACCATCTCTAGATTCGATACAATGGTAAGACGTCTTGGCTGACTTGAGTCGAATCCGCATTAGTCTCAGCTTCTCCTTGGCCGACGTCCAGTGACAATCAGATTTTCCAGTAGTAACTTGGATGGTCTGTCGAAGGACAACTGGAGGAGTGTAAGTCTGGTCGAACGATCCACAGACGCCTGGTGGCACTTTTCAGAGATTTAGTCCGCATTCCGGAGATGTTAAAGTTAAGTTATATGACAGGCCACTGAGCAGAGCGTCTCCTGAGGGTCCTTCTTACAAGAGACGATAGGCTGGCGAGGATACATTGTCCGAGAATAAGTAGGCGGAAAGGGGAGGTCTTTATCCGCTGATTAATCTCAATGAATTCAGTACACATTCTGAGACCTTAAAATGCGACTAAGCCATTGAAAACGTAGAAAATCTGGGCACAGTCTACAAATACACTGGCTGTGCCAACTGCGGCAGCTCTGAGGATTGGATTACGGCGCAGTGTTTAATATCTGGATGTAATGAAGAGAATGGGGAGACTCCAGCCTTTTTCTCCTAGAGAAAAAAATTAGTGTATATATCGCTGAGAAGTTCTGATTGTTGTGGCGGAGAAAAGTTGTTGAGTGTACCCATCTTTCGATTGGTTGTCATCTTCTGAACCTTTAGTCTCATTGGTTCGCGATCCTCTTCATCCATTTGATACTTGCAGACCCCATCAGAGAGACTAAGTCGATTATTTACCTGAGAATAATGTTGCGAGACAGGAACGGGGTTTCTCTACCGTTACTCTTGATGATTTCACTGCCCACTGAACTGTGACACTACTTTGAAGCTAATAAGCCCATGTCATGAGATTACTTGTATATTCTCTTTAGAAAGAGCTGCCGCATGTGCCATATGTGGCAAAGAGGGAGGGTCTGTGACGGCGCACGTTCTATCAGTGTCAACGTATTACGTCAGAAGAGAATGAGGAGGCAGAGGGAGGGTCTTATGCTTGCATGTTAAAGAGGAGGAGGTGCTTTCGCTGACAGGTCTAGTTGATTTCCGGTGGAGGATGGACGGTATTTCTGAACTAATTTGAACTACTCGCCAGATTCCTCATGAAACGCCAAAGGTTTTTCGTTTTTAGCTAGCAAACGTGAATTGCATTTCCAACATAACAAATAGCTGCACTTGCCATTGTTTCTTCCTGTATGGATCCTTGCCATCAGCCCATGGGGCGTTTCGTAAAGTGTTTGGACCACTAGAGAGGCATTTACTAACTGCTGTAACTGAATCAAGTATTGATGATATGCCTAGGCATCTCTGTAAGTACATATTTGACCATCTTGGGTCAGATAACCGGTCTATTTTTGTGTTGAACTAGAACGCATCTCCAGAAATTTGCAGAGGTGATCTTTACTACTTAATCGGTCGTTCCTTATCATTGTACAGACAATGCTAAGTTTTTGGTGATGAACATGATTAGGCTTGGGTGTCTGGCTACAAATGAGATTCGTATTCTTGAGATTATAGAATTCCATAGGTTTTAGTGGCAATGACAGCTACGAAGTAATCTAATTTTCAAATACACCTAATTTAACCAAGAATTGTTCAGCATACATGTATTAGGAATAGGTAGAATAATTGAAAAAATGTGATGGCCCATCTTAAACAGCTATGCATATGGTTTTCTATTAAAAATAAAAACTGGAACAAAACAAAACAAAACAAACATGACTTTTTATATATATATATGCACCTGGATATCCATATATATATATGATAGCTATGTCTAGTGGCACTTTTGACATTTAATGGTAAAATGAGCTCATTTGTAGTTAGTCTACATACATAAGTAGTCCAATTGTGCAATCTAATAGTTTTTTATGGACTGTGTTCTCAGCTATATGTTATGGAATGAAAATGTATTGAGTTGGAATATTTACAAAATAAATAGAAATTACATATCTTAATACTTATATTTTTTAAATAACATGTCAAAACTATATGTGGTATCACTAAATAGAAAGCCCTCTCTATAGGTTAATCTGGCTGGAGCTCGTTTTGTATAGAGGCGTTTGACACAACTTGTTTGAAATGTCATTATCTATCCATCATTTAACAATGTAATGGCGATTTAAAGGATGCTAGTATATGTTTGGATGTGCCCAAGAAATGTGTCATCATAAAGGGTTAAATACGTTGTTTTGCCTTCCAACAATGATCGGTAAGATTAATTTTTAGTACAAGTAGAAAATGAAGTTTTCCAGCTTCCTTTCTAATTTATAAAAATGGAAATTTGAAATAGTAAAATGTCATTTCTTAATTTGCAGATTTTGTAATAGGGATATATTATTTTGGTAGATTTACCTTCAAAATAAAATTTAAATTAATAAATTAGATTTTTTACCTGACTATTTTACAAGATAATGGAGTTGGCCAAAATTATTATAAAGATAATGCCATATTTTACTAATTTACAATTTTTTTGTTTGAATCTAGCTCAATTATAAGATTCTCATTATTTCTTAGAATTTAGATACATTTATTATAGGCAAGGATAATTGATTTTGTTATTTATAATAGCTTGATTGAGGACAAACTAGGCCTAAATTGAAATATTGGTTGTCAATTTAATCAATGTAATAACGCTATTATTTATATTATTGACTGAAGGATATTCTTTTTTATTCACCATGTAAAAATAAAAATTGAATAAGTGGATTTCTCATTTCATTCTTAAGAAATTTTATCTCACTATTTTACGGTTTCAACATCAAATCATATAGGGGTAAAATGTACTTGAAATAACTCCTTGAGGATTTCAATACTAGAAGAATCAAGATTTTGTGTTGCAAGTTAATTTGCTTGAAATATTTACAACCAATCAGTTGTCCAATGTTGTATAGGGTAGAACATTTCAACCAACCCTTCTCTCTATCTGGTAAAAATTCCCCTTGCAAATTTCAACATATCATTTCTATGGGTTTCCTGGCAATCGAACCGGACTCCACCAAAGCCTTTTTGTAGACAAGGTTTTCATTACGGGTCCACATTTTGCCGTTGACGAAATTCTCTTAATGTTGAGTCAGTCTCAAAATTTCTGGCTCTAGGCATTAGAAGGGGAATGAAGACTAGTCTTGAGTGATTCAGGAACGCCGCCTCCACATAGTTTAAATTTTCATATCTATTACTAATAGCAATTGAGGGTAGACCAGAATTTTGTTGTATATTATGGTGATGATTGTTTGCTTGATTGTCTTGCTTCACTGTTTCTTATGCTCGAAATAGGAACACCAAAAAGTATCTTCCACCTGCAGATTTTTCACCACGTTTCCCGTAAAATAAATAGCTCTCTATGTCTCTAGTAGTGTGTCGCTGACCATATGTTCTCTTCTTATCGAATGGATCCCTTGGGACCAACCAGTATGGTACCGGTTGAACGATTTTGTTCATACTAGGCAAAGCAGAGGATGGGGGAATTTAATCATCCCATCTAGATATCAAGCCTGTCTATGCCTCTACCGCTGCTTATGAAGTTCCAACTACAAAAATAAATATTTGGCAACCTGCCTTGTTTGTAGGGGTTTTACCCCACCGATGATTGTCCTACTTTAAAAACACGTTGGTCCAGTATTTGCACTCGTTTCAGTGCTTATATATGCTCAACCGCCAATGGCAACATTTTCGGTAGTTTTTTCACTACCACTGAGAGACAATTAGTTGGCGGATGAACCAATCGTACCAATGTCCAGACGGGCTATAATGCCAACGATTTTG
>JAHRHJ020003279.1:0-209552 GCA_019776745.2 Taxus chinensis
GTGGGAATCATCAAGGATTTTAGTCTCACTCTACATGCTTACCCTAATGTGATTGTTTTGCAAAACATGTCAATCATAGACTTGCCACCACATTTTTCTTTGTGTCTGTCTAGGGTCTTCACTGCCAAAATTGCAGGCTACCTATCTACTGATTGGTCACATATGCTCTTTAGGACAAGGTATGGGGCAAAGTCCACAATCAAATCTAAACCAATTGCTGATTATCATATTGAATCCTATGTACCTATCCCGATCAATGCTAATTGTGCAGCTTTTGATCAAGAGGACCTCCTAAGCACTTCTGAAGAAAATAACAAGGTGGGATGTATCCCAGACTTGAATCTTTATGATTGGGCCAAAAAAATTCATGCTTTTGACCCCTATAGGGAAATGGAAGAATCTGATCTAGGTGTCTACTACCTACATGAAGAGAACCAACCTCTTCCTAACCTAATCAAGCTAGAATGCAAAGATGACAACGAGGTATGGCAATTTTTATTTGATGGTTCAAGGAGTAGACAAGGAGCTGGAGGAGGAGCCATGATTATGTCCCCTAGAGGTATGAGATATTATTCAACATTCAGATTCTATTTTCTTGCTCAAATAAAACTTCTGAATATGAGGCTTTAGTCCAAGGTCTTCATTGGGAAAGGAAGCTGGGAATTAAGAACTTGCAAGTATTTGGTGATAGTGAAATGGTTACCAATCAAGTCAGAGGACTAAATGCTATAAAAAATGACCTGCTAAAAAACTACAAGAGTAGGGTATGGGATCTCATGGAGGATTTCGAGGCCTTCAGTATTGTGTCCATACCTAGGAAGGAGAATGAAGCTGTTCATAGACTTGCAGCAGTTGGAGCGACATTTTATGTGGTTGACAACATAAAGAGGGACAGAGAACAACCACATATCCATGTGATTGTGAGGCCAACAGTGCCAGATAATAATACATGCTGGTAGGTGTTTGAGAATGATCAACAGATCATTAACTTTCTACAAGAAGAAGCTGAATTCTCAACTATAAACCAGAGAAAACTAGAGCAGCAGTATGGGAATCAGATAGTACAACTACATACAAAAAGCTTCCCAAAGTCTTAGTGACACTGGAATCTATTTTCAATCCTAATGATCAGTTTAGAAAAGAGAATGCTAACATGCAGATCAATCCCAGTTGGAAAAGACAAAACAATTCAAATTGGAAAAGTGGCCACCAAACAAGAAAGGTATGAATTCATACAACTTTGCCAAGAATTCCCTGATGTTTTTTCTTGGAGTTATGAGGACCTAAGAGGATTCAATCCAAAATTAGCACAACACACAATAGAACTAGATCCAGCTGCTTGGCCCATCAGGTGGAAGTAGAGACCAGTCAACCCACATATTGAGCCTCTGATGAAGAAGGATCTGAACAAGCTGATAGAGGCAAGCATCATATTTCCAATTAAACACTCAAGTTGGGTTGCAAATCTGGTCCCAGTTAGGAATAAAAATGGAGAAATAAGGATTTTTGTTGACTTCAGGGATTTGAACAGATCCTCCCTCAAAGACCACTATCCACTCCCTTCAATGGAGCAAATCTTACAAGTGGTGTATGGATCAAAAAGGTTCTCTCTCCTAGATGGTTATTTGGGATACAATCAGATAATGGTGAAAGAGGATGATCAATTCAAAACAACCTTCATCACCAAATGGGGCACCTATGCCTACAAGAAAATGCCATTTGGATTATCCAACGTTGGAGCCACTTTGCAAGGGCAATGGATATGGCATTCAAGGGGATGATTAATCAAATAGTGCTGATCTATTTGGATGACATCACTATTTTTTCCAAAAATGCAGCAGATCATCTCTTCCATCTGAGGCAAGTTTTTCAGAGATGTAGGAGATTTGGGGTGTCACTGAACCCCAAAAAATGCATATTCTTGGCCCATGAAGGTAAGCTTTTAGGCCCTATTTTATCAAAGGAAGGATTGACAATTGACCCGGAAAGAGTTCAAGAAATAAGAGCATTGCCATTTCCAAGTCACAAGAAGGCTCTTCAAAGATTCTTGGAAAAAATTAATTTTTTCCATAGGTTTGCTCCAAACTTTGTTGTCTGATGATCTCGTCTGATCCTGATTAGAATTATCTATAGTTAATTTAACTTACAAGAAATTTTTGGGATGTTACAAATGCCTCTTCAATACAAATGCAGAACAACTAAAAGAGGTATTTTCTTGTGTCCAGTTGATACCTTGATAATTTGGGTGGAGGATCGGCCTCTTGTCATTTTTTCACTCATACAAATAGCCAGATTCAATGCTAAATCATATACATGGCTGCCTATTTTGAGAAAGGGAAGCTACTTCTCCCTGCCACTTGCAGGATTTGTTTGAGTTCCCTTTGCTTCTGGTTAGTGCAGAGTAGGTAGGTTTTCTTGCCACATAATAAGTGCTTTTGCACACTCTGCATGTTCCACTTGGGGCATGTATGATCTTTCCCTTTTGTACATAGTGTGTTGTGGTGTTTGTTTCTCTTGCACAATCTATTTCAGACAAGGCATGTTCATGAGGAAATCAGGTTTTAACAGTAGTTCCAAACATTCCTAATCGACATATGTTTTAGAATTCTACAATACTTCATCTTTTTCCATGATTTGATTTGGTTTTCTTCAAAACTTGGAAAAACCATATTTTGGGACAGTTTCAAAGGCTCATCCTTCATCCTAACAGATCACTTGTAGAAGAAAGAGATTAATTTTAGTTCCAAAACAATTTTCCACTCACATAAATTTTTATTCAAAAGATTTTTATAATGTGAATGGTCAATTCGAACAAAAGCAAAGCGGTTCCAGGTTCAGCATGCTTAAGCAGACCAGATTTACAAAAAGTCAAGTGAGGGAAAAGCTTCCAATTTTTAAGCAATTTTCTACTCTCACACACCTTGACTTCAAGGTTTTCTTACAAATGATGAGAGTGAAAAAAGTAGAAGGCAGTCCCAGATCAGATATGAGACTACCAGGAAGACTCCATGCCCAATGGATTGCTACAGGAAGCTGGCCATGTTTCATCTGACAGGCAGATAACCCCACTGAGTCGCCAAATTGTTGTCCAAAATAAGCTCATGCCTAATTTTGGTCAACTAACACCATTTTCCCCCCTTTTAGTGCTTCAATCTGATTTTTTACATATTTCAAATACTTAAGGATTCCTAAAAGCATCTTCATCATATAGGAAATTTCTTCCCCTTTCTGAAAATATAGAGAAGTCCTTCTAACTCTTCATATTTTGCAAGTTACGAGCCTGGGGGGATTTTTTGCAAAATTTAACAATTTCGGGCTTTCGGGCCTGAGGGAATTTTTGAGAATTTTGCCAATTTCGAGATTTTGGGCCTGGGGATTTTTTGAGAATTTTACCAATTTCGGGATTTCGGGCCTGGGGGAGATTTTGAGAATTTTGCCAATTTCGGGATTTTGGACCTGGGGGAATTTTTGAGAATTTTGCCAATTTTAGGATTTCGGGCTTGGGGGATTTTTAAGAATTTAGCAATTTTTCCAAATGGTGCGATTTGCAATTTCGGGACCTAGGGTCCGTTTTGCAAATTTGCATTGTCGCCATTTCTTGTGCGGATTAATGTAAATTTTCAAATGGGCATAAATTTTGCCCCGGTGCTCGAAATTTAATAAATTTTATATCATTGGAAAGCTCTCAGCATCCATGGAAACCCGAAATATTAATTTTGGTTGAGGGTAGGTGGGTGAAAAGGAAGGAAACGTATCCAGTTCCAAATTTTAAATATCCAGTCCCGACAAAAGACAGAAATGCCTAGTTGACCCAAAACAACTGCCTCCACTCAAAATGCCATATCTTTTGCATTTCTTTATGAAATCACGCAAAATCAGCATCGTTGGAATCATGGTTTTGAATCCAATGTACATAGATCAAGAAATCCAGGGATTAATAAAGAATCAATAGTGATTTTTTTGAAAATGCAGACAGGATGTGAACAACATTTTTGGTAGTGGGGGGTGCACTAAATAAAGCATGCACAGACTTTTCTCACTGCTGCACGTTGTGGGACAGCATGGTGGACCTTTTTCAAGTAACATGTCATCATTCCACTCCATTTTGGCATCTTGCAAGTGGCATGAATGGAGATTTTTGGGATTTCCACTTCTCTCTCCCTCTTTTTCCTCGGAAGATTCTATAAGTCAGAGTGCTAGGCTCACAACTTGGAAGTAGTTTTTGTGTAGAAAAACTCTGTCAAATTTGTTTTGTGAAGCCAATGTGTTGTAGGCCCTTGTAGTGGACTCCTTGCATGGTGATCTAGGGTCTTATCTTGTAATAGATTGGATTGTGTATACTTATGAAGCAATAGATGCAAGTTTGTGGATGTATCTTCCCCTGTTGTGTTTGTTGCATTCCTCTTGCCCCTTCAATCTCATTGCATGTATAATGTCACTATTCTATGTTGTTGTAGGGATTCATTATTATTGTGCATGTATGAACTATGATTGTGAATGCATTTGCCAGATTGTGGAGGACTTTTATCACCCCTTTTGGTATGTATTTTGCTTTTGTTTTTCACACATTGGAAAACTATCCTCATTCCCTCCTTTTCTGGTGTATCACCACTTTAGTGTAGGCTTTATTTTCATGCAATCTCCCTCCCTGGTCCCTTGGAAAGTTAGATTAGGATTAGATAGTTTTACTTGCATTAGAGTAGATTGTGGCAGGTAGTTTAGGAGCAAGAACCAGCTTTCTCTGGAGGTCTATCTCAAGAAGCAAGTCTCACAACTTGGAGATAGTACCCACGTTATCTAATCACACTGAGAGCTCAAGAAAATACACTTGTGCAAACCATAGGGTGTTGTGATTTGGTGATAACAGTTCTGGCACGCCTGGTGGGACTGGTTTGAAGCACCTTACCACTTCATTTCATCAAGTTGATGTGTTCTTGGTGAGAATAAGCCTTTAGAAGCATACACAAAGCACATATGGCGACTCCATCTAGTCAACAACCCATTCTCTGAGTTACAGATTTTCCTTCCATCCATTTCCACCAATTCTTCTTTCCACATCTTTCATCTTCTTCCATCCCATGAAGTTGTGCAATCATGACTTCATTCCCATCTTGGAATTCACACTTACAGCAGTGGCAGTGCAGTCCACCTCCAATGTATTTCTCATCTCCTCCAAATCAGCATTATGATCAGATTCAGAACCATTATGCTTACCCATATGAGCAGTGTCAAAACCAGTCTAGTTATGAAACATATCAGGAACAAGGGTATGCATACAATGAAAATAGTCAAATGGAGAATGTTGATTTGTTGGAGAAGATTCAAAGAATGGAGGCTAACATGGTTCAATCCAGGGCTACAGCATAGATGAAAGCTTTCATAATCGGTTGCAGGGCACCTTGTCCATGGGAAGGCCCTTTTCCAAGACACTTTAGCTCACAGGAGAAGCTTGATTTCATGGTTGAAATGCTACCACAACTTGCACAGTGGACTGAGGAGATAGAAACATACAAGAAAAATGCAAGACAACCAATTCAATGGGTAAGTCAATCACCAGCTCCTTATTCTCCTTTTTTTTGTCCTAAGCTTTATCATTTCAGCAGTATCAAGATTCAATCCCATTGTATGCTACCCCAAGTGTTGATTTCCCTTCTCCATCTTCTGATCTTCCATCTCATCTTAATTCCTCTTCCTTTTTCTCTTCCAAACAGTCACTCCCTCCAAAGAAACAAGAAATCCCACTTCCCTCGCCACCACAAACAATCACAAAACTGGTTGAGAACCCATCCACTCCTCCTCTTGCCTTCCCAATTCCATGCCAGGAAAAAATTTCAAAAACCAGTCAAGGAAAACAACAGGGAAGAGAGACAAATAGAGAAGAAATAATCAAAAGCTTTGTAATCTTGGCTATCAAATTTTGGATAGAAAAAATCCCCTTGATGGTTAAACATTCAGAGGAGGTCGGGATCAAACCACAAGTGGTGGAAGCTAAGTTTTTTGCAGAAGGAGAACAAGAACAAGAACAAGAACAAGAAGAACAATTTGTTTTCTCTGAATGCAGTGTCCATAATGGCACCTTATCTGAAGAGGATGTTGATCTAATCCAAGATGCACAATCAGTCAAGAAGGAAGAAGAACAATCATCTCCAAGTCCCCTTGAAGAGGGGAAACCGGAAGAGATCGAATCAGAGTTGAAACCACTTGATGAAGAAAGCATTATTGAATTTTTTTGCTTTCATTTGAAGGACCTGATTTGATTGATGAATCCATGATGGAGGAGAGCTATCAAGAAGACCTTGCTGCCCCAAATAGTCCTCTAGATCAGCAAATTGAAGATTTTGATTTGACAAATTTCATGCTAGAGGAAGAGGCTATCCAAGATAAAGTCAGTCTTCAAGCAACAATAGAGGAACTCCAGAGCCAACCATGTGTTGAAGAAAATTATAATGATGTAAAAGCAACTTCATTGGATGTTGCAATCAATAACGATGAGCTACAGATTAGAGAGGAGTTCCATACTGCCACAAAGGAAGGAAACGAGCATGAAGATACCATCTCTTTCACACCATCCACCCATGAAGGTCCACTGGAAGACTCCATTTTTGGAGTTGAATTTATGAGAAAAGGGCACATCCATTAGATTAGACCTTGCCCAATCAGGTACTTGGCTTCACTAGAGCCAAGAGAAGAGCCAACACCAGTCATGCTTTCTCCTGAGCATGAGGATGAGTTTCAGAGTACCAGGGATCAGCTGCAATGCCTCTTTAATACAAATGCAGAACAACTAAAAGAGGTATTTTTCTTGTTTCCAGTTGATACCTTGATAATTTGGGTGGAGGATCGGCCTCTTGTCAGTTTTTCACTCATACAAACAACCAGATTCAGTGCTAAATCATATACATGGCTGCCTGTTTTAAGAAAGGGAAGCTACTTCTCCCTACCAGTTACAGGATTTGTTTGAGTTCCCTTTGCTTCTGGTTAGCACAGAGTAGGTAGGTTTGTTTGTAGCATTTTGCACACTTTGCATGTTCCACTTGGGGAATGTATGATCTTTCCCTTTTGTACATAGTGTGTTGTGGTGTTTGTTTCTCTTGCACAATCCATTTCAGATAAGGCATGTTCATGAGGAAATCAGGTTTTGTGAAAAATTCATGGGATTTATTAACTGAAAGTTTTCTTGAAGAATTTGGTGAACAACAGAAATATGCAGATCTCATGATCGAGATCACAAAGCTATCCCAAGGAGAGAAGGAGAAGATAAGGGATTATCATGCTCGTGTTCTAGAGCTAAGGAGGAAGCTCGATGCCCAGATCCGGAAGGAAGGATTAGCGGATGGGTTGATGAATGGTGTGGATAATCTCCTCTGTAAGCACTTCATTCTTGGGATGAAGCCAGAGATCAGACAATGAGTGAAGTATGACCACCCAGCTACCATTGAACAAGCAAAGGAGATTGCAAGAAGGCAAGAAGAAAGCATGGAAGAGGAGCCCAAAGAAATTATTGCTAAAGTAGAGCCTACATCAGCACCTTTGGTCTATAATCCACAACCACTCCCAATGAGCACAAATATTTCTCCTAGTACATCTACTGAGTATGAAGATCTGCTCAAGAAGATGGGTCAGTTAATTATTAATCTTCTTCAAGGAAAAGAATTTAGTTCTCAGGGAGGAGATAGAGGTCCAAAAAGAAATATTTCTGAAGTTGTATGTTATGGTTGTTATAAAAAGGGTCATTATAAGTATAATTGTCCAGATAGAGCTTCTACATCTGGTAAAGGAGATAATGATAAAGGAAAAGCACCTGTGAATTCTTTTGATGTAGTAGATAAGAGCAGAAATAATGAAGTAGATGTGTTTGTAACAAAAAGAAAGAAAGAAAAAGATAATCAAGATGGAAATGATCCTAAGAAGATGAAAGGAGAAACTAGTAAGAAACATAGGAGAAGAAAGTTGGGTGTGCAGGATTTTCTGATTTCACAGGGGCAAGGACCATACTCCATCTTGGAAGATCTGTCCAAAAGGCCTACAAATATTACATATGGTCAACTCTTGGCTATGTCTTCTGAGAAGAGGCGGGAGCTGCGAAGTGGACTCAATGCTCGACGAAGGAAGGAGGTTGAGGTCCCTGTTTTGGAGGCAGAGGCAGATCCCTATGCTCCACAAGCTGAGGTATTATGTAATGGTATTTCAATTCATGATGTCTTAGTTGATGGAGGTGCTGCAGTTAATGTAATGACCGAGTCTGTAATGAATATGTTGGGTTTAAAAATTGATCGCCCTTCAACACTTATGTTAAGGTCATTAAATAAGGGAAAAACTAAACCAGAAGGTGTAGTTTCAAATGTGGCAATATCTGTTATGGGTGTTGTATGTGTGGTAGACTTTCAGGTGATGAAAAATGGTACTGTTGTGTACCCAATGTTGCTGGGAAGACCATGGCTAAGGAGAGTTCATGCAAGAAACTACTGGAATGAAGGTTTCATGACACTTGGACGTGGTAGAGAGAGGGTGAAGATAAACGTGATCCCTCGACATCATAAGGCAGAACCTGTGGATTCAAGTGATGAAACTGATGATTGGACATCCTCTGATTACTCTAGTACAAGTGAAGTGGACACTGAAGATGAAGAAAGTGAGGTTGATGTTTCAGTCATGGATATCCTTCCAGTCACACCAACTCATGACCCCATAAAATTATCTGAAGAAGAAGTTGATGATCGTCTCCAACAAATAAAGATTGGTGATGCTGTGATGGAGAGTGAGAAGGAATCCTACCTCCAGCTCTTTCGAAGGTACATACACCTATTCACTTTTGATTACAAGGAACTCGTCAAGTAAGTTGGGTAGAACATTCTATTGAGCTGGTAGATGGTGCTAAGCCCATAAAGCAAATGCCATATAGAATGAATCCTAATTTTTCCAAGACTGTAAAAGAAGAAATAGATAAGTTGCTTGATGCAGGATTCATATTTGCTGTGGAGAATTCAGAATGGGTTTCTCCCATTGTGATCTCAATAAAAAAGAATGGGAAGCTACGCATTTGTGTTGATTACAGGAAGCTCAATAAGGCAACAAAGAAGGATCATTACCCTCTTCCATTTTCAGATCAGATCTTGGACGAAGTAGCTGGCCAGGAGTGCTATAGTTTTGCTGATGGATATAGCGGATACAACCAAGTTCGTATAGCAGAGAAAGATCAGCTGAAGACCACGTTCACCACTCCTTGGGGAACGTTTGCTTATAGAGTTATGCCTTTTGGGTTGTGTAATGCTCCGCAACATTCCAGCATTTGATGAATAGGGTGTTCGAACCCTACATTGGGACCTTCATCAGAGTATTTCTGGATGATTTTTGCATCTATGGGAGCAAGTTGGACCACCTGCACCAAATGGAGACAACATTTCAAAGGTTAGATGAAGCACAAGCCTCACTAAACCCTACAAAGTGTGTCTTTGGATGTTCTAAAGGTGTTTTGTTAGGGCATGTTGTATCCAGAGATGGTATTGGTACTGATCCTGATAAAGTTTCAAAAATCAAAGAGTTACCATTTCCTATGAATAGAAGTAAGTTGAGATCATTTTTAGGCCATGTGGGTTACTATAGAAGGTTCATCAAGAATTTCTCAAAGATTGCACAGCCACTAACCCAGTTCTTGAAGAAGGATGTTACTTATGAACCAGGAAATAAGGCGCATGAAGCTTTTGGACAACTGAAGGAAGCCTTGGTGTCTTCACCTATTTTAAAGAATCCAGATTGGAGCAAGCCATTCATTGTGTACACTGATGCCTCAGATGCAGCACTAGGAAGTACTTTGAGCCAAAAGGATGAAAATGGGAATGAACATCCAATTTACTTTGGGAGCAGACAAATGAGCAGTGCTGAGGTAAATTATACTGTAACTGAAAAAGAGGCTCTAGCTATCATTTTTGCTGTAAAGAAGTTTAGAAATTACTTGCTAGGGCAAAAATTTATAGTTGTAACAGATCATCAGGCTCTAAAATATATTGTAAATAAGCCTAACCCATCAGGGAGGATAGCAAGATGGATAATTTTGCTACAAGAATTTGAATTTGATATTATAGATAGGCCAGGAAAGAAGCATGTCAATGCAGATGCACTCTCTCGAGCCTATGATGGTTTAGGATCATCTTGTGATGATGATGATTTCCCAGATGCAGCATTGTTATCCCTTGACACAATCCCTAGTGAATACATAGATATTTGGAATTATCTGAATGAATTCAAGTTTCCTGATGGTGCCAATGCAAAGACTAAGAGGAAGATTACTCAAGCCAGTCGTCCATATTCTATTCTGCATGGAGTATTATTTCGAATAGGACCTGATGGACAGTACAAGAGGGCAGTTGGACGTGATCAAGGGAAGGAACTGCTAGAAGAATTCCACAATGGTACATGTGGAGGGCACTTCTCTGGACAACTTACAGCAAGAAGGATCTTGGATGCAGGTTATCACTGGCCCACTCTTTTTAAAGATTGTTATAATTATTGTAAGACATGTGATATTTGTCAAACACATGGTAACCGTAAGACTTCATCAGCTCCATTATGTCCTATTCTTCCACTTGGTCCCTTTGAAAAGTGGGGAATAGACATTGTAGGTCCACTTCCAACTACATCACGCCAAAATAAGTATATTGTAGTTGCCACAGATTATTTAACCAAGTGGGTTGAAGCTAGGCCATTGAAAACAGCTTCCATGGATGAAGTGGCAAGGTTCATATATGAACGCATTGTCACCAGATTTGGTTGTCCATTAGAAATTGTAACAGATCAAGGAAGCCACTTCATTAATGAGGTGGTAGAAGCCCTAGTCAATAAGTTTTCTATTAAGCACAGGAAGGCAACAACATACAAGCCAAGCACAAATGGACAGGTGGAATGAATTTTCCTTTTTTTGTGTCAAATTCTAGCAAAAGATGCAGCCTTGCAGGTACATAAATGGGATAAAAGGATTCATGCAGCATTGTGGGCATATAGGGATAACATCAAAGTCAGCAACAGGATACTCCCCATTTCAGTTGGCTTATGGCATTGATCCAGTTCTTCCTATTGAGTTTGATATTCCCACTATGAGAGTTATGAAAAATGAAAGGATGGATGAAAGTGATTCAGTAAAAGAAAGGTTGGTACATCTTCATTTGCTAGAGGAAATGAGAGAAATAGCAAAGGATACAAGCTATAAGAAGAAAATGAAGCAGAAGGAATACTTTGATCAAAAGATCCGTTGGTCTCCATTTCATGTGAATGACTTGGTTCTAGTATATGATTCCAGATACAAAAAAAGAAGACAGAGAAAATTTCTTCCAAAATGGATGGGGCCCTACAAAATAGCAGTTGTGCATGAAAATGGTACGTACCGACTGGAGGAATTGGATGGCACTCCCATTACGAAATGGGTCAACCATGACAAGTTGAAGATTTTCCAAGCACCAGAATAGTCTACTCCGAGTAGAAGGAGTAGAAGCTAGGAAGGGGGAAGATGTCGACACTAAAATTTTCCTCCGTAATTGTAAGTTTCTATTTCATTAATGTATGTATTAGGAATAGGATGTTGTTAAGTGTAATTAGTAGTACGTCTGATAGAAGATAACGGTACCATCAGTACGGTGCCGCCAATAATGTATAGTACGGTAATAGTCAAAAGTACAATAGGAATGTTGGTAAAAAGTAAATATTTGTCGTAAGTGGTCCGGTAATGTTAAAATGTCAAAGTTGGGGTAAGTAGAGAAGTAGGGTCTACATGATTAGGAATTAGAAATATTATATTGGTAATAAGGACAAGGAGTGAGGTCATAAATATTTTGTGTATTTTATTTGTAAAAAGTCTAAAAATGTGGAACCCATGTGAAATGATAAGGTTTATCTTATCTTAAAAGATAAGCTTACATGTACAGATAAGAGTTAAGGTATGGAATATGATTCGTCAGAGTGGATTTCTTATCCTATCTTAGAGATAAGATGGATAATCCTATAAATAAAGAGGCCACCCCCCTCATTTAGCAAGAATGAAGAGGAAGTAGTGAGAAATATTGTATGAAGTGTCTATAAATAAAGAGGAAGCCATCATAGAAGGAAGTTTAAAGGTGTGTAAAGGAAGCCATTAAGAAGGTGTGTTAATTGTAAAGTTTCTCCCATAGTATTGGTGGAAGGCAAGTGAAGTCAATAACACTTGAAGTACCTCATGGGTGAGATTGTAACAATTTCATGTTAATATTATAATTTACTTTGATATTTCAGATTTGTCATCATTCCTTCTTATCATAGTCGATGGTATTCTTGTGTTATGTTTGTTGTTTTGTTTCCAGATTACATCCACCAAACTAAAGGCTGTGCATTAGTAAATAATCATAGCACGAGGAGTTCCCGGTGAAGAATTATCATAGTGTGGATTGGTGATGACAGTTGGTGATGAAAGAAAATAAACTTCATTATAAGATTCATATCAAAGATTTTGTTGAGAAATCACTTTATTATTCCTTAGGAAAAAGACTAGGTCATCAAATGGAGATCAGTTAACTGATCTCATCCAATGGATTTTCAAGATTAAAGAGGCACTTTTTAAGAATGCATGTATATTTGGTAGCTTGTGGGACAAAAAAGATTAATAAGAATCTTTCCTTTCAAATGTTCTGTTTTGCTTCAGAAATTACTATTATATTGTGTCTTGCAAACAGAAGGATGATGAAGGGGCTGAGAGGCCAATTGCCTTCTTCAACTCTTGTAAATTATGAGCTTGAAGTAAACATCATGGAAAAGCTATGAAGACATTTTCCTTTTAAAAGCAAAAAAGGTCCTTTCACCTTACATTCTAAGTTCAAAGTATTTGTTTCTTATGATCCCCTTGGCGAATGGTGAATGGACATAGTCAGTGATGGAAATCCAAGCAAAAGATGTAGGTGGGTGAAACAAATTCCAAGAATATGATATGGACATCCAAACCACAAATTTGGTGAGAGGTTGGATGCTCAATAGATTATGGTGGAGATAACTTCATACAAACTATTGAGGTAGATTGAGGTGGAAGAAGAAAGGGATGTTTCAAGGGATTAATATTTTGAGTGGATAAAGATCAAATCTTTTATCCAGACATTTATATTGCCTTGAATTTAAGTAAGAACTAGTAAAATAAATCCTTAAGTTGGCTTCCCATGAATCAATATGTTCATTATGGGCTTAGCTTGGAAGAACCTATAAAGGGATTCTCTTAAGGTGCATTCTGGAGAATAAGTGCCATAAGATATTGCTGATGTTCATGGAGGAGTTTGTGGGGGGCACTTTCTTAAAAGTCACAACACATGTGAAGATCCTTTGAGGGAGTTATTGGTGGCCAAAACTCTTAAGGATACCATTTTAAATGGTTAGAAGATATGAAAGAGCTTTTGAATACTAAAAGCTTGAATCTCCCTTGCTTTGTAGCATGTATCAATTGAAAATCCTTTCAGTTGCTATGGGGAATGGATTTCAGATGGTAAAATTTCAAACCCTTCAATTGTTGGCCACAAGTGGATTCTTGTATGCAACTGATTATTATACTAAATGGGTGGAGGACAATCCCCATGTCAAGAATGCAAGCACACACCAGGTCAGTAATTTTGTTCTAAAATCATTCCTAGAGGTTATCGCAGTTGTAGATGATAGATGGAATTGTTGTCATGGATTTAAATAAACAATGGATCACTTTATAGGTTGGAAATTGATATAAGGTATTGATCCTGTTGACAATTCCATTTAGCTTCAGAGTTCCTTTGGTAAGATGAAAAAATATTATGGAGTGCCTGTAATGATGTTTCTTCATCAATAATCTCCCATGAAGAACATAGGGAAGAAAAGAAATGGGGTGAATGGAGTTGAGAAGTTTGATTATGTTGGAATTGATATTGATTTTCACATCTAGAGGGTCATTGGAAAGAATCCATTTGAGTTGGTATATGGGAAGGCCCTAATGCCTCTTCATATAATCAACTCACATATTCATATCAGTTTATGCAACAATGGAAGATCTTGAAGTAGGCCCTTATGATGCTGCATTAAAAAATGATTGTTGAATTGATGAAGAGAGGAGCATCTAACCAGAGGCATATGATGGTTGTTTCCTTACTGGGAAAGCACAGGAAATTCTATAATGAATATCTTGTTCAATTAGGGATGAAAGTCTTGCCCCATTTTCCTTGAAAAATATATCAATTTATGGCCTCTGTCACATTTTATCTTCCCATATTGTGCCTGAAAATTCTCCACCTTCCTGTTCATCTGAAAAGGTCTGTATTTGGGTGAAAAAAACTTGGGTTGTCCCGTTCTTTCCATTTTCCACAGTCAGGATTTGTTGTCCTTGTCATTTTTTCCCTAAATACTTGAAGAAAAATGAATGGATGTAGCTCGGAGGAATGTATTTGAGCCTTGTAACATTTCTAAATTCTCTCTGCCCTTGGAAAAAATTTCATCTCTGGGCTCAAATGGTCATTTTTCTACATTTTACGGTTTGACGGGTGTTTCTCCTGGTCAAATTTACATCCTTGCATCAACAGGAAATGTGGCCTCTTTTGGTTGGATGTGGCTCAGTGGGGTACTTCAAAAATTTTATGAATCACCTCAACTTTAAAACCTGTCTACGTGGAAGAACGATGCTCATTTGAAGATTTACTTTTTGGTTTGGCCTTGGAGTTGCGCTGGGAGGACACGTGGAGGTTTCCACTACTTTTCCTGGACTTAGAAATTTTTTTATGTAGCTAGTATAGTTTGGTGGAACAGGGACACGTGGTGAGCCTGCGCTCATTCAGGGTCTCCCCTTTTGGGCACCATTTTGAAATTGTGCCATGAAGACACGTGGAGGCTTCCGCCGGGTCTTCCCATACTTAGTCTTTTTTAAAAAAGGTTTTGAGAGGCCTGGGACATGTGGAGGGACCGCGCATGTTTGAGGACTGGCCCTTGAATTTTATTTTAAAGAAGCACCAGGAGGACACTTGGAGGCCTCCGCTCACTTTGCATTTTTCTTGGACTTTTCAATGGCCAAAGGAGATTGCCTCAGACCCTGACACATGGCACCTTCCACTGAGCTTTAAGCCTTCAAACAAATTTTTTTGGGCCAGGACACGTGGTGAGCCCGTGCTCATTCAAGGTCTCAACTTTTGGGGACCATCTCAAGATGTGCCATTGTGACATGTGGCAGTTTGAAAAGTCAAAGGGGCGGGGAAGCGGACCATCGGAGGCAACTTGGATTTTTTGCCTCTTGTCATCAAAAGGATTAAAACATCAAAATGGCCCACAAGCCTGACAGAGGATCAAGTCAAAATTCAAAGGGGCGGGGAAGTCAATGGCAAGGTGTGGACTTTCAAAAGGATTAAAATTTCAAAATTTTCCTTTTGTGGAGAAAGGAGTTAAAAGTGTAAAAGGAAGCAACTGGGACCACACATCAGAAACTAGAAGCGGAAGGGGGAGCTGCGTGGGAAACTTGGAAAATTTTCCCTTTTCCAAAAAGGAGGTGAAATAGCAGAATTTGGCCATGGTTCCTTTGGGACCCACCTTAGGACACGTGTCAGGCTCATTTCTCAAGGGCGGAGGTGTGGAGAAAAATGTGAAAATTTTACATTTTTCCAAAAGTTGTAAAAGGAAAAAAGGAACCCGCAGGCCCATTTTAAATTGAATCTCCCACGTGGATGGTCCAAATCAAAAAATAGAAATCAATGGCAGTTGTGCATCTGTATCTGATTTTTCTACCATTTTCACTCCAAAGCTCCTGGGGATGCATATTCTTATGGTTTTTTATCATTTCTTGGAGTCTCCTGCATGCCAAATGAAGAGGAACATTAATCTGGTATCCTGGTTTGGTGGGGAAGGTCTGTAAATGTCTCTCACCATTAAATATGCAAGGAAGACCTGATTTTTCTTTCCTTGGCACGTGAAAGACCTGTTGATATCTTGGTTTGGTGAGGAAAATCTGGGGATGTCTTTTACCATTAAGATGAGATCTGACCTTTGGGCTCGATCTGATCTTCCATTTTTTCTTCCTGGGCATGCAAAGAACCAGATTTGACAGATTAGGGGTGGAAGTGGTTGGCGAGTAAAGGGAAAAGTGATCTACCAGAAGAAGGAGTTGAATGTAGGAGATGTTTGAAGAAATCACCCCCCCTGAGCACCTGACAATTTTTTTACAGATCTGATTCTGGGAATCACGATCGAGATCATGGCGAGCACTGGTGCACTCAATGTTTGGATTTTTTGGGGGAAAACTCTGTTGTAAAATGTTATAAAGGCATGAATTTTTCATGAAAAGGGTTGGTTAAATGGTTGGAGTGTTAGAGGTCAGGACTGATTTTTCTAAGAGAAAAGCTTGATAGAACCCGTCTTTCTGAGAAATCATCTGAAGAAACCTGTTTATCTCCTTTGTGTTAAATTTGATCATGTCAAGGTGGTTGCGAGTGTACAACCATTGACAAGCTCTGAGATTGTTCTAGAAACTTTCCCCTGCTGATAAATTTAATCAAACTTGAGTTAATCTCTATGTTATTTTTGGGAAAAATTTGTGTTTGCTTCATTTTCTGAATGTCTGCAAGTAGTTTTTCTTGTTCCCATTGCAATCTTACATTGAAATCTTTGTGAATCACACAAGATCTTATCCTTGTGATAGTTTGGTGGCATTTGCAATTTCATTTATCAGAAGAGCTTTCATTTGATAGTGAAATAAACAAATTTAAAATCACTGTGACTCCTAGCATGACTATAAGATTGTTTGTTAGCCTTTGAGGGTATCTTAGGCATGATGAAACAGAGGTTGATAATGTTTAGTTAAGTTTTCCAATTTTAGGCTTCATTTTGGATCCTTGAAGTTTGTGTGAAAAGTGCTGATCTGGGCCTCCATTGAAGCACATATTCTGGTTAAAGGAATATCCTAGCTATCTTGAAGCATTCTGTTGTTCAAGCTCTCCATTTTTGTAAAATTTCTCAAAGATCTGGTGAATCAAGTTCATCCTGCCTCACCTCCCACCAAAAATTCATTTAAAAACAACCAATCATACCCATACTACCCCTGTTTGTCATGTGTGTATACAAATGCATAATTTTTACTACCAAAACATGTAGAAACAATCAGGTTTTCATTGTCTTTAGTGGCCTGAACCTTGCTTAGAAAATATCTCCATTATCTAGAGTGACAACTCGTGAGAGTTAGGTTTTGTTGCATTGATCATATTTTCTTCAAGGTCTTCTTAATAATTTCACAAGGAAGGATATCTCCATCTCCTCCACAAACAACAGGCTACAAAAAGGGTCCTCTCACCCTGGTTGAAAGGCACAACCATAAAGTAGTGAGGATAGGTCAAATCCTCTTGAGGGTGCTACCCATTTCTCCACATCTGAGTGACAAAGAGCAAGTTTGCATTTCATCCCCTGGCTACAAAATGACACACTACATGCTATCTGTCTCTTGTCTCTAAGCTTCCTGCCAAACCTGTGATGTTTCTCAGCTTCTGAGGGAGAATCAATTTGGGTACCAACACCTTATTGGATCCATTTTCAGGGACATAGTGATTACAGTTCATATTCAGACCCTGGTAAACACTTCTTATATGCTCTAAGTGCTAATACATTTTTCAAACATCATCTTGTGTTCAGGCCTGTATGAAGTATTCAAAGTTACAAGTGTTGTGTGTGCTTCCAGTTTCTACACCTAGTGCACTAGCTTTCATTGATAAATCTGGGTAAAGAAAAGTCAGATCTTTCCATTTCCAGTTTCTAGTATTGACAGACATTTGACAGATCATATTTTAGTGCATTTGCACAACTAAGGTGGAAATCCTTAGTGGTGACTCCCTGTTGATCTGATTCTTGATGAGTACCAGTGTCTTAACCTCTGTCAAGTGAGATTTGTTACTAATCTTTGCAAAGCTGGAAGGAAGAAGATCTTTCTTTGCTAGGGATCCTACTAGGACATTATTTCCAGAGCTAGGAAAAACAAAGTCAGAAGGAAGAAAATCCTGGAGAGTTGTTGGAGATCAGCAGACAAGAAAAGGGATCTCCATTGATGAAAGTGATCGGCCTATCATTGAAGACTTCCATTCAAGTGCTTCTGAATCAGGTAGCCTCTTTGTGGAATTGAATTCTCCAACTGGAGAGGGGCCTTCATTTGATTTTGAAAAGTTTTCTTCTCATTTCTCCCCTGTCTTTTCAAAAGTTGATAGGGTTTTCCAAGAAACAAGGCCTTTAGGGGATATCCATTTTGAAATTTATACTCCTGTGTTTCAAAGACCCTCTGCCCCTTATCAATTTGTCTCCCCTCCAGGGTCACCTCCTCAAAACAACATGGCCCTGCCCCCACCCAGACCTCCATTTGTTGTAAACACCTTTGGTCCTATAAATTTTATAGGGATGGCTGGTTATCCAAATGCAGTTCCCCAGGATGTAAGAAATAGATTACCAAAGTTCCAAGGAAACAAAACTATAACTGGTGATCAACATTTAAAGCTTTTTATCAATATGATGGAAGACTTTGAGATTGAACATGAAGATGTATATATCAAATTGTTTATCCATACTTTGGAAGAGGATGCAAGGGACTGGTATAAAGCTTTTCCAGATAATTCCATTGATTCTTGGACAGAGATGAACAATGCATTTAGATTGCAGTATGGTGATAGAACTGACCCTAGGTTTCTTCTATCAGAATTTGAAAACATCAAGAAGAATCCTAATGAGTCAGTACATGATTTCAACACAAGGTTTAACAAGACCTTGAGGAGATTTCCTGTTAGCTTAAGGCCATGTGATGAATCATGTTTGATCAAATATTCAGATGCATTTGATAAAAAATTTGCTTACTACTTGAGGGAAAAAAACCCCACTAATTTGAGGAAGGCATTCACCATGGCTCTATAAATAGAGAACAACATCAAGGTAATCGGAAAGCCTCCAAAAAGGGAGGGTGTAAAACTAATTAACCCAGAAAAAGCCTCAAATAAGTAAGGCTACTGATTTGGAGGAAGTTGTGAAAACTTTGGCAGGGGCTGTCAAAGAAATATCATACAAATTAGCCCGAGTAGAAAAGGGAATTAGACAGAGTTCATAAGGTCAACACAAGCAACAAGGCCAAGACAGGTTTACAAATCATCATATAAATGAGCAAAGATCTAATGACAGAGGCAAGGGACCTGTTGGATTTGGAAATAAATAGTCCCAGGCCAGGGAAAAGAGAATGGTACCTGATCCTTTGGCTGCCAGAGTTGTTGTTGTGGAGGAGACAAATGTCATTGATTGGTGTGACAGATGTTTCATGCCCCATGCTCTATGTGAGGAAGATCAGATCAACAAGAAGAAGAAGAAGCTGATGATGATAATGATGATGATGTTTGCATGATGGGTTGCTCCACGAGCTCACAACAAGGGGCAACTTCAACTGAGGTAATAAGTGCTAGAACTGCTGCTGATTTTTGGGATTGCATCCACCGGGTACCTATTCTTCCTCCCTCTCATACTTTAGAAGTAGATACTGTACAAGATTTTGAATTTCCCAATAATGACTTTGAATATTTAAGAGCTTTAATGATAAAGAAGTATGATGGAGGAATCCCATCTGAGGAGGACAGGCAGTTGTTGATGAATGATGTTGTGGCTTAAGAAAATGAGTACAACACAAGAAGTAGGGTTGTCAAAGGGACAGGGCCTTAGGCCAAGCCAAAAACTCCATTGCTTTCAAATATTCCTAAAGAGGCTCCTAAGAAAGATGCATCTGCCAAGGGCCTTGCTGTCCCAAACAAAAATCATACCCCTCCTCATGCCCAAACTGTCAAAAATCTTGTGCCATCTAATGAGTGTATCAACCTTCCTCCCAATGTTGCCTTGCCAAAGTCTATGTCCCTTATGATATTGCCCAAGTCTTGAGTCAGATCAAGATCTCAGTTCCAATTGTTGAGTTGCTTAGGATTCCTGAGCACAAGAAAAGGGATTTTGAGTATTTGGGGCTGAAAGAGGAGAAGACTGCCCTAGGTAGAAATATAAACATTGTGGAGACTCCACCAGTCATTGAAGAGTTAGAGACACCACCAGTGTTGGAGGAACTAGGTGAACCACCTGAGGTTTATTTGGGGACATCCTTGGTGGAGTCTCAGCTAAATGTGGATCCATTCTTCACCACTCTGATCATTAAGGATAGATTGCTACACAACTGTATGTTTGACTCAGGGGCATCATGCAATGTTATGCCTCTAGAAGTCATGAATGAGCTGATATCAAAGTAACAATAGCATATGGAAGTGTACTACTATGGAATCCAGAGAAGTGACAGTGGTGGGATGTGTGAAAGGTTTGGTGGTGCAACTTGCAGCTTACCCAGGTAAAAACTTGAAGCTTGATGTTGTTATTGTTGATTGCCCAGCCAAGTGGGGTATGTTGTTATCTAGAAAATGGGCTGCAAGTGTTGGTGGGAGTGTGCAAATGGATATGTCCTATGCCACCATTCCAATTGAGGGCAGCCTTGTCAGGTTGTATGGAGAAAAGAAGATGTTGCACCTTATTGAAGATCCCAACAATGCATCTTATGAAGTATTGTACACAAGTGTTGATGCTGATAACTTTGTAGGATTTGCTGATGGAAAAGAGCACAAGATTGAAGAATGCAAGTGTCTTGAACAGGCAGGCTCTCCCTTGGACTTTATTGTTTGATGGAGCTTGCTCCAAGTTTGGAAATGGTGCTGGTGTTGTTCTGATCTCTCCAGGCCAGGAAGAGTTTGTCTTTTCCTTCAAACTCAA
This sequence comes from Taxus chinensis, assembly GCA_019776745.2. Lineage (NCBI taxonomy): Eukaryota > Viridiplantae > Streptophyta > Pinopsida > Cupressales > Taxaceae > Taxus > Taxus chinensis. The sequence goes on from JAHRHJ020003279.1 coordinate 20,758, forward strand.
CTTTGAGTGCACTAATAACATTGCTGAGTATGAGGCACTGTTGTTAGGTCTGAGGATTGCTTGGAAATATGGTGTTAAAGACATCATTGTCAAAGGAGATTCAGAATTAATTGTAAAGCAAGTCAGAAAACTTTATGCCACAAAAAATCAATGAATGAAACAACACAAGCATGCAGTTTGGGATCTCATTGAGATGTTTGATTCATTCAATATTGTGCATCATGATAGGAAGTTCAATGATTTGGCAGAAAAACTTACAGTATTAGGAGCTTGGTTTGATAATTGTACAAGTGTCCCCATATTGTGAATATGATGTTGAGGTGTTAACTAGGCCATATGTACCTGACAACATTAAAAATTGGCAAGTTTTTTATGATGATGCTCAGGTCAGAAAGATTTCTACAGAACAAAGGGGAGTTTTTTTATCAAAGTATTGATTGGGAGCTAATGGTATGCATAGCAAAGGGTAAAAAAACCTTGTTTGTTAAAGGCATCATCCAACTAAAGACTAATACCATTCCTAGAGGGTTGGTTGCTCTTGAATCCAACTTTGATAATGTTGATCGCATTATTAACAGATGCATAGCAGCCTCAAGGGATATTGAGGAGCATGACCTTGGCACAAAGGAGAAACCAAGGAAGATCTGGTTGGGAAGCAATCTCAGCAAGGAGGAAAAATAGTCTTATGTCCAATTGCTAAAAAAATATCAAGATTGCATGGCTTGGACTTATTCTGAACTAAAGGCATACAGAGAGGATCTGTTTCAACATGAGATTCCCTTGGAATCTAATGCAAAACCATTCAGGTAGAAACAGAGGCCAATCAATCCACTCCTATCTCTTAAAATGCAAGAGGAACTGAAGAAACTGAGGGATGGGAGGGATTATTCAGCCCACAAGGTATTCTTCTTGGGTTGCAAACCTAGTACCAGTCAGAAAGAAGAATGGTGACATCAGGCTGCGTGTAAATTTCAGGAATCTAAACAGAGCATCAATGAAGGATAATTATCCTTTACCAAACATGGAAAATATGTTACAGCTAGTGACTGGTTCTGAGCTACTTTCTACCCTGGATGGTTTCTTTGGTTATAACCAAGTTGTGGTGAAGGAATCAGAAAGAATTAAGACAACCTTTACCACTCCTTGGGGAACTTATGTATATGTCAGGATGCCCTTTGGACTGATGAATGCTGGAGCAACCTTTCAAAGAGCAATGGATGTTGCTTTTGCTGGTTACATCAATGATTTTATTGTTGTCTACCAAGATGATGTAACTGTGTTCTCCAGAAAGAGAGGTGATCATTTGCAGCACTTGGAGAAAATGCTGATAAGATGTAGAGAATATGGCATTTCACTCAATCCAAAGAAGTGCCATTTGGAGTACAGAAGGAAAAATTGCTTGGTCACATTGTGTCACAAGAAGGGGTAATGATTGATCCAGAAAGGGTAGAGGCCATCAGCAAGGTCCCAATTCCAAGAACCAAGAAGGGATTCAGTCCTTCTTTGGGCAGATAAACTTTATCAGAAGATTCATATCAAACTTTGCTGAGTTGACCATTCCAATCACTTCCATGCTAAAGAAGGACCAGGCCATCAAATGGGAGGAGGATGCCATTCAAGCTTTCAATGGGATCAAGGAGGCATTAAAGCATGCCCCTGTTTTAGCAGCTCCAGATTATAAGAAGCCTTTCCAACTATTTTCTTTTGCTTCAGAACACTATTGCATCTGTCTTGTTGCAGAAAGATGATGAAGGGGCTGAGAGGCCAATTGCCTTTTTTAGTAAGGCATTGCAGGGGGCTGAGCTGAAATACACTATTATGGAGAAACAAGCATTTTCCTTGGTAAAAGCAACAAAGGTTTTCAGGCCTTACATTTTGAGCTCTAAAATTGTTGCTTATGTTCCCCACACCATGGTGAAAGACATCTTATCAAAGATGGGAGTCTAAAGAAAAAGATGCAAATGGGTGAACAAGTTGCAATAATATGACATAGATATCCAAACCATGAAGTTGGTGAGAGGTTTGGGCTTGGCTAAGCTTATGGCTGAGAGAAACTTGCAAACTATTGAGGTAAATGAGGTAGAAGAAGGAAGGGTAGATGTTTTTGAAAAATTGATGAGTTCTGAGTGGTACAAAGATGTAATTTTTTATCTCAGACATTTATACTACCCTGAGTATTTGAGTAAGAACCAGAAAAGAGCCCTTAAGTTGGCTTCTCAGAAATATGTCATTACTGATTATGGGTTAGCTTGGAAGAACCCTGAGGGAGTTCTCTTAAGGTGCATTACTGAAGATGAAGCCCCCAAGATAATTGTTGATCTCCATGGAGGAGTTTGCGGGGGGAATTTTGCTGGAAGAGTCACAACACACAATATCTTGAGTGCTGGTTATTGGTGGCCAAATCTCTTCAAGGATAAAAATATTTTGGTTAGAAGATGTGAGAGTTTCAAGTGCTTCTCTGGAAGACTGAAAGCTTCAGGCTCCCTTCCTTTGCAGCCTGTATCAATTGAAGCCCCATTCAAGCAATGGGGAATGGATTTCATTGGTGAGATTTCAGACCCTTCAAGTGTTGGCCATAAGTGGATTCTTGTAGCCACTGATTACTTCACCAAGTGGGTGGAGGAAATCCCCACCAAAAGAGCAACACACCAAATTGTCATGGATTTTATGTTGAACCATATCATCTGCAGGTTTGGGGTGCCAGTTAAAATTGTTGCTGACAATGCCATGAGCTTCAGAGCTAAACCTTTGGTGGCAATGTGCAAAGAATATGGGATCAATTTGACATATGCCTCTAATTACAATCCCCAAGGAAATGGACAAGCTGAGTCCAGTAATAAAAATTTGCTAAAGATTATCAGAAGAACCTTGGAGCTGAACAAGAGAAAATGGGGTGAACAGTTGAAGTTTGTTGTTTGGGCTGACGAATTACTGTTAAAAGAGCCACTGGAAAGAGTCCATTTGAGTTGGTGTATGGAACTCAGGCCCTGCTGCCCCTGCATATGCAATTATCCTCATATCAGTTCATTCAACAACTGGAAGATCAAGAAGTAAGTCCATATGATGCTCGCATTAACCAGATTGTTGAACTTGATGAAGAAAGGAGGGCATCCCACCAAAGGCATGTAAAGTTCAGAGAAAAATTGAAGAAGTTATTTGACAAGAAGGTCACTCCAAGAGCTTTCAATGTTGGAGATATTGTGCTGTTATGGGATAGCAGGCATGAAGATAAGGGAAAGCATGGTAAATTTGATGCATTATGGATGGGCCCTTACTCCATTTACATTAGATTGGTGAACATACCTTCTTCTTGAAGGATTTGGATGGGGAATTGCTCAAATTTCCTGTTAATGGTAGGCATTTGAACATTTCTTGGATTGATTCCTCAGAATCAAGGTGAGCATCATTTGTACAGTGTATAGTTTGTTGGTTTGTTTATCTGTCTTTTGTGTTTTTGCTCGTTCTGGTCCTGGTGACCTGGTTTTTGCTAGTTTCTTGGTTAGTTTTTGGGGGATGGTTCTGCTTTTGTGCTCTGCAAGGTGACTCCTTTTCCCAATGGATATTTTTGGCACTTGGTCTACCTTTGTTCTTATGGCACTCGCAGGGAGTGCCCATCCCCGAGTCGGAGCCGATGTTGGTGCTCAATTTTGTCTCGCCCCATTTTCCATTAAAAATTTTCCTCAATTTCTGCCTTATCACATTTTATCTCTCGATGTGGTTGTTCTGAAAGCTTTTACTTCCATTTTGCCTTGAATTGTTAATCAATCCATTCCTGGGTTGAGGATCACTGTATGGATCCAAAGTTGTTTCTGAGTTTTCTCTTTTTTCATCTGAAAAAAGGTCTAATTTGGGTGTCAAAAAACTTGGGTTGTCCCATTTTTCCTATTTTTTTCCATGGAAGTCGAGATTTGTTGATCCTTTTATTTTTTCCCTAAATACTTGAAAAAAAATGAATGGATGTAGCTCAAAGGAATGTATTTGAACCTTGTAACATTTCAAAAAAATTCTCATCCTTAGTGAAAAAATTTCATTCTGGGCATCAAATGGTGATTTTTCTGTGTTTTTACGGTTTGACGGGCATTTTTTTCCTGTCAAATTTACATCCTTGCATCAACAGTCACATGTGGCTTCTTTTGGTTTGGTCAGGGGATGGCACTTCAAAAATTTTTAACTTGTCACTAAAAACCTTTTTTTGGCAAAAAGGCAAATTTGGTCTCGTAGCTCCGCTCAATTTTTGGTTTTTTGGACTTACGTGGCTTCTTCCGGGAGGACACGTGGAGGTTTCTTTTTTACTTTTCCTGGACTTAGAAAAAATTTTTTGTAGCTGGTATAGTGGTGGGACAGGGACACGTGGTTTTTGAGCCCCGAACTTGCTCATTTCAGGGTCTTGCTCTTTGGAAACCATTTTGAAATTGCGCCATGAAGACACGTGGAGGCTTCCGCCGGGTCTTCCCATACTTAGTCTTTTTTCAAAAAAGGTTTTGAAGGCCTGGGACACGTGGAGGGACCGCGCATGTTTGAGGACTTTGACCCCTTGAATTTTTTTTTAAAGAAGTTAAAGGAGGAGACTTGGAGGCCTTCCACTCACTTTGGATTTTTTTGGACTTTTTGGCCAAAGGAGATTGCCTCAGACCCTGACACATGGCGCGCCTTCCACTGAGCTTTAAGCCTTCAAACAAATTTTTTTTTGGGCCAGGACACGTGGTGAGCTTGCGCTCATTCAAGGTCTCAACTTTTGGGGACCATCTCAAGATGCGCCATTGTGACGCGTGGCAGTTTGAAAATTCAAAGGGGTGGGGAAGCGGACCATCGGGGGGCAACTTGGATTTTTTCCTCTTGTCATCAAAAGGATTAAAATCATCAAAATGGATGCAAGCCCCAAGAAGGAGGTCAAGGTTGGTTTGAAAAAGTCAAGAGGGTGGGGAGGCGGGCCATCGGGGGCAACTTGGATTTTTTGCCCCTTGATATTCAAAAAGGATTAAAATCATCAAAATGACCCGCAGGCCCGACAAGAGAATAGTCAAAATTTTTTCCAGTCAATGGAGGTGCGGACTTTCGGGGGAAAATTGGAAAACTTTCCTTTTGTGGAAAAAGGAGTTAAAAGTGAAAAAGGAAGCGTGGTTCCACTGGGACCCACATCAGAAACTAGAAGTGGAAGGGTGGAGCTGCGGGGAAAACTTGGAAAATTTTCCCTTTTCCAAAAAAGAGGTGAAATAGCAGAATTTGGCCACGATTCCTTTGGGACCCACCTTAGGACACGTGTCAGGCTCATTTCTCAAAGGTGGAGGTGTGGAGAAAAATGTGAAAATTTTGCATTTTCTCCAAAAGTTGTAAAAGGAAAAAAGGAACCCCCAGGCCCATTTTAAATTGGATCTCCCACGTGGATGGTCCAAATTCAAAATAGAAATCAATGGCAGTTGTGCATCTGTATCTGATTTTTCCACCATTTTCACTCCAAAGCTCCTGGGGATGCATATTCTTATGATTTTTTATCATTTCTTGAGTCTTCATGATTTCTTGATCCTGGTTTGGTGGGGAAGGTCTCCTATGCTCTCACCATTAAATATGCAAAGAGGGAGATTTTTAATTTGATATCTGATATCTTGGTTTGGTGAGAAAAATCTGGGGATGTCTTTTACCATTAAGATGAGATCTGACCTCTGGGCTTCGATCTGATCTTCCATTTTTCCTTCCTTGGCATGCAAAGAACCAGATTTGACAGATTAGGGGTGGAAGTGGTTGGCGAGTAGAGGGAAGAGTGATCTACCAGGTGAAGGAGTTGAATGTGGGAGATATTTGAAGAGATTTTCCCCCTGAGCACCTGACAACTTTTTACAAGATCTGATTCTGGGAATCACGATCAGATCATGGCGAGCACTGGTGCTTTCAATGTTTCTTTTTTTGGGGGGAAAACTCTGTTGTAAAAAATGTTATAAATTGCATGATTTTTCATGAAAAAATGGTTGGAGTGTTAGAGGTCGGGACTGATTTTTCTAAGAGAAAAGATTGATAGAACCCATCCTTCTGAGAAATCATCTGAAGAAACCTGTTTATCTCCTTTTGTGTTAAATTTGATCATGTCAAGGTGGTTGCGAGTGTACAACCATTGACAAGCTCTGAGATTGTTCTAGAAACTTTCCCCTGCTGATAAATTTAATCAAACTTGAGTTAATCTGTGTTATTTTTGGGAAAAATTTGTGTTTTCTTCATTCTGAATGTCTGCAAGTAGTTTTCTTGTTCCCATTGCAATCTTACATTGAAATCTTTGTGAATCACACAAGATCTTATCCTTGTGATAGTTTGGTGGCATTTGCAATTTCATTTATCAGAAGAGCTTTCATTTGATAGTGAAATAAACAAATTTAAAATCACTGTGACTCCTAGCATGACTATAAGATTGTTTGTTAGCCTTTGAGGGTATCTTAGGCGTGATGAAACAGAGGTTGATAATGTTTAGTTAAGTTTTCCAATTTGAGCCTTCATTTTGGATCCTTGAAGTTTGTGTGAAAAGTGCTGATCTGGGCCTCCATTGAAGCACATATTCTGGTTAAAGGAACATCCTAGCTATCCTGAAGCATTCTGTTGTTCAAGCTCTCCATTTTTGTAAAATTTCTCAAGGATATGGTGAATCAAGTTTTTCTGCCTCACCTCCCACCAAAAATTCATTTAAAAACAACCAATCATACCCATACTACCCCTGTTTGTCATGTGTGTATACAAATGCATAATTTTTACTACCAAAACATGCAGAAACAATCAGGTTTTCATTGTCTTTAGTGGCCTGAACCTTGCTTAGAAAATATCTCCATTATCTAGAGTGACAACTCGTGAGAGTTAGGTTTTTTTTTCATTGATCATATTTTCTTCAAGGTCTTCTTAATAATTTCACAAGGAAGGATATCTCCATCTCCTCCACAAACAACAGGCTACAAAAGGGTCCTCTCACCCTGGTTGAAAGGCACAACCATAAAGTAGTGAGGATAGGTCAAATCCTCTTGAGGGTGCTACCCATTTCTCCACATCTGAGTGACAAAGAGCAAGCTGCATTTCATCCCCGGCTACAAAATGACACACTACATGCTCTGCTTGTCTCTAAGCTTCCCCAAACCTTATCAATATGTTCTCCTTAATGAAATTACACACTACCTCAGAAGTAGTGCTTTTGACTGGAATGGCCTCTACCCACTTTGTGAAGTAGTTTGTAGTAGTTAGCACATGAGTATGCCCAACACTGGAGGTTGGGTTAAGAGTTCCAATGAAATCCAATCCCCACTATTGAAAGGGCTCATCAATCACTACTGGTTTTAGTGGAAAAGTAGCCAACTTATGTCTCTGAACAAAATTCTGACAGGATTCACATTTACCTACCCATTTGGATGCATCTCTGAACAATGTAGGCCAATAGTACCCAGCACGAAGGATTTTATGAGCAGTGACAGTAGAAGAGAAGTGGCCTCCACAAGCCTGATCATGAAAAGATGAGAACAACTTCTTCTGTTGTTCCTTGTCTACACACTTCAAGAATCTCCCATCTATGCCTCGCTTGAACAAAGCATTCTCCCATAGCACATACTGTGTAGACCTTAGCTTTATATCCTCTCTTCTCCTTGGCACTCAAGTGAGATGGACACTCTCCATAGGTAAGAAAATGTGTAATATCTATATACCATTCATCTGTTGAACTGAGGAAGAGGACAACAAGAACATTAACTACTTCTTTGGACAATGTTGCATCAGCTCCTTCAGCAATAAGTTCACACAAGCCTTTACCCCAGACTAGCTTAGTTGGATTGATATCCAGGTCATATTCCTGGACCTTTGCTACCCAATTGCCTCTCTTAGTTCCAAACTCTTGTCGTGTAAGAATGGATTTGATGGTTGTATCAGGAACAAGCACAATAGAGTGAGAATTAAGAATATAAAAATGAAACTGCTTGACAACTTTGACCACTGCAAAAGCATGTTTCTCCATCATAGTATATTTCAACTCATGAGCTTTCAGAACATAGCTCATGAAGGCAATAGGAATATCATGATCCTCATAATTCTTCAGAGTCAGCACAATAGCTAGAGTAAACTCTGTAGCATAGCAATATATGATAAAGTCCTTATTGAAATCAGGACATGCTAAGATGGGGGTCTTAGCAATGGCTTGCTTAATACCTTCAAATGCCTCCTTACCCTCAGAAGACCAACCAAATTTTTGCTTTCCTTTCATCATGTGAGAAATTCTCATAGTCAATTCTGCAAAATTAAGAATAAATCTCCTCAGGAAATTAATCTTACCAAAGAAAGAGTGAACACCCTTTTTACTTGTGGGAAGAGGAATCTGCTGGATTTCTTGAACTCTTTCTGGATCTATCTTGATTCCTTCTTTGGAGACAATGTGCCCCAGCAAATTTCCTTCAGTGACACAAAAGACAGACTTCTTTGGATTGAGAGAGACTCCATGCTCTCTGCACTTCTGGAGGACTGATTCAAGATGCTGAAAGTGATCTACCCTTGTTTTGGAGAAAATAGTCAAATCATCAAGGTACAAAACCACACACTTTCCCTTCAAACTTCCAAAATCCAAGTCCATTTCCCTCTGAAAGGTGGCACCAGCATTGATAAGACCAAAAGGCATTCTCTTGTAAGCAAAGGTGCCCCAAGGAGTAGTGAAAGTAGTTTTGTGTTGATCTGGGGTACTGACCTCCACTTGATTGTATCCAGAGAACCCATCCAGCATAGACAATAGCTCGGAGCCTGTAACAGCTTGCAAAAACCTGATCCATCATGGGGAGAGGATAGTTGTCCTTTAGAGAATCTTGATTCAAATTCTTGACATCCACACAGATGTGAATCTCACCATTCTTCTTCTTGACAGGCACAATGTTGGCAATCCATGTTGAATGGTGTATAGGAAACATGATTTTTTCCTTTAGTAACTTCTGAATCTCCTAGAAAATAGTGCCAAGAACCTTGGGATTATATTTCCTTTGTTTCTACTTGAATGGTTTGATCCCAGGTTTTAGAGGGATAAAGTGTTGCATCTCCTTTAGCTGGAAATCCTTGAGATCATCATATGAATAGGCTAGGACATCAACATACCTTTTCAATAGATTTACTACCTTCTTCTTCTCCTCTAGAGTGCAGCATTTCCCAATGTTCACCATCTTGGGTTCATCAAGACTCCCAATATTAAAATTTTCACACTTAGTAGACTTCTGAGCTCCTTGGGAAGTTTTAGACTTAATGTACCTATCATGCTTATCAAACAGGTCTTCTAAACTCACCAGCCCTTTAGGAATCTTGTTACCTTTCAATTTGATGCAGCCATCTTGATCCATCTCTTCCTTGATATCCCCTTCATTGGAAGATACACACTCTCTAGGCAAGGTCTCACTTCCTTCAAAATAAAAATGGTCAAAACTATCCCTAAGCTCTAAGAAAGAGAGAAAATATTGATCATCATTGAAGACTTTCCAGTTATTTGCATTATCTGGTACACTAGGCCTATGAATCATTTCAATGGTAAACTTCTCCTGAGAGAAATTTGGATGAGGAATCAGTAAAGATCCTGAGACAACTAGAGAGTCAGCTCTAGTGTTCCTTTCTCTTGGCACAACTTCAATGGATAAATCCTCAAGGAACTCGATGGAATCCCAGAAAAGATTCATGTAATGTTTCAATCTTCTATTCTTGACTTGAAAAATATCTCTGACCTGTTTCACAATAAGCTCTGCATCACCACGAGCACAAAGATTCTTCACTCCCATCTCTTTTTCCATGCTCAATCCTAGTATGAGTGCCTCATATTCAGTTGTATTGTTTGTATTTTCAAAATAGAGCTTGAAAGAGAAAGGATGAATGTTCCCTTCTAGAGATGTCAACACCACACCAGCCCCAGAACCAGTTGAAGAACAACTTCCATCAAACTCTAGAGTCCAAATGCCATTGGGGTCATGAATAACTCCCTTAGGAAGTCCTTTCCTCATCTTGTGACATGATCATGTAGTTCCCATGCCCTGCATCCTCATAGAGTATCTGTGCTTTTGGGTCATCAGTCTTTTGCACAATGTACTCAGTCTATTTCTTAGGTAGCAGCTTCTTCATTTTTCCATTGACCGGGATCAAAGCATGTGACCAATCCATTTGAATCTCACCTCCTACCTCCTTACAAAAATTTCTACTCAGCAACATCCCATATGAGGGAGGAATATCAGCTACCAAAATGGTGGCTAAGACCCTTTTCTCTGGAAAAGTAGCAAAATCCACTTGTGCATCTTTAATTCTACCAACCAAGAGGTACTTTCCTACTTTCCATGGAATAAAAGGAACAAAAGGCACGTGTTAGGGTCAGACCCAGAGCATGAGCTACCTTTGTAGGCATTACATTATCTGATGCTCCTGAGTCTATAACACAGTTACTGAGTTTATGGCCAGCTATGAGAAGAGTCACATAAAATGGTTCAATTTTCTCATTAGGGGAAGTGACTGCAGCCACAAGGCTTGATTGAGGTGAGGAAGAGGGGGTGGGAAAAAGGCCTTTAGAAGTACTGGATAAGACTTTGGATTTGGAATTTACAAAGTTTACCATTTTAGCAAAATCTTTTGGATGGGTTTGGTAAAACTCTGCCTCTGAAATTTGGATTTTAGTCCTTTTGAGGTGATCAATAATATCAAAAGATCCAGAGGTGGATGGGGCATCATTACTAGGAACTTGAGAGACTCTTGATCTATCAGTTTTAGGATTTGAAGGAGAAGGAGTTTTGGAAACAGAAGTAGAAGAAGGAGGATTAGAATTACTCACCTTTTGTGTGGAGGCAGTGGGAATGGGAGCTCCTCTTCTTGCAATCACTAGAATAGTTGTAGGAAGATCCTTAGACTTCTTGGTAGGCTGCACCACTTTCTCTTTTTTATTTGTTTTTCCCGAGTCATAACAACATATGACTCACTATTCATATCTGCCACTCTTTCCTCATATTCATCTTCATCATCCATACCTTCAGTGGTGAGGAAATGAACTTGTGATCCACCAAGCTCTTCCAGTTCTTCAACTTCCTCTTCTAGTTCTTCATATAATTCATTACACTCCTCATCATCAGGTTCTTCAACTTCACAAGTGGCATTGACTGGAACCTTGATGGGTGGGCCTTCAATAGCCAATCTGGTCTGAGAAGCAGGCAGGTGGTTCATGGGCTGAAAATTCTTCCTTGGAACATCCTGGTAAGGGGTATGTTGAGCCAATTGTTTCTTGAGAGCAATGAGATCATTTGCAAGCTTCTGTACTAATTGATCTAAACTATCTCTAGGGGAAGAGGAAGAAGCTTTAGATTTGAAGGATTCTCTTTTCAGTTTACTAGACATGATCAAATCATCCTCAACACTGATAGCCAAAAACTGATCAACATCCAAAGTTGCAAGGTTATCTCTCCTTAGTGCATAACTCACTTCAGGAAACTGGGCATTGAGGAAGAAGCACTTTTGGATTTGATCCACTGGATGAGTGTTCTATGGAATTTTATTAATTATCTTGTTGAATTTAGCCACAAAATCCCTCATGGGCTCAAATGGCTCTTTCTTGATATGAGAAATTTGTGCTAACAGAGCATGCACATCTTCAGAAGGTTTGAAACGCTTCTCAAACTGAGTCATCATGGTATTCCAATTAGTGATAGACCCAACAGGAAGATGGTAGAACCAATCAACAACATTTTCCTGCAATGTCTCCACAAAAATCCTGACAGAGACATCTTCATGTTCAACCCCAAGAATCCCACATGCAATAATGAAGGCTGTAATGTGTTCATCTGGATGAACCTTCCCATCACCCCGGAACTTGGGAAAAAATTTCTTGTTACCCCTAGGTAACTCATGCAATGGCTGAGGAAGAGCAAGAAGCCCAACTTGTTGTCCCAAAGGCAAAGGAACTTCCATCTTTGGAAAAATTGACTGAAGGGGAACTGAAACACCAGCAAGAATCAAAGCACAGAGATTAGGACTGAGATGTTCCTAAGGAATGCTATCCTTGGAGTTTCTGTCTTTAGTAGGAGGTGTGCTTGTAGAACGAGTCCCTCTGTTCCTTCTTGCTAGAAGAGAGAAGTTTTGTTGCTCCAAAAGTTGAAAATGGGAATCCTCAACCCTAAGAGCTTTCCTCCCACATGTATACCGTAGAGTCGTCAGACCAACAATGATCTTGAAGTTGTTCTTTTTAGAAAGGGATCCGTTTGAAATGAAATCCCCAATGGAGTCACCAAAAACTATTGGGTTTTTAAAATGATCCTTTTAACAAACCACAGTCAGGGGACAACAAGTCCCTCCTCTTTAATGGGAGAGGTTCCCTTATTGAAAGCAAGCAACAAACTTATATACAAATGTACAACTTTCAAAGTGTGGATTCCTGATCCTTTGAAACGTTTTATGCCCAAAGATCATCAATACGAAAGGATGGAAGAATTAAGGAGATGAGGAAGGAAGAACATAACAATACCTTCAGGAGATATAGATGGCAGAGTATCACCTTATATGTATTGAACCAGGGAGATGCAGAATAGAATCATTCACTTTCATAACCAGTATAATTCCAAAGACACAAAGTTCTAGAAATCATATAAACAAGAACACAAAGTTTCTTATCATAAAAGATTGATGATTCCCAAGTTTTAGACATAGAAAGAAGAAAAGTAGAGGAAGAAAGGGGAAAACTTCTGTATTGATTACTTCAAATCTATTACTTTACAGAGTACCAGGATCCAACCCAAACAACAACATGGAGAAGCCATTAAATAGTTTCCAAGAACGGTTACATTCGGTTACAAAAAATGATGAAAACTGATTCGAGAAACTGATATCTGAGTCTCTCCAATGCCTCATTCATTTCCATGTCTGGCAGCAAAACCAGACGCATTGAATCACAGTCGTTCAATCTTCCCCTGCAAACTTTGAATATGAGCTGTCCACGTGGGAGAGATTTAAACTGAAGCGGGCCTGCGGATGCCTTTTGCATTTTGTGCCCTTTAGAGAAATAACACTTTGGAATATTTTGCCCTGCCCACCCACTTTTGATATGGTCTTGACACGTGGCCTTACTTGAGTGGGGACAGAGTCGCGGTTTACTTTTATAATTTTACCTCTTTTCAATGTGGGCTCAAAAACACAAATTGCCCGCCGGCCCGCTTCCCGCTTTGACCTTCAATGCGGGCTTAATATTTGACTTTTTACTAGGCATGGGTGGGGTTGCGGGTCACTTTTTAACTTTAAGCTCCTTTAATGAAAACAAGGCTCAAATTCTCAAATCACCCCGATGGCCCATTTCCCTACCTTGACTTTCTATTTGGGCTTAATATTTGACTTTCTCCCTTTTGTTTGGTGGGGCCGTATATTTGACCCTGGACACGTGGAGAGCTAGTGCTCATTTGGAACCTGCCCTTGGATTTTTCCTTTGAAATTGTGCCAAGCTGACACATGGAGAGCTCCGCCGGTTCTTTATACTTAGCTGATTTGGGCTTACTTCCCACCTGACTTATGTTTAGACAGTGGAGAGTTGGTACTCATTTGTGTTTTTGATTTAGATATGCCTCCTGAAATTGTGCTGAGCTGATGCGTGGCTCCTTCCGCTAGTCCTAGACTTTCCAACAACCAACTTTGTCTCTCCATTGACTTTGACCACATGGTGATCTGGAGCTCATTTGGAAACCAACCTTTTGGTTTCACTTCTGAAATTGTGTCATTGAGGCATGTGGAGGCTTCCACCGACCCACTCATACTTAGTCAATTTAAGCAATAAGCTCTGTCTCTTTTTGGACCTGGGACATGTGGAGGAATGGCGCAAGTTTGAGAACTACCCCTGGCTTCAACTCTTGAATTTCGCCGATGAGGCACATGGCGTTGTCCGCTGAACCTTCCATACTTAGCCAATTTAGGCTTGTTCTGTCTTCATTTTGGACCTGGGACATGTGGAAAGCCTGCGCTTATTTGAGGACTGTCCCATGGGCCCTACCCTTAGAGTTGCATCATTTGGATGTGTGGAGGCTTCCACTATTTCTTGAAACATGGCCAAATTGCATCCAATCAGAGATGTCCACATGCTACCCGTGGATGTTGGGGAAAAAATTAATGGGGAAGATACGCCTGTCATTCCGACTGTGTGAAAAATAAAAAGAAGGGAAAAAAAATCCACCATTATGCCTGACTTTCAAACTGTTCTCCATGGAATGGAAAATTGCAAACAATACCAAGCTCGACGCGATCCATTACTCCAAGGAACTGACTCAAATTTTTTGAAACTTGACTTCAAAAAGAGGGGAATTTTGAGTGCGACAACAATAAATCACTAGTGATACTAATAATTAAAAACAAGTCAAGCACATAATGTTTTCTTTATCTTGATTAATTTAGGAAGTGTGAAATATAAAAAAGGGAATGGATAATGAAGGTACCTAGGAAATAGCATCCTAAGGTTGGTTTCAGGTGGTTTTTTGATGGGGAGTCCTCAATATACCCAAAAGTACGTGAGGCTTGAGTTTTTGTAGGATTTCTAATGCAACCAGAAGACCGCGAGTTTTCCTATTTGGTGATGAAATCCCAATAAATTCCACCTGGTAGGAAATGTCTAGATGTGTGAATTGATTTGTGAGTTTGGTTGTGTGTGAGATAATTTGAAATGCAACCAATTAAACCCATATTTACACTAGATGAGCAAGAAAGGATGCATAAGGTTTGTTTTAAGCCCAAAAACCAAATGTGAAAGTTTAATGAGTACAAATACACCAGGGAATGGAAAATATGATTGAAAAAGGAGAAAACAAAACAAAAAGAAGAATACTTTGAGAACACTTTTACTTTTTATCTGATCTTCAAAGTGAGCACAAAGCAATCCAACAATCTAGAATCCCAACACGAACAAGAAAAATCATAACTTCTACTTGTAATGTTATTAGAAGATGGAAGAAATATAGAAAATGATAAGAAATGAAAAAGACTCACCTAAAAGGGTGGTACCACTGGGCATGCCAAAATGTTGATCAAAATTTCTCTGTCATGTTTGGATTAGTTAAGTAGATACCAAAGAAACCCAAAAAACTAAAAAATGCAAGGGTTTAAGATACCTTGAGGTATGGTGGATGCAAATGGACATGAATAAAGTAGATGACCTCGCTACAAACTCAATGAACTTGCAAAACAAAGATAACTAAGAATAAAATGGATTAGATGGTAGATGATGGGGTTTCTTGAAAATGTCAATTCAAAGAAGTGTTAACTTCCTTATGCAGATTTCAACCCTAGTATAGAAATGATATGATAAAAGAACTAATAATGGACAAAATAATATAACAAATATTAGGCACATAGAAACTAAAAATGCAAAAATGTAAGGCACATACAAATCTGACTAGATTGTTATAAAATAAAGTATACCTATTTAGGTCGAAGCATACCTAGACTGCAAAGGGAAGTTTGATAGCGAACTGAGCATATGAAGCCAAATAGTGAATAAATGCAGATCTGAAGGATACTAAATTAAGATATGGAGGTGGAAGAGACCTGTGAATGGTGAAAAACCTATAGAGGGAGATATGAAATAGAGAAATAGAAAGGGTGTAATAAAATAGATATTTGGATAGGTTAGATTGAAATAGGACTCGGTTCGATGGTGACTCGGCTAAGTTAGTACTAAATAGGGACAGATAGAATATATTTGGACTGACAGAAAGAACATGGTGGAAGATATGTGAACTATAAATAGAAATAAAATAGAGGAGCACACTGATAAGGATCTGGAAAACATAATGGATGAAAACATAGGACTGGGTCGAAGATGACCTAGGTGGAGTGATGACAACCTAGGCATTGTAAGACAAATTCAGAGGTAGATGATTTAGATGGAGAACTTGAAAAAAAAATGAATGGAAGAACAAGATGAAGATGAATCCCTGATGGGAGATGAACTTGTAAAATGTTAGTTCCTAAAAGATAATAGCAATCATAGAATGTGATAGCATAAATCAACACAAAATCAAAGTAAACCTCCAAAAGTCACCATAATTAATGCATAAAAAGCTTAAATGGAATCTAAGAAGGTCGAAACAATTGTAATTATGCTCAAGCTCAAAGATAAGTTTTCACAACATAACAAAAAATCTTATTATGCCTCATTTTGAATGGGGTGAATCTAGCTTTTTAGGGTCGACGGAAACCGGGGTGGATCCCTTCCAATTGCATAGAACCATCCCTTTGGAATGTGGATAGGTTTATTTATTATAGATATGGGGATTTTATTGATTAGGATGAGCATTTTAAAGCATATAGGCGGGTTACGGTTTCCTAGGAAAGTAATATGGTTAGGTGGGAGATATAGATGGATTAAATAAAAGCTAGAAAAAGCATAGGGATATGGAACAAGATAGTTAGGGATAATAAACAACTGAGGGGGGATAAATTAAAGATGATTAGAGGTAATTATCTAATGAGATGAAGATTAGAAAATGATAAAATGAAGATTAATTTAAAAATTTAAAGCTGATAGGGTAATAGATAGGAAAGGTAAGAATTAAAATATGAATTGGAATTAAAATAATGGGTGTCTAGATAAGACCATGGTGAAAGAAGAAGACGTGGGAAACAAGGGTAGCGATACCAAATTTTTGTGTCTACATGTGGACACAAGCATCGAGAACTATTTTCTAGACCTCGGTGATAGTGTTTGTATTGTGTGTGAAGTCCAAGTCTAATTCTGGAGTGTTACGTGACTATATGCCTATATTTTTTTTGTACTATGTTGATTTGAACTATTTCCCTGAGTTGGTGTAGGGTGATTTGTTCACCCAATGTATGCCCCCTCTCATTTGGGGTGCATGTAAGAAGTGTAGGAGAATGCAACCCAAAGAAGAGGACCCAATATTTTTGCGCATATCTGAATTAGAGATACCTGCAAGGGGTAGGGGATGTGTATAGTAGAAACCAAGGCACATGTAAGCAAAGTAGGATAGTAACAAGAGAAAATAAAAATAGGTAGCATGCAAGGTAAGATGGACTGTGAAAAGTGGGTTTCAAACATGGGACATCACTCACAATGTTGCAAGACAATCAGAGCAAAAGCATCTAGAAGCATACAATGATCACACAAGACATAAGACATGTCCTGTAAAAAATAAAAAACAATAGTAAGGAAAATGTCTGGGATAACCATGGTTGTAGATAGTATTTCAATGCAAATGCTACAAATGAAGCACCCATTAGTATGTTAGAAAGATAAATAGTATGTAAAATCATGTATATACAAATTAAAAATAATTGAATGTAATATGAAACACAGTAAAGAATGTGACAATTGAACCTATGATATATGAGTTGTAAAGGTAAGTGTCCCCCAGGAACCTCAACAAGATTGGCCAGGGAGTCAGTTTTGGGAATCATGCATCGTTTATAGAGTTGTAAGATATTTCTATTCACTTCCAAAGAGCAAGTGAACATTCATGTGTATATAGAAACATATAATGACATATTGAATATCCTTCTATTATAGTAAGAAAAGTATAACATATTAGTACAAGCAAGCAAGAGTATATGCAACCAAGATATGAAAATGCGGTGTATGAGTGTAATGGTGTGATATGAAGAATGTGAAGATGCGAGGATTTTAATTTCCCCCAGAGTATGTGCATGAAATGAAGCCCATTTATAAATTCCCCTTTAGCAGTCAAGAATGAATCATAAAACAAGAGTGCGTCATCGAGAAATAGGTTTGTTATGTGTGAGTAGATGCTAGAAATGATATGTCATAAAGCACAGAGCATGAAGAGTGTAAGAAAAGGTTCAAGGATGTAGTGTTCCCTCAATAGTCAAGTGTGAACCATATCACGAGAGTGCGTCATAGGGTAATTATTGTATAGTGTGTGTAGAAAGAGGTACAAATGCTTAGAGAACTGAGATATGGAGCACAGAGCATATAGTGTAGTAGTAAATACTAGAGAAAACTAATAATGTTAGAAAGGGGGGAGAATTTTCTATGCCCCATGGAAGTGTGTGAGGAGTGAAGACTATTCGATGTTATTGAAGGGAAAGGACCCTCCACTAGATGTTCGAGGAGACCAAGAAATGTGAAAATGAGCTAAGGTTGGTGATCTAGGAGAGTAACTATGTGTATGGAAATGAGACCAATGTGAATAAGGAGGTGGAAAAAACCTATGAGGGAGGGTTTCTTGAGTAGGGGACATAGGTCGATGAGGTGGACTAATAGACCAATGATTAGGATAAGGTAAAGGTGTAGGTCGTGCACAAATATGAGAACTAGGTGTAGAACTAGATTTGAAATTAGGATGTGTATGAGGCCACATATGATTAGGAGAAGTATGTGTAAGAGTGGACCAAGATGTGAGCTATGTAGGAGGATGGAATGTCTTGGTTGATGCACAAATAACATCATATGTGGGTTGAGGAAACAGTCTGTGTGGTATAATACCTTTTATGGTGATAACTTGGTGGTTATGAAGATACTTGAGACACAATTCATGCATTAAAGGAATACCATGCATGACGTGGAGCCAAGGAAGACTTAAGAGCATGTCACAATTGATGATTTTAGAGGTAATAAGAAATGGTGTAAATGTTGTAAGACACCCAAATATGATGGGAATAATGACACGACCATAAGAATGAGGACCCAAAAATGTAATTAACTATGTTGGGAATTTAATAGCTATAAGAAGTTCAACGAAGCATGCATTGGTAGAATCTGGTGGATAGACCATAGTATTATTGATAGCATAGGTGCCAACAGAAGCATTGCTTTGTAATGAATCAGAACAGAATATATCGTGATAATCATGATTCGAAAATGTTATGATTGATGGTGGCACATCACCTGAAACAATAAGGAAATCAAGAGGTCTTGATGAAGGAGGAGGCACAATGTGATAAGTATGATTTGTAGAGGAATCTGTAAGTTTCTTATAATGGTTTGGTAAAGGATCTTTTAATATATTTAGTTTTTATATTATCATTGACCATCATGCAAGGAGATGGCATAGGAAGCTCGATGGAGTTGTTATAAAAAAGATATCGAATTATATGTATAAGATTAAATTAGCGAACCTTGGGATTCCCAATGCATTGATGGTAATCACAACATGTTTTTTCATCATAGTTGTGGCCACATGGGTGAGAAGGATCTAGATTGAGTGGTGGTGGAAGAGTAATAATGTTTCTTTGAATAAGTTGTCATATTAGGAATCGAGGAGCGTAAGGTAACTTAGTAAATGTACAATGTGGAGCTTTCACTTTAAGTGTGGTAGATGGAGAAACAACATTGACAGTGGCCTTAGCTTTAGTGGGATTAGGATATGGCTTGAATGCAAATTTATTTTAAAACCTATTATAAGAGGATGAGGCAACATCATGGTATTTTAATTGTGCCATAGATAAAAATTTTCCTTCCCGTATCTTGAGTCTATGTAATAATTGATCAAATGATGGAGAGGCCTCAAATATGACACTCTCTTGAAGTGGTGGCAAGATAATTTAAATAAATAGATTTTGAAATTTTAAATCAACTGATACATTAGTCATCTTTGCAAGGTTGTTCTTATATTGTAAAATATAGTCTGTGAGATGCTCATTGGATCCTTGTTTGATTTGATCTAATTGTGCATAGGATATTTTAGTACCAATATTGATAGAAAAGTTGGTAGGGAAATCATCTACTAAATGTGTAAAATAAATTACCAAATGAATAGGTAGATCATAGAACCAACGCATAACGTAGTCTTACAAACTTCTAGGAAATAGATTAGCTAGTAATTTATGGTCATCTGTATAGTCAAGACATGACAAATGGAAATATCAAAAATTATCTTGAGGGTGTCCATGGCAATTGAAGGTGGGAATATTATGTGTAATAAATTTATGAGGAAGTGGATAAGTAGATATGGCGGGTGAAAAATGTGTGTAAAGGAGTAATGGGGAATCAAGAGATGGAGAGGAACGTGAAGTAGCTTGCTGAAATTGACGGATTTGAATTTGGAGATCTTGATATAAATAAGCTAGGTCATGGGTTCCTGACGAGGAACTAGGAGGTATATTGGAGGTATTGGGAGTAATGAGGGGAGAGGTAGTTATACCAATGGAAGTAAGAATGTTAAGGGTTTGTATGGAGGCCATGAAAGTTGAGGAAGAACCCACACGAGGGTGAGAGGAAGCATATTGAGCATGTTTGGGAGCGAGTAAATAATTTAGGACAATGGTAATATGAGAGGGGTGGTCGTGTGAAGTAGAACAAAAAGTAGTGATCTTGTATAGTTGTTCTTGATCACTTTTAGTGTCCTTATCATATAAATGTTCACTATCTTTCAATGTTTTCAAGAGGTATATTGTTTGAATTAATTATAGGATTAATAGATTCAGCCATTGATTTAGAACTTACATGGATAGATGGAGGAAGCTCAATGTACTCAAATGATCCAAAATAACCACTATTAGTGACGTGCATAAAAATAATTTTCTATAAGGATGGTAGGGTTTGAGAAATGGTTACACCAAATGATTTAATGTAAATTGAATTAATTAAATATGATTTCAGAGTAACTACTACACCTTATTATTTAAAAATGCTAGTATACAATGAGACACAAATAATAAGCAAGAAATGATATGAAACCCTAAGCAAGAAGGATAGATAGGAGGACTTAGCTGATTTCTGAGTGAACAAAAAGTGATCTAGGAAGATGTAATACTGTAACAGCCTAAGGAAAGTGTCATAGAGGCTCACTAGAGGTTCTGAGATATAGATCTATGTCAAAAAGGAGTACCCATGGGCGTTCAAGAGCGCGCAGGAGTTGGTGTCTATATCTGGGTGTTTGTGTCTTTGTAAGTGCTCTAGATATGAATATTTTCATGTCAGAAAATATTTGTTTTTGATATTTGTTTTTCACTCTAGATTCGCTATCTAATATGCAACTATACCTATAGCCTGCAAGAAAGAAGTTCACATGAACATACCCACAAACCACATCAAACCTAAAAAAGAATGACCCCTACGATCACCTGAAGAGTGAAATTACGATTGAGCACAGAACTACATCTCATGCTCCACGTAGTTATTGTGTTTGTTTATAAATAATGGCTTAGGATTCCCTTGTACAATTTTCACAGTGATAACGGGCTATTTCTAGAATGTAGAAGATTAATTTAATGTGTGGGATGAAATAGAATAAACTTCCCTTTCGTATACTATGTATGCAAAAGTATGCATCCCTTGCCCTTTAATGGATGCTAGAAGCATGTCTTTGCTGTTCTTGTGCCTTTCAATGAAAGATTAAGAGGTATTATGTAATGCTTAGTGATTGGTACCTTATTTTAAAAACAATAAGTGTGTTTTTATAAGATTCACTTTTATGAATTTCGTAATTTATAGTTGAGAGGCCAACCCAAAGTAGTAAAAAGTAATTAAAAATTAAAACGGTACCAAAAAGATGTGAAATAGTTAAAGAGGGACATGACTTCCCAGGAGGATAGGAGTGCCTAGTGCTAGTTACCTGATTCGGCGCTAGTGTTGGATACCATAGAAACATAAAACAATTAAATCCCGGCAAGAGTGCAAGATGTATAAAGATAATAAAAGTGCAGAATACAAAGGAAATGAATAAAGGGAGTCTTCAATTACTTGTTTTCTTGCTCAGGAATCATGTAAAAGCTAGCGTGTTTATAGGACCTAGAAACTTACCCAAGTCCATAGATGTTTTGTGTATGGGTGTCTCCTAAGATTGATGTATTTACATTTAGGGTTATATTTTTGGAGTTGATTTATGGTAAGGAAGCCAAACTAAAGGAAGGCAAATTAAAGGTTCAATATGTTGGTTCCCATAATTGGCATGCCCTATTTAGGCACTGTGTCACTGATGTTGTTCCCATTTTCAAATCAGTTTCTTTCTCATTTCCCATATTTTAAAGCTCTGTGCAATACTTTGCACCCATTTGTGAATTATCGGTACCCTTTCCTGGATAATTATTGCTTTAAAATATTGAAAAGAATGGCGACTGACATTTTCATGTGTTCTCGGAACATTTTACTAACCTTGCAGGACTGGTATGTTTTGTGTAAAATGCAATTTACTCCATAACGCCCCTGATAGGGAAATATTATGGAGATTCCGGAGGCCATAAGAAAGCTACAAACATGCATTTTGTATTGTCATCACCAATCCGACACTATGATAATTCTTCACCAGGAACTCCTCGTACTATGATTATTTACTAATGCACAGCCTTTAGTTTGGTGGATGTAATCTGGAAACAAAACAACAACCGAGCACAAGAATACCATCGACTATGATAAGACAGAATGATGACAAATCTGAAATATCAAAGTAAATTATAATATTAACATGAAATTGTTACAATCTCACCCATGAGGTACTTCAACAAGACTATGGGAGAAACTTTACAATTACACCTCTTGATGGCTTCTTCAACACACCTTTAACTGATGGCTTCCTTTGCACACTTCCTACAATATTTCTCACTACTTCTTTCTATGCTAAATGAGGGGGGTGGCCTATCTATTTATAGAACTTCCAGGCTTATCCATCCTATCTCTATGATAGGATAAGAAATCCACTCTAACGAATCATATTCCATACCTTAACTCTTATCTGTACATGTAAGCTTATCTCTTAAGATAAGATAAACCTTATCATTTTATATGGGTTCCACATTTTTAGACTTTTTACAAATAAAATACAAAAAATATTTATGACCTCACTCCTCGTCTTTATTACCAATATAATATTTCTAATTCCTAATCATGTAGACCCTACTTCTCTAATTACCCAAACTTTGACATTTTAACATTACCGGACCACTTACGACAAATATTTACTTTTTACAACATTCCTATTGTACTTTGATTGTTACCGTACTCCACATTATTGGCGACACCGTACTGATGGCACCGTTATCTTCTATCAAACGCTACCACTAATTATACTTAACAACATCCTATTCCTAATACATACATTAATGAAATAGAAATTATGGAGGAAAATTTTAGTGTCGACATCTTCCCCCTTCCTAGCTTCTACTCCGTCCTCGAAGTAGACTATTCTGGTGCTTGGAAAATCTTCAACTTGTCGTGGTTGACCCATTTCGTAATGGGAGTGCCATCCAATTCCTCTAGTCGGTACGTACCATTTTCATGCACAACTGCTATTTTGTAGGGCCCCATCCATTTTGGAAGAAATTTTCTCTGTCTTCTTTTTTTGTATCTAGAATCATATACTAGAACCAAGTCATTCACATGAAATGGAGACCACCGGATCTTTTGATCAAAGTATTCCTTCTGCTTCATTTTCTTCTTATGGCTTGTATCCTTTGCTATTTCTCTCATTTCCTCTAGCAAATGAAGATGTACCAACCTTTCTTTTACTGAATCACTTTCATCCATCCTTTCATTTTTCATAACTCTCACAGTGGGAATATCAAACTCAATAGGAAGAACTGGATCAATGCCATAGGCCAACTGAAATGGGGAGTATCCTGTTGCTGACTTTGATGTTGCCCTATATGCCCACAATGCTGCATGAATCCTTTTATCCCATTTATGTACCTGCAAGGCTACATCTTTTGCTAGAATTTGACACAACACAAAATTTGTTCGTTCCACCTGTCCATTTGTACTTGGCTTGTATGTTGTTGCCTTCCTGTGCTTAATAGAAAACTTATTGACTAGGGCTTCTACTACCTCATTAATGAAGTGGCTTCCTTGATCTGTTACAATTTCTAATGGACAACCAAATCTGGTGACAATGCGTTCATATATGAACCTTGCCACTTCATCCATAGAAGCTGTTTTCAATGGCCTAGCTTCAACCCACTTGGTTAAATAATCTGTGGCAACTACAATATACTTATTTTGGCGTGATGTAGTTGGAAGTGGACCTACAATGTCTATTCCCCACTTTTCAAAGGGACCAAGGGGAAGAATAGGACATAATGGAGCTGATGAAGTCTTACGGTTACCATGTGTTTGACAAATATCACATGTCTTACAATAATTATAACAATCTTTAAAAAGAGTGGGCTAGTGATAACCTGCATCCAAGATCCTTCTTGCTGTAAGTTGTCCAAAGAAGTGCCCTCCACATGTACCATTGTGGAATTCTTCTAGCAGTTCCTTCCCTTGATCACGTCCAACTGCCCTCTTGTACTATCCATCAGGTCCTATTCGAAATAATACTCCATGCAGAATAGAATATGGACGACTGGCTTGAGTAATCTTTCTCTTAGTCTTTGCATTGGCACCATCAGAGAAACTTGAATTCATTCAGATAATTCCAAATATCTATGTATTCACTAGGGATTGTGTCAAGGGAGAACAATGTTGCATCGGGAAAATCATCATCATCACAAGATGATCCTAAACCATCATAGGCTCGAGAGAGTGCATCTGCATTGACATGCTTCTTTCCTGGCCTATCTATAATATCAAATTCAAATTCTTGTAGCAAAATTATCCATCTTGCTATCCTCCCTGATGGGTTAGGCTTATTGACAATATATTTCAGAGCCTGATGATCTGTTACAACTAGAAATTTTTGCCCTAGCAAGTAATTTCTAAACTTCTTTACAGCAAAAATGATAGCCAGAGCCTCTTTTTCAGTTACAGTATAATTTACCTCAGCACTGCTCATTTGTCTGCTCCCAAAGTAAATTGGATGTTCATTCCCATTTTCATCCTTTTGGCTCAAAGTACTTCCTAGTGCTGCATCTGAGGCATCAGTGTACACAATGAATGGCTTGCTCCAATCTGGATTCTTCAAAACAGGTGAAGACACCAGGGCTTCCTTCAGTTGTCCAAAAGCTTCATGTGCCTTATTTCCTGGTTCATAAGTAACATCCTTCTTCAAGAACTGGGTTAGTGGCTATGCAATCTTTGAGAAATTCTTGATGAACCTTCTATAGTAACCCACATGGCCTAAAAATGATCTCAACTTACTTCTATTAAGAGGAAATGGTAAATCTTTGATTTTTGAAACTTTATCAGGATCAGTACCAATACCATCTCTGGATACAACATGCCCTAACAAAATGCCTTTAAAACATCCAAAGACACACTTTGTAGGGTTTAGTGAGGCTTGTGCTTCATCTAACCTTTGAAATGTTGTCTCCATCTGGTGCAGGTGGTCCAACTTGCTCCCATAAATGCAAAAATCATCCAGAAATACTCTGATGAAGGTCCCAATGTAGGGTTCGAACACCCTATTCATCAAACGCTGGAATGTTGCTGGAGCATTACACAACCCAAAAGGCATAACTCTATAAGCAAACGTTCCCCAAGGAGTGGTGAACGTGGTCTTCAGCTGATCTTTCTCTGCTATACGAACTTGGTTGTAGCCGCTATATCCATCAGCAAAACTATAGCACTCCTGGCCAGCTACTTCATCCAAGATCTGATCTGAAAATGGAAGAGGGTAATGATCCTTCTTTGTTGCCTTATTGAGCTTCCTGTAATCAACACAAATGCGTAGCTTCCCATTCTTTTTTATTGAGATCACAATGGGAGAAACCCATTCTGAATTCTCCACAGCAAATATGAATCCTGCATCAAGCAACTTATCTATTTCTTCTTTTACAGTCTTGGAAAAATTAGGATTCATTCTATATGGCATTTGCTTTATGGGCTTAGCACCATCTACCAGCTCAATACAATGTTCTACCCAACTTACTTGACGGAGTTCCTTGTAATCAAAAGTGAATAGGTGTATGTACCTTCGAAAGAGCTGGAGGTAGGATTCCTTCTCACTCTCCATCACAGCATCACCAATCTTTATTTGTTGGAGACGATCATCAACTTCTTCTTCAGATAATTTTATGGGGTCATGAGTTGGTGTGACTGGAAGGATATCCATGACTGAAACATCCACCTCACTTTCTTCATCTTCAGTGTCCACTTCACTGGTACTAGAGTAATCAGAGGATGTCCAATCATCAGTTTCATCACTTGAATCCACAGGTTCTGCTTTATGATGTCGAGGGATCACGTTTATCTTCACCCTCTCTCTACCACGTCCAAGTGTCATGAAACCTTCATTCCAGTAGTTTCTTGCATGAACTCTCCTTAGCCATGGTCTTCCCAGCAGCATTGGGTACGCAACAGTACCATTTTTCATCACCTGAAAGTCTACCACACATACAACACCCATAACAGATATTGCCACATTTGAAACTACACCTTCTGGTTTAGTTTTTCCCTTATTTAATGACCTTAACATAAGTGTTGAAGGGCGATCAATTTTTAAACCCAACATATTCATTACAGACTCGGTCATTACATTAACTGCAGCACCTCCATCAACTAAGACATCATGAATTGAAATACCATTACATAATACCTCAGCTTGTGGAGCATAGGGATCTGCCTCTGCCTCCAAAACAGGGACCTCAACCTCCTTCCTTCTTCGAGCATTGAGTCCACCTCGCAACTCCCGCCTCTTCTCAGAAGACATAGCCAAGAGTTGACCATATGTAATATTTGCAGGCCTTTTGGACAGATCTTCCAAGATGGAGTATGGTCCTTGCCCCTGTGAAATCAGAAAATCCTGCACACCCAACTTTCTTCTCCTATGTTTCTTACTAGTTTCTCCTTTCATCTTCTTAGGATCAGTTCCATCTTGATTATCTTTTTCTTTCTTTCTTTTTGTTACAAACACATCTACTTCATTATTTCTACTCTTATCTACTACATCAAGAGAATTCACAGGTGCTTTTCCTTTATCATTATCTCTTGTACCAGATGTAGAAGCTCTATCTGGACAATTATACTTATAATGACCCTTTTTATAACAACCATAACAAACAACTTCAGAAATATTTCTTTTTGGACCTCTATCTCCTCCCTGAGAACTAAATTCCTTTCCTTGAAGAAGATTAATAGTTAACTGACCCATCTTTTTGAGCAGATCTTCATACTCAGTAGATGTACTAGGAGAAATATTTGTGCTCACCGGGAGTGGTTGTGGATTCTGGACCAAAGGTGCTGGTGTAGGCTCTACTTTAGCAACAATTTCTTTGGGCTCCTCTTCCATGCTTTCTTCTTGCCTTCTTGCAATCTCCTTTGCTTGTTCAATGGTAGCTGGGCGGTCATACTTCACTCGTTGTCTGATCTCTGGCTTCATCCCAAGAATGAAGTGCTTACAGAGGAGATTATCCACGCCATTCATCAACCCATCCGCTAATCCTTCCTTCCGGATCTGGGCATCGAGCTTCCTCCTTAGCTCTAGAACACGAGCATGATAATCCCTTATCTTCTCCTTCTCTCCTTGGGATAGCTTTGTGATCTCGATCATGAGATCTGCATATTTCTGTTGTTCACCAAATTCTTCAAGAAAACTTTCAGTTAATAAATCCCATGAATTTTTCACATTATCACCTAGTGTTTCAAACCACCTAAGTGCTGAACCATCCAAAAAGGTAGGAAAAAATTCAGTCCATTGTTCCCTTCTTATAAGGCCATTACAAATACAATATCGCTTAAACTCTTGAATGAAAGAAGAAGCATCTTCATTAGATTGAGCTGAAAAAATAGGAATCTTTCCCATTTTCAAAAGTAACCACCGTGAAATACCAACCCACAAGTACAATCAACAAGACTTATGTGCACAAATAATTGGAATTACTATAGAAATGACCACGGTAAACTATGGTAAAACTTGACTTACTGCGGTAAAAACTGACTTTACTGTGGTAAACACTATTCACGGTAAAAAGTGAAGTTACTGCGGTAAATACTATTCACGGTAAAAAGTGACTTTACTGCGGTAAATACTATTCCCAGCAAAAATGACTTTACCAGGGTAACTACTATTCATGGCAAAAATGACTTTACCATGGTAACTACTATGCACAGTAAAAACAAGGTTACCCTCCAATTGATTTTTGACTAAGTGGGAATATCTCTCCAGAAAATCCACCAACGAGGAATGGTCCCGACAACGGAACCAAAATGTCATCACCAATCCGGCACTATGATAATTCTTCACCGGGAACTCCTCGTGCTATGATTATTTACTAATGCACAGCCTTTAGTTTGGTGGATGTAATCTGGAAACAAAACAACAACATAACACAAGAATACCATTCGACTATGATAAGACGGAATGATGACAAATCTGAAATATCAAAGTAAATTATAATATTAACATGAAATTGTTACAATCTCACCCATGAGATTACTTCAACAAGACTATGGGAGAAACTTTACAATTACACCTCTCGATGGCTTCTTCAACACACCTTTAACTGATGGCTTCCTTTGCACACTTCCTACAATATTTCTCACTACTTCTTTCTATGCTAAATGAGGGGGGTGGCCTCTCTATTTATAGAACTTCCAGGCTTATCCATCCTATCTCTAAGATAGGATAAGAAATCCACTCTGACGAATCATATTCCATACCTTAACTCTTATCTGTACATGTAAGCTTATCTCTTAAGATAAGATAAACCTTATCATTTTACATGGGTTCCACATTTTTAGAACTTTTTACAAATAAAATACACAAAATATTTATGACCTCACTCCTTGTCCTTATTACCAATATAATATTTCTAATTCCTAATCATGTAGACCCTACTTCTCTAATTACCCAAACTTTGACATTTTAACATTACCGGACCACTTACGACAAATATTTACTTTTTACAACATTCCTATTGTACTTTGACTGTTACCGTACTCCACATTATTGCGGACACCGTACTGGCAGCGCCGTTATCTTCTATCGGACGCTACTACTAATTATACTTAACAACATTCTATTCCTAATACATACATTAATGAAATAGAAATTATGGAGGAAAATTTTAGTGTCGACAGTACTACAAGATTCTAATGTGGATGCCTCCTAACTCACTCGATGTCATTTTTTATGGCCTCAATATCAATTTCACCTTGGTCAAATAAGGTGTTCTCCATAAAAGTTATTTCTACTCTCAAATTGACGCTGCAAACTCCATGAGCTTCAAAAACACCCAGACTAATGTCCTAATTCCTCACTTGGATTGTGGAAGTCTCTTCGAGTGCCTCGAGCTAACCCTCTCGGCTACTAACAACAAATACATGTGGTTACCATCCTAAATCACCAAGTTTGGCTCAAGTATATGGGCCTACTTTCCTTTTATGTTGTCCATATCGCTTTAATATAACTGATCGACTTAGTATATTGAAATTGGCACTAATTATTTTCAATGTGTGGATGAAAAAGTCGACTATCAATGATTAATAATGCATCAGTGTAACAAATGTAGTATAACTTACCAACACATTAGAAACGTCTTTCTGGATTATTTAAAGGTGGATCTTTACAAAAAAACATGAGGACATAAATTTAATTGTTATCTGTTATAGGCACTCACACTCGCTACAATTCTAACAAGTCTTGAAGACATATTTCGACCCCACTCTAAATCCTCCTATCAAGTGAACAATCCCAAACTGTACAATACTATGAAACAACAATACCTATCTATGTGTCTTGCCCTTGATGCATGATAAAAAAATAGTAAACACTAGCATTGTTCTGTGTCTAGTTATCAACATCCATGACATCTAGCTCATGGAAGACCAGAAAAGCTAGTTCTCCTGTGGGCCCTGACATGAAATCCTCATTGAGCTATGATAGCTCTAAGCACATAAATATGGCTAAGCCTTGGGACACATTTTGAGCCATACTTATTTCACGACTCTTCCACCTGTTGATAATCTGCCACAATGAAACTCCATATTCTCCGAGTCATCCTCCTTTACGGATTGGAGCCCCCATCCTCAAGTAAGATTTGGTAAGCCTGCATATTGTGGAGGCTCAGGCCCCAGGGACATGTGCTATCGTTGATCTGAATAAGTATGAGAGATCCATCATATGCTCCATGGATGATCAAGGATCCCTAGCCATCATTGCTTGGCCTGAATTTCAACTATGTGGGCCCCTAACTACAAATTGTAACTCCATTATGTTTCATATGCCCATTCACATTACAATGTAGAGGTGGCTTTATCCCTCCTCCATGGTGTGATTATGTCATGGAGTCAAACCAATAGCTCAATCTCTATACTAGTGGGCATAGTATAGCATTGGAACCTATAATATGCATACTTCTCATCTATAGAGTTGGGGAGAATGATGGGACCATTGGTGTTTAAGATCATTCTATATTCAGGTGGTGTTGAAGAATCATATCAGAATGAAGGTTTGAAAAAATAAAGATATCACCTTATCTCATCTGTCGGTTCAGAAATTGACCGAAAGGGGGGGCCTATCAATAAGGTCCCTCTATAGGATTGGCTTGAATCATTCATGACACTAAAGAAATGCCAATTCAACTTCATTCCTAGTTAAATAAATTTAAACTCATTTAGGTTTTTTTTGATCATGAGATAATGAGCCTAAAACTAAGTGTAAACCATGATGATGCATAAATTGAAATATGAAAAATTTATGAATTTGGGCTTAATGATCTAAGCCATAGGAGTGAAAAGTCATTTTTTGAATGCAAATTGATTTCTGTCAATTCCCCCCAATGATCCATTGGAGGATTAATTATCATAAAATCTGTCCACGAGTAACCAATCGAATTGGAGTAAATCAAAGAATCAATCATTCATACATGTTCATATTCCTAGAGAATTAAAATCATATCATTAATAAAGGTCTTGTCAATTTAATGACCTTTATGTTAGCATCAACATTTGGTCTACAAGGTGGAAAAAAAATCACCTAATAGGTATGACATATAATTATTTCTCACTTTCCAGTTGACTATGATAGGGCTTGACAAACGTAAAGGTTGTCAAGGAGGAATATTCACATATTCCTGATTTTCTTGTAAAGATGGCCTGGTGTGAATGAATCAAGATTTCTAGTGGACATATTTTGCTTAAACCTTGATATGGATAACTTGAAGCCTATAAGAATTTTGTGCTAGAAAGGATCTATGGGATTTTTTCCCCTGGTTGAGAAGGAAATCCTCGTTTCATGCTTGTGAGGATCAGATATTCGCAAAACTTGGATCCACACCATTTTTTGTAATAATATTTAGAATTGTCCAATTTATTTATAATTCATGTTAAGGTGGTTGTACGCTTTACAACCATTACCAACTTTGAAGCAATTTTACAACATGTGTACTAGGTACATTGGGCTATAAATGGGTCCTTTAAAACCAATTTATGTATTATCAACTCATGTTCCTCAAATTGTTAATTGATTTGGAAGTTTGTTGATGTATGATTTATGTTATAGAATTTCATTGAGTTATGTCTAAGAACTTATATAACTTAACAATATTGATTTGAACTTTTGGATGGTGAAGATAATGGTGTCTTCAGTTTGGTAGAAAGAACAAAGTTTAGTTTAGCCTTGTAATTAATTAGCTTTCGTACTAATCACGCATGATATGATTTCATTGATCACACCCCACCCTTTTCATTCATTATAAACATTTGAACTTTGCATAAATCAAATCATCATTTAAATTTAGGGGACCTGAGCCATGGCATTATATGAGGATTTTTAGTTTGTTGCATGGAGGTTAAGTTAGGTAATCCATAAGCCTTTAAGGCATTTTTTCTGGTTATTTCAAGACAATCTACTACACATTTACACATTGTACTACAACATGGGCTATCTCTAGATTTCCTCAGGTACATGTATTCTATCTACTTTATGTTACCGATATTTAATGTTGACATAAACAATAAAGTGGTTTGTAAATATTAGTCACAAAATCATGCAGTTTACTATTAAATTTATACCACCAAGTATTTTATTGCTATAAATGGATCTCACCTGATAAAAATATTCATTAATGGCTCATCCCTTGTAGTCATAAATTTCTTGTGTAGTCGGTCGTCATTGTCATTCTTGTCTCACATATATTCAATTTTAGGTCATCTTTGTAGGAGTCTTAGTATGTGTTGTAATTTGCTAAATTTTTGTCATTTTTAGTCCTATTACTGGGCACCTAGAAATGTAGTTGGGGCACCTGTCGGCACCCCAGTCCATGAATAATGCAAAATAGTTTATGAATCTCTTGTCCATTTTTTTGTAATTAAAAGGCTAGGAATTATTTACGATTTGTTATTACATGAAGACAATATGGTGCTACTTGGCATTTTCATGTCACTAGTGTCAAAATTTGAACAAGATATCCCTACATAAACATAGCATTATCCTCACAATATTTAATGGGATGACATCTTACTATCAAGGAGCAGCTATCTACTAAGGAAAAGGACTGCATTTGGGCATCTTCTACATTAGAGGTATTGGAAAAAAGTATAGGGAAAGGAGTTGTATTCATTCCATTAAACATCCACTATTTGTATTCTTACATCTAGTTATTCCCCCTACTTGTATGACATTGATGCTAGGGCACCCTAGGCTCAAAATTGCACACACAAGCACACAATAACAACATTGGGTCTGGAATGTAGTGCAATTCTTAGCCATAAGTCCACCAATTGTGGAATCTAAGGTCATTCTGACCCCTTCAACAGACATAGCGTTTATGAGCTTTTAGGCCTTGGTAAGCTTTCTATGGCTTATTTATAGGTCAGATCTTACCACTGTTACATGGCTCGTTGGTGAAACCCCTCTTGATAACCAGGAATGAAAATCATCCCATTCACCGTGAAGGTACTGTGAAGACCTTATCAACAGCTTAAAATCTTACCCTGAGCCTTTCCTAGGTTAGACCCTAAGCGGTTCCTGAGGAGGCTTAGACCAAATCCCCAGGTAATTCCAGCTAATCTGTGATTAGTAAGGTTAATCAAGTATAGTAACTTCTTCTAATTTTCAAAACATTTTTCACATCAGTCCCACATGCACCAACATTAGTTTTTCTCTCCAACACATGGAAAGGTAGTAAAATTGAGGTTAGCACCTCATTCCTTTTGTTTCATTTACTTTCTTCATTTAAAATAAAATAAAAATCATCTAGCATTAATATTTCAATTTATATCAGTTATTCCATTTTTGTTTCTACTTAGATTAACTATTATACGCCATAGAAAATAAACACATTTTCCCTATTTTAGTTAATCATTTTGGTGAACCTGTCTTTTCGAATAGTTTTACGTAAGATCCACTCAAATCCTAATGGAAAAATAATTCCTCATTTTCTTCGCACATCATGTCTCACTTTAGTGTTAATCATATTTATGATGAAGCTACCACAACTGAATTCAAGTCTTTATGTAGTGTTTCGCTTGCTACAACAGCTCACATTCAACAACAACTCTTATATGGACAACAACATGTGCCCACTAGTTTTACAGATTCTCCTATAGGAATTAGTATTGTTAATGATTGTATTACATTTACTCGTTGTACACCATACCCTGTAATTACTTGTGATCCTCTTTCATGCCTTTCAAAAGAAACTTTAGATGATTCCCTTATTGATTACTTGTTAGGTGTTGAAAACCATTCTTCTTCTATTACTCCGTCCATCGATATAAACCCTTCACATGGCCCTACATCCTATGACATTGCTTCACTCCCTACATCTCATTTTGGCTCACATTATCCTTTACATTATGTTGATGATCCTATTGATAGTATTTTTAGCAACATCCTTGTTCCATCTACATATGATGAGTTAGATAGGGGTCATGAGTCCCCTTCTCTCCATACTATTGAGTGTATTTCACCTACTCCCTTGTTATCTTCCCATGAGACCACACATAGTGCTACTCATGAGTCACCACCATCTAGTACTTCCTCTTCATCTATTATTTCATCTCCTCCTAGTGCAACTTCTGTATAGGTTTCCTAACCAAGTGCTTCACCTATTATGGAAGTTTCTAGTTCTAGTCTGACTATTCCACCTACAACACATGTTATACCTTCTTTGACACATACTATTAGCATGTATTTAACATCATATCCTTCTCCATCACCTTTGGATATCCGTATGATCAATCATAATGGAAAGTTACAACCTCTTAACTTATTATTTCCATCTTCTACCATTCCTTCATAATATATCCTTTCTCTCATGCACATTGTACGACAATTATGATCACAAGTTTATTCCCTTACTTTAGAAAGTAGGGCCTATTATGCTTCCATTGATAACAACTCGTTACATGGAAATCATGTCCCTAAGAAGATCCATAATGTGACATTTCCTCATGATTTCACTATGCCTAATTTCACATGTTTTGATGGTATGGGTGATCCTCGTGCTCATCTTTTATACTATCATAATGTTATGGCCACTTACTCTAATGATAGATTATTACTCAATGCCTTTCGCTATAGCCTTAACAATGATGCCTTACAATGGTATACTCATCTCCCTTTCAGATCTATTAGTACTTTCTATAACATGGAGGACTCTTTCCTTTGTAGGTTCATAATCAAAAACAACCCTAAAGTCACTGATGACCACTTACCAACCCTACATCAAGGCTCCACTGAACTGGTAAAGGATTGTATTTTACGCTTCAATGCTTGTATACACCAACTATTATTCCATCGTATAAATCTTGAGAAGTAATTTATTTTATTTCATGGCCTCATCCCTTCACTCAAGAAATGATTACAGTATGATACGTGTGAGTCGTTTATTCTCCTATTCTATAAGGTCATTGATTTAGAGCAATATCTTCTCCCTACACACATTTTATATCCTTCACACAATTCTAAGGTTATTGTTTCCTCTAGTTCTACACCATTACCTACAGTTAACCATCCTAACATTCACCATATTTTCCTCCCAAGAAAATAAAACAAACTCAACCCTCTTCACCACAACATACCCATTCTCTGGGCTTGCAACAAACTTCTCCTACTACTCCACATAGGCCACATGAGCTTTTCCATTTCTCTCATCACGCTCGACCATATCATGTCCTGTGTATTATGCTTACGGAGAGGTTGATTAACCTACCTTCTAACTAGCATCAGGGTAAGTGTAGGAAGTTGATGGACAAATATAGGGTCATCCGTGGACGTCATATTGCAAAAAACAGTGAAATCTCAACTTGTAGGGATTATTAGCTATACATGCACTCTAAATTAGAAAAATTTATATAAATATGAATCGTAGCATTCGGAATCTAGTTTCTAAAATACTAATTTTTGTAAAAAACGGACAAGTTTAGCTATATTAAACACTTAAAATTATATGACTTATTTTTTTTTTTTTGAAAAAACTTATAAGATTGTAGTCCGTTTGCCCGCATTTTGGATGACCAAATCTTGTTATTTTTTTTTTCCTTTGGTGAAACGTTAGATGTAGTTGTCTATCTTGGGATGGATTTTATTTTGTATTTTTTTTAGCAATATTTTTTTTTTATGATTTTTTCCGTGAAAGTGGTCTAAAAATATTTAGAAAATGGAGCGCTTTCCGTTTGCCCGCCATAACTATATCAAAAAATATCGAAATCAGTTTTTATTTTTTTTAAGGTGTATAGAATTTGTCCACGCTTGGGATGGTATAAGTTTTATCATATTTTGATAAGTGAAACAAAAGTTACAGTCTTAAATGTAGACATGAACATTCACGGGAAAAAATGTCTTAAAGACCTATTGTTAGTAAGAAATTATAAAATGATATTTATCTTATTCTATTCACTTTAAAAACAATATTTCTACAAAGCTAAGAGTCTACCCTACGTGATGGCACCATTTTTGTGAAATGTTTTCAGTTTTTTAGCATGGTTCAAGTCTTTGGAAGAGCAGATTTGAGGTTTTTTGACCTTTTGCACTTCATAATGACCTTCCATAGCTTTGGTTGGGGAAAAACAAAGATTTTTCGAGGCTTAGGTTCGGCAGATAGATCGCAATCGCGGTTTTTTTAACAATACCATGCTCGCGGTTTATAAATCATATTTACACACATCCCAATGTCTGAATTACCATGTGATTTTTACTCTCTGACTTTACCGTACGAATTACTGTGAAATTCTGTCTTTTTCCAGGCACGTTTTTCTTATCACCGAAAGCAAAACATCATGGGAGACAAAAAACGAAGTCAAAAAAGGAAGTCATTAAGTAAAAAAACACCAAACGAATTAGAGGCCAACAAAATTGAAAATGTTGAGCGAATGCGGAAACTTCGTGAATCTAGAAGAGGTTCATCTTCAATCCCAACTACTGTAAGCAATGAAGAACTAGGTAATGTTTCTACTGTCAATGTTGAAGTTGAATTAAATACTCGTGATGAAGAAGTTTTTACTGTCAATGTTGAAGAAGAATTAAATACTCATGATGTAGCAAATGTTGAAATTGAAGGAGACAATGAAAATGTGAATAAGGAAATTCATGTTGAAAATGCAGACAAGTAAAATTTGACAAAAACACCTCCTAGGATTTTACATAAGAAACCTAATTTTTTTATTGAAATTGATGAAAACATTTTGAAACCAATGTCTGGCAAATTTTCTGAACGACAAATCAGAAGAAAAGCCACTGAAATTTGGGATAATCATTTTGAAATTTTAAATGATTCCCAAAGATGTCAGTTGTTGGTTAGTTTGATGAAATTGATTAAAATGAGACCTACATTAAACACCTTAGGATTGACAACATCTAACATACGTGGTCAAACCTCTACAATTGTTGAAAACCTTCATGATGCATATCACACTGTTGGTGTCAAGAGACGCACTAGGGATAGTAATATTGTGCGTCGTGTACTTGCTACTAGTGTTGTAAGTGAATCAATAAAAAAACAACGTTTGATTACGTAAACAAGTCGAATGTTGCAAGTTAATCGAAAAACTCTAATGAAAGCAATTGAAAGACGTAATATCCTTCAATCACTCAATAATGTCGATTTTTGGGCATTTTCTGCTAGAGCACCGCGTAAGGACAAAAATAATTCTGATGCTATAAGAGAAGTTGTTATTAAATTTTGGCATGATAACACTAGAGTTTCACCTAATACAAGAGATGTTATAAAACGGAGAGTTGGTTCTACTAATCGTGAACCACATCCAAAGCATTTCTTAGATATGACTCAAACTCAATTTTTTCGTAAGTTTGAACAAGAGAATCTGGAAATTAAAATTAGTCAACGTTTTTTTGAAATGTTGAAACCATTCTATGTGAAAATCAACCATGCTCGCACCACTTGTTGTTGTAGGCAACATGTTGAATTTGCGATGCATTATGCTAAATTTTTACGTATTCGTTCTATTTTTCATTCTGAAACTATGTTATCTGAATGTGGTGTTCAAGTTCCACCAATATCTTCTAGGGATTTCATTCCTACTATATTTTGTGAAAAAGAAGTTGGACAATTTTTTTATAGTCAGGATTGTTTAGATGGAAGTTGTAGTACATGCGGCGGATTACCTAAATTGGAAAGTTGCATCCATGAGAAAATTGAAGGTACAATAGGACATAATTTAGTTGAATTTGATAAATATAAATCAGTTGCATACCAGTTGAAAGATGGAAAAGAGTCGAAACGGTGTGAGCTAGTTACAGAACAAATGCCCATTTTTCAATTTATGAGAAAATTTAAGGATGAAATTGTTTATGAGTATGCGAGGCATACACATAGAGCTCGATGGTTGGATGAACAATTCAAGCTATGCAAAGACACATTTCCTATTGGTACTATTGTTTCAGTGGTCGATTTTGCAGAGAATTACACATTGCAACCACAAATGGAGGTTCAATCGCAATATTACAACTCAGTACAAGTTGCCATTTTTGTGCATATAGCATTTCTACATTCTCCTGACAGTACAGAGAATGATCGAAAATTTTTTAAGAGAGTACCACTTTTATATCAGTGATGATCGTACTCATTCTACTGAATTTGTGCAAGGGTGTTTCCAGTTATTTTATGGAAACTTGTCTGATAGGGACATCCACTTCAAACAACATTATATATGGTCAGATAATTACACGTCTCAGTTTAAGAATGCACGAATGTTTTATTGGATGAGCAGAATGCATGTCAAGATGGGTGTGCAACATATTTGGAGTTTCACTGAGGCTGGACATGGAAAATGAGAGCATGACGGTGCGGGGGCATGTGTGAAAAGAGCTCTTGCAAGAGAAGAGTTGAAGTACAAAGATGGTGCTAAATTAAAAGATGCAAAGAGCATAGTGGAATGGTGTACTGACAACATGGCCCGAGGTTCTCAAGAAAATTCCATAGTTTGCAGATATTTTTGGTTGATAGAGGAAAAACATATTGCTAACTATGAGGATTGTATGACACTCACTGGGTCCAGTGATATGCACTCATTTTGTAGCTCAGACGCTACTTCGTGGGCCGTATGGACAAGAAAGTTGACATGTTTTTGTGCATCTTGTATCAAATTTGTCACTGCTGAGTGTGATTCACAAGAATGGGTGGAAGGATGGATTTGTAGGCCTCTAACTCCGCTTCCTAGTTATCAACCTCCACAAGCATTACAACTTGTTAGTGCAGATGAAGTTACAACATCCAAGGACTTTGACGAAATTTCGATTTTGGTGTGACAAGGTATTTATGGTTATTTATTTAATTTTTGTATTGAGTTATGTCCATTGAAATTTTAATATGTAATTTAAATTTGAGTTGTTCAACCTTGGTTATTTTTTTGTAGGACATGTGTTTGCAGTAATTGCGACAGAAGACAATGAAGAAGGAACAGACTATTTCTTATGTCGTTGCATCGAGGAAAGAAAGAAGTTGACTTCTCCTATTATAGATGGCGAAGAGATTGAGTATCCTACAGGGTCAGTGGTAGTTACTGGAACTTGGCTTCGACGGTATCCATTAAAAAACTCCTCTGTTTGGGTGTTTGAAGACTTTGAGACACACAGGAAATACTCTTATATTCACATCTAGTTCTAGCGACAAATATTCAGTTGTATAGATATCGAGGAAGACCTAATAACAAGATTCTTTAGAAGGTTCGAGAGTCAGATCATGAAGCAATCTTGTCTGCTATTCAGAGTAGATCCGATCCTGATGGTTCATTGGAATGAATTTACAACATGCTCATGTCTGGTATATATTTAATTTCAAGTTTCAATTTATATAGCGTATATATATATATATATATATATATATATATATATATATATATATATATAATTTTTTTAGTTTAAAGATCTATATTTAAGTTTGAATATATTTTATTTTAAATTTGTGTATTTTGTGTGTCATGTATATAGATCTAGTATATATGGTTATGATTTGAAACTTAAATTTCTTTGACTAACAATTTTATGTTTAGGTTAGTGGTGCCAGAAAAGCTTCCACCTTCACGTGGTTGGCATCGTTAGTAGAGAATTTTAAATTCTCGAAGCTAAGAGAAGCTTGAACATTGTTTGTAAATTTTGAAAAGTCAAGTTTGTAAATTTTGAAAAATTGTAAACTTTTGTAAATTTTGAAAATGTTGTAAATTTCGAAAAAGTCTAATGAAGTAGACCGGAAGCAACAACCCTTTCACGCACCGGAACACCACCTCCTCTAGCGTTCACCTGGCCACCTTGGACGTGTCAGCATAGGCGGTTCGGTGCCATGACCCACCGTTTGCAAAATATAGCATTTGACAACCTTACACTGGCTCCAACTGCACTATTTCACGCATTTGCAAACAGTAGGACAGCGAGAGCACCGAAATGAGAAGGAAAAAAATGAGAGAGGCTATTGTAGAGGGTCCATACGCCGAGGTGCTGGATTAGACGGGGCCTCTCTAGGTGCCACGGAGTCCGAGTAGTCACCCGTCAAAGTTGAACGATATTTTGGTCTCAGGGCTCTTAAGGGACTACGCCCGAACGAAGTAGCCCGGAAGCAACGACCCTTTCGCGCATTGAAACACCACCTCCTCTAGCATTCACCTGGCCACCTGAACGTGTCGGCATAGGTGGTTCGGTGCCACGACCCACCGTTTGCAAAATATAGCATTTGACAACCTTACACTGGCTCCAACTGCACTATTTCGCGCGTTTGCAAACAGTAGGACAGCGAGAGCACCGAAATGAGAAGGAAAAAAATGAGAGAGGCTATTGTAGAGGGTCCGTACGCCGAGGTGCTGGATTAGATGGGGCCTCTCTAGGTGCCACGGAGTCTGAGTAGTCACCCGTCAAAGTTGAACGATATTTTGGTCTCAGGGCTCTTAAGGGACTACGCCCGAACGAAGTAGCCCGGAAGCAACGACCCTTTCGCGCACCGAAACACCACCTCCTCTAGTGTTCACCTGGCCACTCGGATGTGTCGGCGTAATCGGTTCGGTGCCACGACCCACCGTTTGCAAAATATAGCATTTGACAACCTTACACTGGCTCCAACTGCACTATTTCGCGCGTTTGCAAACAGTAGGACAGCGAGAGCACCGAAATGAGAAGGAAAAAAATGAGAGAGGCTATTGTAGAGGGTCCGTACGCCAAGGTGCCAAGATCAGACGAGGCCTCTCTAGGTGCCACGGAGTCCGAGTAGTCACCCGTCAAAGTTGAACGATATTTTGGTCTCAGGGCTCTTAAGGGACTACGCCCGAACGAAGTAGCCCGGAAGCAACGACCCTTTCGCGCACCGAAACACCACCTCCTCTAGCGTTCACCTGGCCACCCGGACGTGTCGGCACAGGCGGTTCGGTGCCACGACCCACCGTTTGCAAAATATAGCATTTGACAACCTTACACTCCATAGTCTCATGGTTATTTCTTTCTTCTTGAAAAATAAAACTTAAGCACTCCATGAAGAAATAAGAAATCTTATCCTTACTTGTTTTAACAATTCATCCAATTATACTTTAAACTCATATAATTGTGGGATAGATTACATATAAGGTGTATGTTGGAAGAAAAAACGCTGAGGGTTGGGTGAATAGGTGTGCAATAAAAATTTTCATCCAATTATATAATTTCATCCATTAACCATCCAATTATCTATTAAGCATGCATCCACAAGAAAATAAGCATAAATGAGAAAAAGAGAGAACATAAACATAAGAACGCACTTGATGTAAGTGGGAAACCGTCTAGGAGAAGAAAACCCACTAAAACACATATTTATTAGAGAAATGAATCAAATTTAGTTTATAACTAACTCAACAAGGAGTGCCAACCCCTAGGTTTATTGAAGTACCAACCCCTAGATTTAGTAAAGCACCAACCTTAAACAAGAAGGCGCAAACCCCCAAGATGAATCTCTACCAACCAAATCCACCTGATATGTTTTCCACCTCTGAAATATTTCTACAAAAAATGATGATGACACAATGAACCTCTCTTTCCTTCCTTCTTCTTCAAATTTTCTCTTTAGGTCAACTCGTCTAAATATTCTTCACCAAGTTGATTAGGTCTAATGACCAATCTCTGCAACACATGAAAAGACTCAAGAACATATGCACACACTCTTTTCCCCCTCTTGATGGTCACAAATACATATTTCACCTTCTTTATTCTTCTCTCTTACTCGCACTTTACATCATTTCTCTAAACTAACTCAAATTATCTTTATAACTTACTTTTATATGACTCTTGATAATAATACCATAGGTCAGCCATCATAAGGAAAATGTCAGATATTCAACTTACAAATATCATAATTAAATAATAAAAACATCACTCAAGTAACCAGATAGGTTGGTAATACCATCAAGAACCATCTAGAACTCCATTAGGAATTAAGAACCCTTAATGCACAACAAGAGCCTACTCGCCAATACCAAATTACTAGCGCCATCAACAGCTTCACCAAACCACATACACCACTTATAAAAATTATCTAAGACTTGAAAAAAACTTTATAAATCTAGAAAAACATAAAACCATAAACTCACTTCATTAAGCTAATTGAAAATAACGACAATCAACATGCCCCAAAACTAGTCTTCAGAAATGAAGCTAAAACCCCCATGAAATGACCTCATTCATGAAACTGTAATTTATAAATGGAATTATCATGAACTTAGTGTAATCAAAAAGTGCATAGTATTCCATAAATTAGACTTTAGAGCCACCAAAACACATTTGCAACCAAACCAGTAGATACTTCCAAAAAATTCCATAAACTTGTCTTGCAAAATGAGCTTGTACATACCTCCTTAGGGAAAAAATGATATGAAACCACATAATTTAACATGAGTAAATAATCCCATGATTCCTCAAAAAAACAATTAGTTAACATGTCCAATGGACAACTTTTGAGAAAACGGAAAATCTTTAGAAACTTGCCTTTTTGAGTGGGGTCCACACATAGCTAAAATACCTAACTTGCACATCCAGAGAAACCTGAGAGAGTCCTCCGTAACCTTCAATCATCATTCTATAAAAAACAATCCATTCTAGGCCATTGGGAAAATAACTTCCCCATTTCTTTAGAACTAGGGTTTTAAGAGGGTTTAAAACCAGTTTGGCTTCTTAATGATTATTCATAAATTAATGGGCCTCAATGTTTAAATAATTCCAAAATAAACAATGTAGGAACCTTCCCCCACTACCTTGGAGATGTTGGAATACCATGCAAATATTTCACGTGCCAATGAGCATCAGAAAGACAAATTCGACCTTGGTTTTTCATTTCTACAAACACTGTATGAGTAAAACTACAACTACTCGTAAAATATTCAATAATAGGAATTTAAATTTGGACCACACCCCTATATAAACATTAAAATAAATATCCAATTGTCACCTTTTTTGAAATAAACTCATTTTAGACAAAAAAAATAATCCACCGAACAGAGATCAAAACCACCGAACAGAGATCAAAACCCACTTTCTCAGAGTTAGCAATAATACCAAAATAACCAAAATAAATATGATTTAACCAACACACATGGATATATATATATATATATATATATATATATATATATATATATATATATATATATATATATAAGAATCAAACAAAGTGTGCTCCAGACGCGCACGTCTCTGAAAATATATATGTACATAAGTTCATAATGTATACATCTCGAACTAAGCACGTGTCATAATGTACATATATGGGACCACATGCGGTCGCAAAAGGCTATATATATATACAATGGACTGTGAATCTACTCATGACCACATATATGTGTCATCCAAGTGGACTATAAATCTACTCATGAAACATCTTCCCTCTCTTCGCCCTGCTAGAAGTAGCACGTCCACGACCTGGGGATGTAGTGGAGGGAGATGCCACTACGGATTTCATCCGTGTGGTCCTAGGT
Organism: Taxus chinensis; assembly: GCA_019776745.2. NCBI lineage: Eukaryota > Viridiplantae > Streptophyta > Pinopsida > Cupressales > Taxaceae > Taxus > Taxus chinensis. The sequence goes on from JAHRHJ020003279.1 coordinate 63,911, forward strand.
GTCTCTAAGCATGCCTGCAACCTAACCTGCACATTCATAAACAACAAGTTTTTAACACCCAAAATTTTAAAATACACTCAAAATTTAGAAACTTGTACAATTTAGTTAAAATGTATGTGAAATCTTACCGCAATGTCATGATCCCTATCAATTTGTTGTTGACGCGTCGCAGGGACAACAATAGACTCACGAGGGGTAAGCTACATACAAATAATTAATTTTCAAATTAAATATTTGACATGTATATACCTACAAAATTTGATATTGTAGATTTAAGTTTAATAAGAAATAATGAACCTCCAAAATTTAACAAATTTAAAAAATTGTGTACCTCAGTTAGTGGATCTGCAGATGCTATGGCAGTATCTACAGCAGCCTCCACAGTCTGCATATATGGAGGAGTCTCTCTAGCAGTCATAAGCTATACAAAAAACATGTACAAATTGAAATATTAAAATCTACTTAAGAGCTATACAAAAAACATGTACAAATCAATATTTAGTTACTCAAGAAAGAATAAAAATGTTATTATTTTATCTTCTATTTAGGCTAAATACATAGGATCTATAAATGTTAGCACGAAGGCCATCTATCTTCATAAGATTTTGACAAAGTTTTGTATTTAATCAAGGTAACCCATAGTCATCTTCTATGACAATTAGAGCATCATTCAAATTTGAAGGACTTTTAAATCTAACATCACCAGACCAAACACATATCTAGATTCACAGAATTTCATCAAGGAGTTGATCCATGGATAGGTCAAGTGTAAAGTTTGAGGTGGAGAAGTTTAATGATAAGAAAAACTTTGATATGTGGAAACTCAAAGCACGTGTTGCACTGGTGCAATAGGGGCTTCACAAATACATGGATTGAAAGGTAAAGAAACCTGTAGGGATGGATGAAAATGAATGGGAAGATCTGGATATGAAATCACTCAGTGCAATATGATTACATGTTTAGCATATGAGGTTCTCTTCAATATAGTTGGAGAAAAGACATCAACATGTTCATGGACCAGATCAGAAAGTCTTTACATGACGAAATCTATAAGAAATTATATTTTCCTGAAAAGGAATTTGCATGAATTGCAGATGAAAGAAGGTATGAAAATTGTTTTTCATTTAAATATTTTTAATATTTTATTATGTCAGTTGACTAGTATTTATATGAAAGTGGAGAATGAAAACAAGGTAGTCACCTTTTTATGTACTTTACAAGATTAATGGGATAATATAGTAACTTCTTTTAGTTTTCATATTGTTGATGACCTTGACTATGCTTATGTTGTTGGAGCATTTTTGGCTCGGAAATGAAAGAAATTTTGTTGGAAATATCTCTACACTTGAAGCCATGTGTGCTAGAGCCAGATCTAAAGAAAGAGGTCAAATTTAAAGCGGTACATCTAGATCTAAGTCACAAAGGAGGAAGATTAATGCAAGGTGTCAGGACTACGAAAAATCAGAGCATCTTAAAAAGCATTATTGGATGACGAAAGAATTAGAAAAGAAGTAAGATGTCACAAAGGAAGGAAATCAAGTATAAACAAGTGAAGGTATGACTGATGAAGTTTTATCGGTTTGTAACGTTTCCTATTATCAACATGAATGGTTGTTAAATTCTGGTGTTACAAAAATTACATTTTTCCGCATAGAGGTTAGTTTTCTTCTTACTAACCCCTTGATGGTAGTTACATTCTATTGGTAAGTTCAATGTTTCATATAAAACAGAAGGGATTGGTAGCATCAAGATAAATATCTTTGATGGTATAGTAAGGACGTAAAAGAAGTAAAACATGTACCATAACTACAAAGAAATTTAATTTCCTTGAGTGAATTAGACACTAGTGGTTATAAGTTCACAAGTCAAGGTAGAGTTGTAAAGGTGTCTAAATGTTCCTTAGTTATAATGAAGGATCTAAAAGTAGGAAATGTTTACATATTACAGGGAAGAACAAATATCAATCAAATAGCTGTTGTATGTATTTTATATAGGTTGAGTATAAGAAAGTGAAACTCATGTACAGAGGTCCAAGAATTAGAAACAAAGTGTAAAGAGATTTGTAACTAACCTGCGTAAAACTCATGTGAGGCGTGCCAGTAGCCTCAGTTCCCTGAGCAGATGATGACCCGCCAGGCTCCTGTGTATAAAAGAGAAAAATATTAATACATGTACAACATACACGTGAAACAAATTATAATAATAATCTAAAGCAATTAAATGATTTATTAAAAATGTAAGTTTGTACAACTTGAAACTTACGTTTGAAACACGCCCAACCGCAGTAGCTAGCATGTCGACACCGGATGTTTCCTTCACCGGCTCTTGCTATTTAAAATAAAATAAAAAATTAGTTTTTTACATGTATGTACATGACGTACAATCAATATATATATATATATTTAAATTTATTTAAAATTTACCTGTGAAAGACCAATATCAGTGGCTCCAGTTCCAAAAACATTCCCCAGCATCTCATCTATAGAAAAGAAATCCTGTGAACCAGCAAATGATGTCTCGCCTGCAGTGCATACGGCACCACATGATCCACAGTGGTGTGGTGCACTAGAACTGGCGCCTCCACCAACATCACCGGATGCAATCTGGGTGCTATGCTGGGTGAGAGTGTCAGTGAGCTCCCTCAATGCATGCAATGTATCAATCTCCACAACCTCCTTCACTGTAGGAGGGATAACTGAAGGCAGTGGGGGTTTTGGGGCATGGGGGATCCTAGGCTGACCTACGCGTGCACCAGGTCTGCTCTGTGCAGAGCCACCTCCTCGACCAAAAAAGTCTGAAAAGTCAAAATAATTCGGGACCTCATTGAGCACGAACTCACAATATAATTTCTTCAAAAAATAAAGAGGAACCTCATTGTTGTTGCATGGTGGATAATCAAAAACCATCCACCATCGGTCCCAAAAATTGTTTTTGATTCTATCATCATGGCACCAATGGATTGGGAACCGTTTGCAAGTAACTGCAGGGGGGGCATTGGTTCTAGGGTCGGTAAATAATGCACAAATGAGGTCTTTTCCAATTTTTTTGTCTTTGACGGCCGCATGGGATAGTTTATCCGCATACCACCGCCTACAGTCACTTCTAAAGGTGTTCCATCTATGTATTTGGTTGGTTGCAGACTCGACTTCACCAATCAATGTTTGCAATGTATTGGCTAAAGTCATGCGGGATGGATTTGTAGCATGATTTTGTCTTATAGTTTGAATTAGGTTCTCAATGACAATTTTATTTTCTTGGATTCTTCCAATGATATTATCTTGCGTTCCTGTTGGCTCAGTGGGGACAGAAGGAGCCACAGGGGGCGGATCTATGTTTGGAGGAGGGTTTTGAGGAATATTCGGAGGGTTTTGAGGAATGTTCGGTGCGTTTTGAGGAATGTTTTGACGGTTTGCACGATTTCGAGCTTGCCGACCAACTGATAAAACAAGAAAATTGTATACATAAACAAACATTTCACAAAACCCATGCAAAAAAAAAACCTAAAATGCAAAAAAAAAACCTAAAATGCAAAAAAATGATTACAATCGGGGACTTACCTCCTCGTCTTGGCGGCATGGTTGAATCTATCGCTATCCAGAAGTCCGATGAGCAATTTTGAGATAGTATTGAAAGCGCGAGTGAAAAACGTTTAGGAAAAGTCGCGGTTCGAAATGAAAAATGAGGAAAATAACGAGCCGCGGGACTGTTAAATTTTGTCTCAGAGTTCCGCGATCGCGGTTTTAGGTTCGGTAATTACCGAACCTAGAATTCAAGAACCGCGAACCGCGATCGCGGTACCTTTATTTCAGGTTTTTATGTCCACGGAATTGTCCACCAACTTCGTGCACTTACCCATCACCACAAAATTGATTACAACATCATCATGATCAACCTTATTTCAACTATCATTGCATAAATGGCCATAAGGACAATGATTGTTTTGCGCTTAAAGATTCAAGTTACTATCATTTCAGGATAAGGGCATACTACTTTCATTTATATTTCTAGTTGTATACATTGTGAGCGATACTATCATATTTTTATAACATCGTTAATGGGTTCTTTATGTGTAACAATTAAGTATTGTAGGAATACTTCTATATCATGGTTATCAAATTATGATGTATCCATCATTGTCTATCTTTGCATTATGTGCTTGATTGTCAGGAATTTACGGGCTTGTGAAGCTATGTTCATTGCTTGGATTTACTTGTATGCACCTAGGAAGAGAAGTGTCTTCAAAAAGAATTGTCTTGTCCAGGAGATCCTAAGTGGTGTCCTTGATGCAACTTCAACCAAACATACTTGCATCCACACGACCCCCTCTTCCATTTTGAAAAGTTATTGTGTGAACTGTGAATTGTTTTCTGCATTACGTGCACCCTGTATACTTGTTTGTTACTAACACTTTTGGACTAGCCTTTGTATTCCATTGTTTGCATACACCATTAGGTTGTTACCATGTTTATTACCTATTCCCCATATAGAAGTTATATAGTCAGATGTGCTACAGTTGGTTTCAGACTTTCCTGCATTTGGAGGGTTCTTTGCATAGCTCACCTTGATCGATTCATCTCACGCACCCCAAACAAGCTGGGGGCAAAGTATCCAATGAGTTGGAGAAATTTCAGTCCATCATAACAGTTGGGCGAGACGTAGATACATAATGCGTAAATAGAAAATTTAGGTGATACACAGATGGAACTAAGAAATAGGTTTAGACTCAAACTCTGGCCATAAAATCAGTGTAGTGTATTCAGAAGCGAACACAATACAAGATAGGACATGGTGAGCGCTAATGTCCCATTCCTAGGTAAGTTCCTCTCTTGGCCCCTAGAAACGAACATACAATACAAAATCAGAGGCATGTCTTCAGCCTGAATCAAGCCATTTTAAAATTGCCACCCGAGCCATTGGATTACCATGCACTCAGTCCAAGAGTTACTGATTAGGAACAACCATGAACAATAATTCATGCCCACACTGTCATGCACAATAACACCTAACACATCTGTAAAAATTTAGGCGACGACCAATTTATATTGAAAGTTTGTGACCATATACATTGGCACTTCTCATCGTGCGGGAAATGGTTAAGGGTTCTAGAGGGAGGAACGACCTAACTGCTCTCCTAATAATCAGGCAGACCTGCTTCGTGCAGGATGCCACAAAATCCTTAGTTTAGTGACAGGACACTCAAATGGTGGAAGTATTAGTGACAAGACACTCAAATCAAATAGTTTGGCAAAACATTGAAGTATGCAACAAATCCTTAGTATTATTCCAACCATAGTGGTAGGAAGAATACATAAAAGGAGGCAACTATATATCTTCTCTCACAAGGACATCAATGTGTATTATATCTTTGATTCACTTATTTTTTAAGTGAGATATCGCATAATCTATTTTTACAACTAGTAGGGCTACCACGTATTCATTCAAAAGTTTAATTTCATTTATCATTAGAATTAAATACAAGTTGATTCATTTAGCTTTTCACCGGATTATAGGATAACCTAAAGACCGGGAACTGGTAACCCACGAAGACGAACATATGAGTACATGCCACCCATCATAACACCTTTAGTAAGTGGGGAGGTCCACAACTTTACATAAAGTGAATTCAATTCACTTCTTTATTCATGTGATGACAATAAGCCTGTCATCATAGCTTCATGGGTTGTATTGTACACTGAGTCCAACATCATCATCTAAGGTGCTAGAAGATGCTTCTCTATCTTGTCTTTGACGCATGTTTCTCTCGTGCCAGATTCTGGATAATGCTCTAGATCCATCAGTGTCTCTTTGGAGATATCTCCGAGTGGGGAACAGGTACTGGTCAGGAATTCGAAGAAAGTGTCCTGGAGCTGGAGGAGTTACATTCATCGTGTGATGAATATAGATTTTACACCATAGTTTCCCATTAAAATTGGTATCAGATTTGGTTGTTATTCTTGTTCGAATAGTCTTGATTCTACTCATTTTAAGTTTCTAGTGTTCCATTTATTTGTCTCTCTGAATCCCGTAAGATGCACAGTTGTGAAGGCGGACCTTTTTAAGCCCGGGTGAGGTGTGTTGTGGTCATATACCTTCTTGTAAGCTCACGGTGAAGGACAGAGATACTCCAGATGACATGGACACTGAAGAATGGGTTGCGTCGACCTCTGGACGATAACATGATGACTATGATGATGCTTTCGTGAATCTGTCAGATCTGATTCCCGTAAATGATGAAACACACATCACATAAGAGGAGAATCCATTACTAGGTTGGAAACTCCCTAAACTTCCTTACAATGAAGTTTATAAGAAATCAAAATCATTTCATTTGATTGCTAGTACAACTATTAGATCTAGAGAGTCGTGTATTCAAGTGAAGACCTCTGCTAAATCTGAGTATGATATTCCTCTGATTTCTCCTAAGGATTTAGCAATATTTAAAGAAGCATTTTGTTTATAAGTTTGTGCATATTGGTTGCGTACAGATAGGTATAACTCCTTTGTTTAGACAAGGTCTAAATGCTTCAGTTTTGTGTTGTCTATTAGATACCCACCATGAGAGCTTTAAAGGCTGTCTGTTAGCTACTCTACAGACAAGTCATAGTAATGGACCAATACACTTTAATGTGTTTCCTAACTATCCTGTGTCCATCCAGATTGATAATTTTCTAGATCAAGTTCTTAAGCTCCATTTGTAAACCACGGGTTTAAATATGAAGTCGGGGTCTTCCCCTCTAGCCATTTTTTATAGAATTATATTTACATTAACTAATACAGCACATCCTGCCATTAAACATGGTCCCTTTAAGGGTAGCAGTGTTGTTATGCATGCCAGTTTGACAGCTCAGAAAATTGAGCCAGAAGTTGTCAGTTGGGATAAAATTAGAGTGCCTCGTGAATGGACTATTTCTATAAAGTGTGTTTCTACAGCCACTTCATCAGTCCAGTCTGCCTCTCAAGTCATTGAAGATAAAGGAAAGGCTACCATTTCTTTTAGAAAATCTAGCTCTGTAAAGCCTAGATTGTCTACCTCTTCTTCTACCCAGTCATTTCTGTCTGATAAAGAGAAGAGTCCTGAAGAAGATATTCCTCCATGTAGCCATCCATCATTAGTCCATGATCCCAACACTGATTGTCTATGGTGTGAACACTGCTAGGTCCTAGTCCAGCAAAAATATATTCCTAAGAATGGCCTGCATATAAGCATGAATAGTTGTTCCCCATCTTCTTATCATCAGACTCTTTTACAAGCCAAATCTATGCTCAGAAGAGCAAAAGTCTCTATGGATTCTAAAGAGGCTACTTCCTCTCAAGCTGACCCTACAGACTTTCCATTTTCCAAATACTTTGAAGTCTACACAGAATATTGGCAACAACGCCGACAGTATTGGTACCAGCGTCAGCTAGATTCAAAGATAGAGCAGTCTGAGTCTGCTAGAATGCTAAACTGGAACAACAAAGCTACAAAGGTCATTCATGATCAAGTTGTCTCTTAGAATGAGAATATTAAGCGGATGCAAGATACACTCAAAGCCATTGAGCTTCATCAGTGGGGAGATATTCATTCTGCTGTATTATTATTAAATAAGAAAGTAGATAGTTTATCTTCTAATGTACAACAGCTGTCTACTAATCTGCAGCAAGTTCCTGATCAGGTCAGTAACAGCTTACAGTCTCATATTCAACAGTCTATTCATGTTGTTTCTGAAGGAACTGAGAAAAAGGTTATTGACAGTATTCAGACTGTCAATGACAAAGTAAGTAATTTATGTTTTTCTGTCTCTGAGCTTGAGCAGAATTTTCCTGCTCTTACTAGTGCTGTAAATAAATTAGAAAGCTCACAGTCAGACAAAAGTAGTATATCTTCGAGCTCTCAAAGTACTAACCCTGATTGGTCTAAAGCTATTACATGGGCTCAAGTTGCTGCTATGAAGTCTCCTTCTCAGCAAGGAGAAAAAAAAAGAAAAAGATTGGCATGGCGTGGCTACACTGTTGAAGAAGCTGAAAGTGTCATGGATGAAGGTATGCAAGATAGTTCTGCACCTCCTTGCACACTATAATGCGTACTCAAAATTTCCAGCCTAATTCTTATAAGGTTGAATGTAAGTCTCCTGATGAAATCAGAGAGATTATTCATGGCATGATTGGCTAGGAAAATACCCAAGTCTTACGATTCAACAAGCATGACAAAGATGTAGCCAGTACTATAACTAATGGATTTGTAGGCATTCTTGAAAGAATGGTGGGATGTCATTCTGGAACCAATGAAAGACACCATTATTAATGGTGAAGGCCAAGGAAATGAAAGAATTGGTGGTGGAATTGCTAGTCTCACAACTGATATAATTTATGAGTTCATTGGCACTGTAGAAGATGAAAAGAGATTAAGCACTACTGAATTCTTACGAGCACAACTCTACGATATGACTAAAGTCCATGAGTACCAGTGCTATAAGTAAAATTTTCTCTATAATTCAGGTATGCCTTTCAATTCTACAATGAAGCTAAGGTATGTGGAATCTTATCCACCATATTTTGCCAATGAATATAAAAAAGCAATGCATGGGCTATCAAGAAGCAGATTTAACATTTGGCCATATCAATCAAATTATTACTGATACTAACCAATGCCTTTGTCTTGAGAAAAAACATAAGAAAGAAGCCATAAAAGCTGAAAAAGCTTTAGGAGTAAAGTTTTGTAAGCTTCAAGTTCCATAATCAGTTTGGTTGTCCTGCTCCCAACTACTCCAAGCATAAAAGCTCAAGAAAAAAGTTCAAAGGCAAGAAAGAAATGTACTGATTGCATGTCCAAATCATATACTAAGCCCAGAAGAAAGTTCTTCCAAAGGAAGAAATATTTCCCTAATTCTAAACCCATAGAATGTTTTATTTGTAAGGGAAATCACTATAGTAAGAGTTGTCCTCAGAAAGGACAGAAGGCCAAAGCAAAATCCAAAGTTAATTTTGTTCAGAAACATCTTCTTGATGAAGATAATTATGTTTTAATATCTGATGAGGAAAGTTACATATCATATATTGAGTATTTTGAACTAACAGTTGTAGCAAACCAGATCACAGAGTCATCTTCTGACAGTAGTTACTCAGACTCTGATGAGGGTTATGATTCTTTTCCTACTTTTCATTGCAACATGATCCGGAGCTCATATGAACATCCGTTCATTCCTCCAAGCTCCATAGTTCTTAAACAAAAACTGGACCAGCTTAAGCAAGATCTTGCTGCCTGTCCTCCTCATATGGTGCATCACCATTATTCTCTTCAGTCCCAGATTTATGAGTTAAAGAATAAATTGGATGCTACAATCCAACAAGAAAAGAATGCTGAAGACCTGCGCCTTGCTCAACACACGGTGCTCTCTTATCCTCTACAGGATCCATATCATTTTGCTCTTTCCCCCCGGTAGAGGTTGAGGACCAAGGAAAATGGAGAAGTGCAAGAGATCATCCTTCTTCTAGTCAAGGTCGTAGTCGTACATTCATACCCATACATTTTCCATTTTTATTTCCTGAAGAAGAAGAAGAAGAAGTTGAAGTCCGCAAAGACACAAAGTTGTAGCTCCTGTACCACAGACTCATGTCTCCACTCCGGTTCCTACTCCAGGAACACCAGAAACGAAGAATTTGGAGACAACAGCGGTCTATCTCTTCTAGAGCGAGCAATCAGAAAGCCACTGAAGAATTCCAGGCTTACTCCAAGAAGAAGAATCAGCTTCCAGTCCTGAAATCACTGAAGAAGCCATTGATAGGTTTATTATGGAAAAATCCTATGATCAATATGAAGCAGAACAGAAAGCAGAGGTAAGTACAGTTAAAACCTCCTGCAATCCTTTCTGTAGAATCCAAATTTGTATTCCCAATATTCAGCCATACTCTCTAGATGCCATGATAGACACAGGTGCTGAAATTAGCCTGTTAAAAGCTAATGCCATCCCTAGAGATTGTTGGGTCTCTGAGCCATTACAAATAAGTTTTGATTCTAAGAAAGTGTTCTCCCATTGTTCTTCCTATATTCCTGTACAGTTAGGGAAAATGCAGACTACCTTTAAAGTCCATCAATTTGATCTTCTGCATTATGATATGTTGCTTGTTTCTGACAATCTGAATAATTGTATGCCCTATACTATTAGTCAAGATGAGATCCGTTTTCCTCAAGGATCCATCCCTAGACTACAAACCTACCAGTCTATTGTGCCTTCTGCACCTAAGCCCCAAAAAGTCTCTAATCTTGACTGGTTGCATAAAGCCATTTCTATGAATACCTCTGTTATTGATACCCTTATCAATAAAATTAAAACTGACTGCACTTCTGATAATCCTCATGCATTTATCCATCGGAAAAAAACATTTTTGTCAGTTAGATTTTCAAACCTCCACTTCTCCAAAGTTTAAGGCTCATCATATAGGAATGCCTCCCTCTGAGAAAATTGAATGTCAAGCAGAAATTGATAATCTGCTAAAAGGAGGATTCATACAGCCTTCTACATCTCCATGGTCATGTCCTGCATTTTATGTAAATAAGAGAAGTGAGCAAGTAAGAGGAAAGAAGCAGTTAGTGGTAAATTATAAACCACTTAATAAATACATACTACCTCCTATCAGCATCCTATTCCGAGAAAAGATGATTTATTGGCCCGAATTAATGGCAGTAAGGTTTATAGCAAGTTTTGATCTTAAAGTTAGGCTTTTGGCAAATCTTATTACATAAAGAAGATACATACAAGACTGCTTTCAACATTCCAGGTGGCCAATATGAATGGAAGGTTTTGCCATTCGGTCTCAAAACTGCACCATCTATTTTTCAGAAAAAGATGGATCAAATTTTTGGTCACTTAACTAAATTCTTAATTGTTTATATTGATGATATTCTGATCTTCTCTCAGAATACGAAAGATCATCTAGAGCACCTTGAACAGTTTTATCAAACTGTGTATGCCAATGGACTTTGTCTCAGCCCAACTAAAATGGAAACATTTAAAGATTCAGTTCAGTTTCTTGGCATTACTCTTAAAGATGGAGCCATTCTAATGCAAGAACATATATTTCAAAGATAAGTTTATTTCCTGATGAGATTACTGACAAAACACAACTCCAAAGATTTTTGGGTTGTGTTAATTATATTGCAGGATTCTATAAGAATGTTGCTGCAGACAGACTATTCTTAAATAAAAGACTTCGCTCCAATGCTCCAGCATGGAACTCTGGCATGACAAAGGTTGTTCAAAGAATTAAACAGAGTTGCCAGTCACTGCCATCCTGTCTCTTCCAGGTAATGGTTTAAAGATTATTGAGACAGACGCTTCTGAAGAATATTGGGGAGCAATCCTCAAAGAAAGAATGGAGAATGGTACTGAGAAAATCTGCAGGTATGCTTCTGGATCTTTTAAAGGCCCAAAACTTCAATACCATTCTAGCCATAAGGAAATTCTAGCTGCCAAGAAATCTATTCAAGCTTTCCTATTCTTCCTGCAACATGAAAAGTTTTTACTCAGAACAAATTTGTAGCATTTCAAAGGAAGATTATATAAAGGCGACCCTACAAATAAGACAACTTATGGTCTTCTTCAGAGATGGGCTCAGTGGTTCGATGGATATGAATTTGATGTTGAACACATCTCTGGTAAGAAGAATGCTCTCGCTGATTTTGCCAGCAGAGAGTTAACACCGTCTAAAAAGGTGAATGTCACTCAGGTATTCCACGAATTTTTAGAACCAATATGGAATACATCCACATGTACAAATTACTTGAGGTCCTTGGAAATATGTTATAATCAGATGTCCTGTGAAGCACAACACATACTTCTTTCTTGAGGTATCATTTCTGTATCTCCTTATCAGACCTCTGAAGTTGCCTGTAGATTTGTGGATCCTGAGATCCCTACAACAGAATTCCATTCTCAGGCATGAGCCTATGGTATTCTGTACACTTCAATGGCAATGGAGACATTTATAGATATGTGGAGCGACTAGCTGATGACATTCCAGTTGAAGGAAGGCAACTTAGAAAATTAGTTCCCAGGCCAAACACGTTATGGAGGTTTGAGTTTTCCAGATTATGGCCAAAGGGTCATCCATTAGAAAATGATGCTTGGAATCATCCCTAGTATCCCTGGTGATAGGCTAGTATATTGCAAACCATTTAAATATTTCTTATCTAAATTCCTGCCTACTCAAATTTCTTACAGTCCATTAATTAATGTTAGTCAGGATACTGTTAGAAATATCATAATAAATTATAAAATCCCATGGTATGTCAAACAATGTTATTATGTCAGAACTAATCCATTGCAGGGACATCATACCAATCCTAATGGACATCTGTGGTGCAAAATCTTCATCCATCACACGATGAATGTACCTCCTTCAATGCCAGGACATTTCCTTTGGATTCCTGACCAGTATCTTTTCCCCACTCGGCGTCATCTCCAACGAGATACTGATGGATCTAGAGCCTTATCCATCTATGGTACGAGAGAAACACATGAGATCAAAGATAAGAAAGAGAGGAATCTTCCAGCTCCTCTGATGATGATGCCAGACCCAGCGTCCAATATAGCCCGTGAAGCTATGATGACAGGCTTGTTGTCATCACTTGTATAAAGAAGTGAAATCATTTCACTTTATGTAAAATTGTGGACCACCCCACTTACTAAAGGTGTTATGATGAGTGGCATGTACTCATCCGTTGTGTCTTAGTGGGAATCTTTTGGTAACTTGGGTTACCGGTTCCTGGTCTTTAGGTTATCCTGTAATCCGGTGAAAAGCCTCTCTCTTTTCCTATATAAGGAGATGTAGAGACTCATTCACTACATCGGATTTCATCGGATATAAGCGTCTTCTTAGTAAGTCCTAGATTTTTTCATTAAGTGTCTGTAATTTCTTGAAATATTTCTTAATGTCTTTGTTGTCAATAGCAATCTTCTGAAATATTAGTCATAAACAAGAATATTTTAATGGAGTTTTTCTCACCCCCAACTTGTAGTTTTTCCATTTTGACACTTAGGGGAAAATTTGGAAAAACTACCAACTATAGAGGCATATGTAGCTGCAAAAACACTGCTAAACCCACTAGTGATAGCCAAAACCACTACTAAAAATAGCGAGAAAAACCATAAAAACGGTCCAAAAAATTTCTCCTACTATGCTTATTGTTTTATTCTGGATAAACTTTTCCAAAGGAGGGCTACCTGAAAACAACATTTTGAGCCTTTTTCTTTTACAGTTTTTCACACAGAGAACTATATTGAACTCCGGAGGCCACCACGGCCCTGAAAAATTAATACAAAAATTTCTTGCAATTCAATTTTTCATAATTTTTAATGTAATTGTATACTTTAGTATATTGTAATAATTTGCACATTTCCATAATCACCCGCAAACATTGTAAGTGTTTAAAAACTGGAAGAGAACTATAATAAAAAATAGTGAAATTTGGTTCTAAAACACTCATGAAATCCTAGATCTCATTCGTAGCATTCGGTATAAACAATACCTCTGGGAGTGCACTTACGGGTAAAGCCTTCATGACTACTACTACACTTAATGCCTAATATAGCTCCAACAACATCGTCTTGGAATCGACCCTTTAAATCAACAAGGAGTAATAAGGACACAATGCACACACTATGAGCCCTCCCATAAATCTGTAAATGATTGCACAACTTAAATCTGGACTGAGAAATTATTTGAGTATATAGAAAATTTACGCGCACGTATGAGGATATTTCTTTGATCCAGTGTCAATAATTTCCTAGACCCCTTTCAGTATTGTCTTGGTACCGTGTATCGAATTAGTTTACGTACATTAATGCCTCTTTCACATATCACTGGGTATATCAAAAGGGCGACAAATTATTCCATGTACCAATGAGTATATTGTAAGGGCACGTATATAGAAAGGTTTGGTATATCACACTGATGGTATATAGATTGGGAGACTTTATACCTGAAGTGATAAGATCCTAACCCTTATTTCAGTTGAATTCTGATAAAATGGGCACCAATTCACCCCTAAGTTTTTTCTTCCCATATTCACAACTACTCAGAGGAAACAACTATGCTTCCTGGAAGAAAAAAATCAAGACATAACTTGAGTTTGAAGAGATTTGTATTGTTGTGAATGGTACTATGACTAGATTAACTACTGATACAACACAACAATAGACATAGTTTGATAGATCATGATCAGAAGGCTGAGCTAATCATCTTGTTTAGAGTGTCTAATGATGTGCAACCCCACATTCGAGATGACCAAAACAACCAAAGAAGCATGGGATAAGTTAAGCATAGTATATGAGGCCAGAAAAACAAGAATGTCATTCACTGAATTTGCAAATTTAGTTACACACATCTGAAGTTTAAGTAAAATGAGAAAATCGAAGCTTTCTTGAGAAGAGTTGTAGAGTTGAGGGCTTCACTTATAGCCTTGGGATAAGCGAGATCACTGATGAAGCTCTCATTCCCATTGTTCTGAGAGCTCTCCCTTCTTCATACATTATTTTTTTGATAACCCTAAACATGTAAGATACGAATAGTGAGTTTTGATAAGTTGGTAAATCTACTATAACAAGAGGAAGCCCTATATAATAAAGATGATGAAGAGGAGCATGACACTTTCTTCTCATCAGAAACTGGAAAGGAAAAGGAAAAGACAAACCTAATTCCCATCAAAATTCCCAACATCAAAATCAATATCAACATCAAAGTGGATAAACAAAGCAAAATACGCAATGTCCAATCTATAAAAGAGGACATGAGTTGAAATATCTGTTGGTATAATATATACAAGAAAGGTTCATCAAGTAATTCTAGACCTCAAAACCAATAATCTCATAAGGGACACTACAAACTACAATCAAGGGAAGAAAAAGGGGAATCTGGAAAAGAAGACCCCATCAACAAGGAAATATTGTTGAGCAAGGGTGAACATTTAGATAATGAAGGCTACTTGTACACTTCTCAATCAAGTGAACCATCCACATCATCTAGTGATGTTTAGTATGTTGATTTTGGAGCCACTCGACACATGATCAGTCATATAGATTAGTTTACTTCAATGAGGGACACTCATTCAAAAAACTATGTTTCGTTAAGTGATGATTCTTTATACATAGTTCAGGGGATTGGAAACATTTCACTACCCCTTGGTTCATGCAATTGTAGATTATCAGATGTACTATATGTCCCTGGGTTGACTAAAAATATGTTTTTTAGTCAATCAACTCCTAGATCACAACTTGAAAATTGAATTTGATATTCATTATGGCAAGAAAACGTGTTTAATTCGAGATAAATCATGAGGCTCAAAAATAGTTGCAAAAGCCTCTCAATGTGTGAACGCATGTTCCAGCTTGATTTTATCTGGAGAGTTGATCAGGAACTTGTGGCTAAGAAATCTACCTCTGCACAGTTGTGGCATCAGATACTTGGTCATATCAAGTTTCAAGTATCTTCAAGACACTTCACCGGCACACACTATGGTTAAATGGTTTACCATCTCTCTAAAAGGATACATAGATAAGTGTCCTCACTTTCTAATAAGGAAAAAAACACAAAGCTTCATTCTAGAAGAGTAATTTTCGAGCTCATGGAAAGCTTGACTCTAGTTCATACCAATCTTTATGGTCCAATGCAACCAAGTTATTCTAGATTTCAGTACTTCCATTCTTTGTGTTTATGACTATTCTAGAAAAATGTGGATTTTTTTGTCTTTGCAAGAAAAGTAAAGCTTTTGAAACCTTCCAAGAAGTTTAAAGTGGTTATTGAGAATGAAACTGGTTGTCGCATCAAAAATCTCTACTCAAATCGATGCGGGGTAATTCACTAGTAATGAATTCAAATACTACCTATAAGCTCATGGGATTTGTCAACAAATGCCTCCCTCCACACACACCGTAGAAAAATGGTTTTTTTGAGAGAAGAAATTGTACTATCATGGAAATTATGTGATGTATGATGGATGACTCTGGACTAGCAAAGACATTCTGGGAAAAAGAATACAAAGACAACAGTGTATTTTTTGAATAGAGTGCCCATAGTTTCTCTTAACAGAGTAATACCACATGAAACATGGTCAAAGTGGAAACCATTTGTTGCACACCTTAAGAGTATTCTAGTGCAAATAAAGTATGCACATACCTAAGCAAAATATAAATAAATTGGACATGAAGTCATAGAACACTCATTTTCATTAGGCTATAATGAAGAGAACTTTTGGGTACATATTGATGGATCCTGAAGACCAAGAGATTCTACACTAGTAGATATGTTGAGTCCTTTGAGAATAAGGAAGCAAAGTACTCCTCCTCCAGACTCACCTAATGTAGATTCTTCACCAGTTATAAAAACTAGAAGTTGATATTCCCATAGATGATGAAAGTGATGATGGGGATGATGGTGATTATCTGATAGAACCACGACCCACGGGAATAGTCTTAGCATATGCCCAATTGGTATACTAGCATGTTGTGAGATGTAAAAATTGATGCTCCACCAGATACATCCGTCTTTGGACCATGGACTTGCATAGAAAAGAAAAAGAAGAAGTGAACTTTTCTTTGACTAAGTAGAGTTATTGAATATGATGAACCCTCCACAATCTAGGAAGCCCTATAGTCAAAATCTTGGAAAGATGCCATGGATGTTGAATACAACTTAGGGATGATAAACAACACTTGGCAGCTTGTCAATCTTCCACTAGGGAATAAACCCATTAGATGTAGATGGATATTCAAAAATAAGTACAAAGAAAATGGGACCAGTGGACAAGTATAAATAAAGACTATTATGCAAAGGGGTATGCACAAAAAGAAGGCATTGACTACGAGGAGACATTTTCTCCCATTGCTAAGATCAAAACTGGTCAAGATGATCTTTGCTCTAGTTGCACAGTTTGGTTGGAAATTCCATCAAATGGATGAAAAAAGTTGCCTTTCTAAATGGATATTTACAAGAAGAAGTCTACATGACTCAACCTAAGGGATATATTGTACCTGGTCAAGAAGAAAATGTATATAGACTCAAGAAATCTCCGTATGGCCTCAAACAGGCACCCTGAGCATGGTACATCAAAATTGATGAGCATCTCATATAACATGGATTTATTAGAAATCCATACGATCCCAATATTTACATCAAAAATCAAGGGGGGATATTGTGATTATTGTTGTCTATGTTGATGATCTAGTCATCACTAGAATGTTCAGTGAAAATGATTGATGCAATAAAGAAAGATCTTAATTGAGCATTTTTACATTACAGATCCCAGGCTGATGCATTATTGTCTTGGATTGGAAGTATGACAAGAAAGAGAATAACATCTTATGTTTCTCAGTTGAAATATACCAAGAAAATACTCAAGAAATTTAGGATGATGGATTACACATCGATTGCTACTCCTATGGAGAACATATTATAGTTATCTCATTCAGGTCAATCTCCTCTGGTAAATTCCACTCTCTATCAGCAATTGATTAGGAGTCTCATTTACCTAACCTACACTAGAACATATAATAGCTTTGCAGTGAGCTATCTATCCAGGTTCATATAGGAACCCAAAGTTTGTCATTGGAAAGTAGCAAGGCAGCATCTTGAGATATCTCAAGGGATCAGTAGATCTCAGTCTAGAATACAAGAAGAATGACAAACTTCTTCTTATCAGGATATTTGGATTTAGATCATGTAGGAAAAATTGATGAAAGAAGATCCACTTCAGGATTTGTGTTCTTTATGGGATCTAAAACAAATATCATGGGGAAGCAAGAAACAAATTTTTGTTTCTCGCTCTTCCACAGAAGCCGAGTATCATTCTGTAGGTGAAAAGTTTTCTATAAATTGATATGGCTGCGTTGCATATTGTAAGGACTTGGAATACCACAAGACAAACCGGCCACCTTGTATGTTGACAATGAAGGTGTTATCAAACTTGTTTGTAATCTAGGTTTTCATGAAAGAACAAAACATATTGAGGTACAAGTACATTTCATATGTCAACATGTCTTGAATCACAATATACAACTTTGAGTTTTTTCTAACAATTGAACAATGAGTAATATATATTCACAAATTTACTTGCATGTGAAAAGTTTGAGTTGTTCAGAGAGTTCCTCTCCTCATCCCTTGAGGCAATGCAAAATAAAGGGGGGGAATGTTAGGGAAAATATATTTTACCTAACACCGTATGCTTTTCTATACATATGCATTATCCACCACATCCATCACATTCATGTTATCCACCACGTCATGTTGCTCCTTCGCATTGCCCACAACAGCACTTTGCTTTCACCTATTTCACCACAACTGCATATGATATTCAGTATTGCACATAATCACTATTGGTTGCTATTAGTTCGCGTTTGCTACCTATGGAACATCTTTTATTGCCATTTAGGTATCTGGCTAGGTGAAATATCTATAAATCACCTGTAGCCTAAACCATTGAAATTAATTTGATTATTAATAAAATACTATATGATTCTTGTACAATGTGTTTAGGTATTTGTCCTATCAGAGTCTACCATTCATGGGGAGTGTGCATCGAAAATGCTCACCTCTTAACGACCTATTGTAAACATTTCCTGATGATGGAATCTTGCCTCCATTTTGTGACAATTATAATCGATTGCTAAGGGGTATGTGAATTTACTTGTAGCCTACACATTCACAAACATTAGTTATAGTAATCGCCTTGGCATCCCCCTTTCATCATAATAATATAAGTCTTCGATATGCAAATCGATTGTACTATTACACATTACCACCTATTGTACTGGGAAGATATGTATTATTTCAACTTGTTTATGTGCTAGCCTAAATTCCATCATTGACACATTTCATGGATCTGTACAATCCTTTTGATAGAAAAACCTAATTTGGACCATACACACATTTTCTTCACACTTACTAACATTATAGGGGGAGTGTTAGGGTAAAATAATGAACAAGTGGGGATACCTATTGGGTGGACCACCATAGAATCATGCCCCATGTTATTTTAAAGTTGATAACAACAAAATATTCCATTATAGATCATATCATATATCACAATTAGAGTGTCTACGACATAGACCACTAGTACCCATCCTATCATCATAGGATGATTTTTCACGGGATTGTGGAATGCCAAGGCCATTAAATCATACGAGAAATAGTCCCATTATTATGTTTATTATTATCATTGAGATCACTCTCATTTACTATGTAGATTACAAGAACTATGTTCTTGTCCAAAAATGTGAGGAGAGAAGTGGAAGTCGATGGCCACAATAGCACTCAAGTTTCATCCATTAATAAAGGAAATACTCCTTATTTCTACTCAGGGGTTTATTCGCTTCGGGTCTACATACCCCACTATAACACGTCTTGGGCTAAGGGACCACCGTCTCTTTACCACTTTTTTGTTATTTTCTTTCAAGTCTCCTTCCGTTACTCGTACATTCTCATAATTTGTAATATATAATTAGCTAAATCTATGGTTAATTTAACTACACATCATAATCTATAATGTTTGGCAATTTAGTTATGGGCATGCTATAATTTCTTTAATTATATCTTACCTACTCTAGTATTCCTCTAATACATATGATTTCAGTTGGCACATCTAGTGCATCCTACTTCTTCTACTCCTTCTCCATGCGTACTCTATATCATTCCTACAACACAACTACTAGATACCCTATGACCCACTATGTTGACCCCCATGGTATGTAAATACTTCTCCATTGGCTATCAACGACTCCTATATGATTAGGGACATGTGCTTACTCCACTCCTACCAATCCTCCAATTGATAATTTTATTAGGCCTACAAGATAATGGGTATAGCACTGATGATTCCGACAGATGAGCCACTGACTATGCCATAGAACTTAATCGATGTAGCACATTTCACAATCTTAACATTTACTCGTTATTGAAGTTAGATGAATCATATCTAGCCAAGATGGAACTAGTTTATCTATTGTTGGATCATAGCCTAGCAATAGCCAATTTAAGGGCTATTCCTCCATCTACTCAATGCCATGATGTACCTGGTTTCAAGGGTACATCCTAAGCTATACCATTATACTATTCGTGATCACCTGCTACATCTACCTCAGGTCACTTCTCCATCAACACTTGGAAAGCTGTCCTTCTAGCCATGCACTCTCTTCATTATACAATTGCAACTCTACTAGCCTCCTTGGGCCATCCCCCATAGTCAAAGATACTTTCTTTGAGATTTTTTGCACTACCTGATGGCCCCAGCTTAACTAGGAGTTCCCTACAGATATCTTTGATATGTCTTCCTGCCACAAATCACTCTACTCACTTATATCACAAATGTGTAAATATCATCTAGCTTATTCTTACTGGCCTATGTGGTCATTCTAACTGGGCCCAATACAGCTATTTACTTGCATGAACTCCTCATTATGTATCCACTCGCACTGGGAAATCTTATGGCTCCACTGATTCTCATCCTGTGGAAAACTAGTATCCAAATCATCTATGATAGGTGGGCACATTACACACATTCCTTTTGGTTTCATCTCTATTTGCAATGACTCTTTCTTAGGATATTCTCCAAATCTTCACTCAGTTGGTATGCACATAGTTTTTGAAAACCACATGTTATACATAATGAATAATATGTAATGGGTATGTATAATTTATACATGTAAGGTCTCTTTATATGATCAACCTCACACTATGAACTTATGCAAGTCTCTAGATCTAACTCAAAACTGGCTATGATATTGAAAATGGACAATCTCAGTAGATAATTCGGGTCCCTACAAAATATCATTTTACAGCTCACATCTTCCACTCCACATCGGTCACTAACATGACCTGTACTCTCTCCCCCATAACTGGAAATCACCACTATGCGATTTCTAATCCTCTACACATACACATTCATACTTTGTGTAGGCACATCTAGTCTTTATCATCTATTCAACACAGCATCTGATGCACACCTTGTATCTTCACTACCATATGACACACTCTATGGGTCACAAGGTTCATACTCAACTAATGAGTTGTATGAATATGCAAATTAACCATCACGTCGCATTCACTTACATGGTTACCCTCTAATTTTTATGTAACGTACTCATATGCCAATCACTGCGATATTTCCTCGACCGAATTTCTCTGATGACACACTCATTGTTCTATGGTTCAATTCTTGCATTATTGAGGGGTACTTTTATAATATGAACCTACATCTCAATTACTCATACACATTAATTGGGTGGGTATGTTGCTCCTATCAAATTCATATCTACATACCATTCCATCCCATCCTCGATTAGGGCACAACATAGATGCACGATCCTCGTTGCACCTTATTCTCGCTTGATTATACTGTCCCAGGGTACACTTTATTTCCCATCACTAGACTTTAGACTACAGGCCTCAAATGTCAGATATTTTCAAAAATATAACCAACATGTGCACTTCACTTGGTATTTTGAGAGTGACATTGCAGATCTACTCATAGGTCTTTGCATGTTGTACATTATGCTACGGCGGTCACTATACCTCTTACCAATCCCAGTAGGACGCGCTCACTGGGGCACTTGCGACTTTTTCACACACTACATGTCCTATTGTTTCATTTACATACGATAATTCCTATGAAGTTACTCAACACGTTACTTTACACTTGACATATATTATACCTTGGAATATGTTTTTATCTTTACTAACTTTACTATAGTCATTATTTCACGTTTATTTCCACAACTAATACACGCTCCACTGTTTTGTCTATATCTTGAGCATTTTTACTCTGATTTACACCCTGTTTGTGGAATAATTGTTAGAATTCCACTTATCATTGTATTGAACATGTTTTGTATTATGTTTCCCTACAAAGTCTTTCATCAATTGTATACACATTTTAGTGATTTTTACCCTTTTATATCTATTTCGGGATTACTTTTGGCTTAGTGTTCATTCTTTTCATCACTTCCATTTTCACCAGAAGGGGGGCAGATCATTGGGGTCATCCTATAATTCCCCTTACATCACCTACATTCACTACCAATTCACATTTTAAAACATTTACTAATTCACCATGTATATTTCACCATCAATTCCCCCTAATGACCTAATCTGGGGAAAAAACATCAGATTTGTATAATTTCTTATGGGATTTTCATCATTCCCTCCTAATGACCTAACTTAGGGGAAACAAGCAATGAAAAAATATTTTCATGTGACATTTCATCAATTTCTATGGAACTTCCCCATAATGATCTAACCTGGGGAAACTAACATAAAATCTCTTTACAAGTAACCAATCAAGCATTCGATCAATAAATTAATCAATTAACACATTCAAAACCTCTAACAAGTTAACATCTTTCAATCAACACGAGTTCAAAAAAACTAGCCTCCTTAATGACCTAACTTGACAGAGTCAGATATGTTTCTTTCCAGATAACCTAACTTGGGTAGTTATTCTACATTTTCATTTTCTTCTAGATGACCTAACTTGGAAAAAATCATACATTTATGTTTTCTTCTAAATGACCTAACTTGGAAGCCATCTTATTGTGTGACACCCATGGAGTGGGGGTAAGAGTGACATCTTCCCTATACCACTCTTATGTGGGTCAACTATTTGATCCAAATTCATTTGGATCCAAAAACCACAAAATTTGATCTGAGTCTGTCTGCAATGGCTAGATCTTGAGGATGTAGTTAAACTCATTGGAGAATAACACACTTTTCTCCCTACACTCTTCCTTCTGACATCAGGATGCACAAATCCTACTGGCATGATTACATCTTATGTAAGCATTTCAGGTTACAGGAACTGATCACTCCCTACCCATCTTCGTGAAGGTTCATCATTATGCCGATTTCAAGAAATTATCAATAAATCCAATACTACAAATCATACTCTAATTTTAGTAAAACTTCATCATGATATTACTCTTTTTTTCTATGTCACATGATCATCCATCTGATCCATGGTTATGACATGCTTATATAGTTATTTCGCATGCTTTCTACTACACATTTAGGCATTCATCTACAACATTGACTTATCTCTAAATCTCTTTATTAGGTACACATCTCTATATACTTTATGTTACTAAGATTTCCAGTCAACCAAGCATAAAGTGGGGGAAAATGTAGTCACAAAAATCACGTACACTTACTATTATAATTATACTACCATTGGGTATGTTGTTTTTATATATGGATTTTGTGTAAGAAAAGTATTCACTAATGACCCATCCCCTTAGTCATGTCATCAGTTAATTGGTCATCATTTTATTTGTCTACACATTAGTCATTTGTTTACTACAGTTTATTCATCTTTGAAGGGAGTATCTTAGGTGTCATATTTTGTCTTGATTTTCATCATCTACTTCTTTGCTAGATTGCCTAGGGTAGAATTAGGGAGTCCTTAGATGCCCCAATTCATTATTTTATGCACCCTAGTCTTCCGTAGCTCTTGATCCTAATTTAGATTCTTCGAGGTCAATATTTGTTCATCACCTCGTTCATTCCCCTCAGGTACCAGTTTGCATGTTCCGTGTCATTAGTGTCAAAATTTGAGCAATAAATTCCTATATAAATAGTAACATCCTTACTAATCTTATGGGTATACATCTTACCATAAAGGGCTAGTTATCTACTAAGGCCATGGACTACATTTGGGCATCTTCTAAATTTGCATCACACAACTGCATAGGAGGGAAGTTTTCTATTCATTCCATTTCATCCACCGATTGCATTTTTACATCTAGTTAATTACCTACCATGCTTCTATGTCATTGAAACTAGGGCACCCTAGGCACAAAATTGCACACACAATACACTAGTAAACCCTACATTGGGTATTCATTTTCCAGTGCACAATTTTGTAATTCCACCATGGATTACCATTTTAATTGTCCCTTCCTTGGCCTATTTTCCATATTTAGATTGAAATAAATTTCTTCTTCATGTCCTACTTGAGTACATTGTGAAACAAAACCATATTTTATTGAGTACAACACTAAAACATGTCCTTTCTAATCTTGTACATTCTGATGAGATATAAAAACACCTACAAGACACTCAAAATATAGAGGTGGCGCACTAAATTATACCTAAGTTTGACCTAGTTTGACTGAAATGTGGTTATTCCCCTTATTTAACCAAAATTGCCCTGATCTGATACAATTGACCTAATTGACTTAAATGGACAGTAAATGATACTAACTAACCTACTCTGACATAATAGACCCATTGGCTTAAACCTAAACCCTACCTTGAAGAAAATTCCCCTAATTTCACCAAGTGACATAAATTGAGTTAAATTAACATAAATGAAGAATTTTATCTTAATATGCATCAAAATGTGACATTTGAGTGTTGTAGATCTCCCTTTCATTTGAATGGAACTAATTGAGTCCTAATAAAACTAATGTGATAGTTTGATGTGTATTAGTGCATGATTGGTGTGAACAAGGCCATATGAGCCCATAACACAAGTCAAATTATTGGATAACAATGTATTAGTGTTCCATTGGACATAAAAAAAGATAACCAATCCTTAATGCACCGTAATTTGACACTTTATTTAATGTGTGTTAGGGATAAATTGGCAACAATTAGATTTTGCTGTATGATCCCTAATACAAATCAAAATGTTTGTTTGAGCTATATTAAGGATTGGTATGGTATTAATGGGCCATTCAAGTCCTAATATATGTCAAAAAAATGCTTCATGTTAGGGTGTATCATGGCTCAGTTGGCACTCACATTATGGCCAAAGTATCCCTGAATACACCTAATGTTACTCTTTAACATGTATTAGGGATTCATTGGCCTAGGTTGTGCCAATTAAAAAATAACAAACATTTAACAATTCTATTTTTCAGATTAGTATATTGGGGATTAATTGACTGTCAACGGGGCCAATCAATCTCTAATACACCCTAATGTGCTAATTTTTTATTATCATGCATCACAAACCGACAATTACAACATCCAAACACAATCAAGGTTTTACCACAACTTACAACATAGTGCACCAAATCCCAATACACGAAAAACCGACACTTTGATTGAAGTTTTGGTATGAGCCTCACAGAAATAATATTGAAGTATTCTTCATTAATGTAAGATGAATATTAAATACATATATATATATATATAGGAAATAGCTTCCCTATAATTTATGATCTAACCTTATTAAAAAGCTACCAACATTACTCACCTATTTCTATTATGCGTGAGTTGTTACAAACAACTCGTAACTATTAACCACACCAACAACCCCAATAAAGTACACACTAACAAATGAATTTTGTAACTTTCCCCCCTTAGTGTGAAAATGGTACAAAAACATACACACACTCAACTGTAATATGATCACCCCTGTGAAACATGTAAGGCTGTGTCTTACCCTAGGCAATCTAGGTAGTTGCCTAGGGAGCACAAAAAGGAGGGCGCTGCATTTTCAAAAAAAAATTCCAGGTGGCAGGTCAGCTAGGTAGTGAGGCAGTCGACTAAGGATTCAAATTAAAATTTTACAAAAAGCATTGATATAAAAGGAGGATGCCATTATTAGCCAATTTCAAATTCTTTTTTTGAATTGTAATCTATTCTCTGATTCCCGAATCTCCTGGCCCTACCCCTGTGGCTGAAAATTTTGGAGCGACTGTTTAATGTTAGTCTGTTCTTCAGTAGTCTAGTAGAACTGTAGTCTGTGATTGTGAAGTATGAACTTAGAACATGGTAACGCCATAACTGTAACATGTCCTGGACTCCTGTGGACTTGTTCTTAACTTTGGAAATTTGAAATTGATTATTGGAGCGCTCAGTGAATGTTCTTAACTTTGGAGGCTAGAGCGACTCAGTCTTGTTCTTAACTTAAATTTTCTCAGTTCTCAGTCTCAATCTCACTCTGGCAGACTGCATTGCAACATTCGTTTAATTTCATGAAAACTCACCCATTCCTACATAAAAATATTCTCGAGCACTTATAAAACCAATTATGATGAAATCCCATTTCTATTACGGTGGCACAACTTGATCTTAAACCAAAAACACTAAACAACATGTCAACACAAGATAATAAGGAACCCTACATTTTTCCCAACTATCATATTTCACCCTCTTTGGCTCTTTCATTTTATTCTATCTTATTTTTTTATTATTTTTATCTTGATTTTAATTTATTTTCAATTTTTTTCATTTTTTATTTACTTACATAACATATTTCCATTTATGATTAATTATTTTAAATATTTTTTATATATAAAATCACACTTTTATTGATAAAATAGATAATTACAATGGTGATCGTGAAAAAGATGGGTTGACACAATCACACCCTAGAATTCCAATCAAATCAAGCTAGTAGGGCTTGAGAAAGAGGCCGATAAAAACATTACAAAAGTGACGCCCTCAATACAAAAAGGGAAAACAAAATAAGGAGCTGAAAAACAAGGTTGAGCCAGAATCTAGGCCACAACAACAAACATGGCAGTATAAGGTGGATGAGGAGGATTGTATGGCTTATCTCCTCAGCCAAATCCAGGGTGAGTTGTGTCGGGGATGAGCTCCCAACCAATTTCTTTCATTTGTTGTTGCTACTAAATATCCAAATCATCAAACTACCGAGAAGGAGAGATGGCAAGAGAAATCTGCGGGAATTTTTCCTGTTGCAGGGAAGACCACCTAGAACCGAAAAGGCTGCCAAAAATTCCACCATGAGCGTGGAAGGAGGGTCAAGACTGAGGGGACCAATGTCATCGAGGATAGGAGATTCATCAAATTTGGGAGCGGCATCTGGGAAACCCTCTTCTTCAGGAAGGAGGGGGACAACGGCGCAACTGAGACGATGACCAGTGGCGAGTGGAAGCATTAGGGGAACATGGATGACCACGCAGGGAAATTTTTGATGAAAAATTTCATAAACATTTCACTCTTCATGTTATTCACGCATAGAAAAGTTATTAAATTGATTTTTTATCGGAAGGGAATGAATACATTTTGTAATTTTCATAAATAGAAATATCAAAGATAAGTCTTAGTCAGAAATAATATTTTTCAGATTATTATGTTTTAGTGATATTTTTGATACACATTATAATAATATATTTTGTGATTGTATTTTAATAACTTTTCTAAAATGCTTTAGTTTTTTTTTCTAATAGATTCATTTAAATTACACTACAATCCCCAATACCAAGTTTGAGCTTAAATTTCATCTAATACCATTACCAAAAATTTGGTTTTTTACATATCAAATTCAATTTCTTGTTATAATTCAATCAGTTTTGTGTATTTATTTTGTTGATGTCATTTTTTTTTTTTCTTACACAACACATTAAAATTCATGTTTTCATTAGTCCATGTTCTATGTATTAATTTATCAGACATAATTACATCATTATCTATGCATTAAATATAAATCTCGATTCCCTTTCTTTCCTCATCCTTAAATAAAATTCAACACCAATCAAGTAAGGCCTAAAATTATATACTAAGACTAATTTTACTTGACCAAAGGGTCTTAATATATGTGTTCACATTATTAAATATATATGTTGTTTGTTATTGTTAAAAATGTTCTTTATATTTTTGGGATTTAAATTAATTCTAATTTCTTAAAATAGTATTGTATTGTTAGTCCATTAATAGAAAGCCAAATAATTTTAGGTCATTTGAATTCAACAAATATGATTAATTATTTTGTTCTGAAATTTTATTATTTATTAACATCTTGAGTTGTTAACATTAAATGAAATTCAACACAAATCAAATGTCGCCTAAAATTATATATTAACACTAATTTTACCTTGCCAATTAATATGTTCATATTATTAAATATACAGATTGTTTGTTGTAGTTGAAGATGTTCTCAAATTTTTAATATGATTTTAACTAATTGTATTTTCTTAAAATAAGATTATATTGGCAATTTATTAATAAAAATCCAAAAAAATAATAATAATTTGAATTCAATAAATATGACTAATTATTTTCTTTGAATGTTCTATTATTTACCAAGGTCAAGTTTTTAATGTTTTCGTTCACACTAAAAATCCATTTGCTACCTTTCGTAGCATATAACACCATTTGATTTCGAAGATCATGACTTTGTAGGGACTTTTCAGTGTGTATCCTCAATTTGCTAAAAGTTTTGGTTTATCTAATCATCATATTATATATCAGAAAATACACGTATATTAAAGGAGTATACATTCTCAACTTTTCAACTATTTGCTGACAGCTTGTTCCTATTTTTTAAGCGCAAATATGCGGTCTTAAACTTACAAATGCTTTTGTATTAACCTCAAGGGAGAAAGCTCAACGAGTAGCATTGATATCAGTTTTAGGTACTGTGAAGTTTTTGTTTCAATATAAATAAAGATTTTATTCCCTTGTGATTATTGATTTGAAATTTATGTTTCAATCATATGAATACAATAAATGTGACAGAAGTTCCTAAAGTCTTCTATTAATCAGTGTTGGGAAAAAACTTCCCTCGTTGAACAAACACCAAAGAACATTTAAGTTTTCCATTACAGAATACAATGCTATTGAAGTAGTTTTACACAATCACAAAAGCAAAGCTTATATGTTGAGAGCATGGTGTTCAAGAAACATTATTGGTTTTAACACTAGATAAACACTCGTGATAGATTAGAACATATACAAACAATGTTTAGCATACAAACAATGACAGGTACTCTCTTTTAAGGAAAGTAATCGAAGGTACGACACTAAGTTACTTTTCCGTTGTGGGTATTTCAACGGAAACATGACGTCCATCTCCTCCTTCCCTCTGCCAACTCTCATCACCATTATTAACCAATTTATTACGCTGTTCCTCTGCAGCTGAACTGTTAATCGATTCCCTGTTATCTGCTTTTTTCTTCCATAACAGAAACTTCCACTTCTCTGGGACCAGATTCCACAGACTGATCAGGTAAATGAGCCTCCTCAACGCTTGCTCTGCAAAGAGGGCACGATGAATGGGAATAAAACCACATATCAATACAATCTACGTGGAAACTGTGATTACAGCCGGGCAGCATTCTGGCCTTGTCGTTCTCTTCGAATTCGCACAGGCAAACTGCACAACGCAAACCGTCTTCGAAACATTCAGGTTTATAAACGAAAACAGGGAGCGCATCTACCATAGCCCTGCCCATCCCATCCCTTCGCGACGTCGAAAAATTGCCGTCTTCAGCTACTCGCGCAGAAAATTCACGAGCTTGCGAGATACCGATCCACCTCCTCGGACGCCGTTCGGCTTGTCTAAGTCTATTATTATTCATTCTGAAATACCAACGGAAATAGGCGTAGTAAACAACAACAACACCAATAATAATACACACGCTCAATATAGACGTTATGGTTGCTACGAGCATGAACGTGTTCCATTCAGACTCCTTCCGCTCTTTAGGGGGTCTCGAAATGGATTATAGCCATTTTCACAGTGGAAACATGGATTATACCCATTTTCACAGTGGAAACATGGATTTTCACAGGTCAAACACGGTGTCTCCATCTTTAGGAGTGCTAAAATTATTGTATAGCAAGGGAGCCTTGGCAGTATGATTAATCACTGGAACCTACGCAACGGGTCTTATAGTGAGAATTGCGAATTGGAAGGGAAATGGACAGAAATATCCAAACAATTTCGGTGTTTTTGAAAAAATGTTACTTTTAGGTGGTCGTGCCGTGCGGAGCAATGCATTTTCGTGACGTTTGCTACGCGGAGCGTGACGAGTATGTCAGACGCGACTTAAAACTCTGAACTTATTTATTTCATGCAAGTCCTCTTTTTCCGCGTTCGTGGGTGGAACGATATAAGTATTAATCGACAAGTGGTAGTAAAGACTCATAGGTCATTACGCCGGTTCTTGTAGTGGAGTTGAACTTGTTGATTCTGATCGAAGTCAGAAATCAAACGGAGGAAATTCTTCCTTGAAGTTTCATTGAAATCCAATGGAGGCAAGAGTTAATGGATGGCTGGATGGCACGTCACTCCTCTCATGCAGCTGTTTGTAAGGGCGCAGGTTTGGCCAGCTGTATACATTGCATGCACTAAAATGGCAGTTAAACAAGCTTTGTGGAACACAACCACTGGACCACTAGTCTTGCCAATCCCATGGGCGATTGTCTTTGGGATAGAATATTTCCACACAGCTGCAAAGATGAAGGTCATTTGGGTTACACATTCAAAAGGCGTTGCAGAGGTCATATACACTGCATTGATCTCAAAAAAATTTATGTGAAGGTTTGGGTTGATACTAGAACATGTTCCAATTATTTGTTTTGAAATAGAGTAACTTGAATTGCTCCGGCCTTGTCTAGCATGAAACAGGAGAGCACACCGACTGTGGTCGTGAATGGCAGAACGAAGCTCTCGCTAAATCCGTCCTAAAATCAGTACCCATTATCTCCATGTGCAGGGTTGGTTTAGCCCTTAATACAAATTGACTCAATTTACAGATACCCACTGTACCAGATTACCAGATTGATGTGTTTGTATCTCAAATTATTTATTTTATTAGTTGTTTATTTGACGAAACCCTTGTTTTTGTTTTGCAGAGGTTGTGAATGGCGTACAACCTTTCCTGTCATGATGTGGACGAATACCATCTTTGGCGGCAGCAGGACAAAGGTTGCCCATTTTAACATGATGGAGGCGGATGTAATTTTATTTGATGCCGACCAGAGGATGTTTGGTACGCGGAGAAGAAGAGCTGTGGCCAACCGTAAATCACCCCGTGACCTGCAAGTATGGGCAAGACTAGATGGTGTACGCAGCTAGGTCTTATGGTTATTGTGGAACAGGGCGGGTGTTCTTTTCATTTGTAATCTTTTTGTGCATTTTTTTAGATATGAAAATTGTTCTTTGTTTCGTTTTAAAAAAAATTCAGGGTTTTTTAAAGAAAGGAAGCAGGAACGTGGTATGGGCAGCCCACAGGTTGGATGTACGCCTGAAACTTAGATTCGTAAATGGAAAATGTGGTTGAGTGTTGCAGGGTTACTGGAAAGGTGTGGAGATGGTGGGAGGGATGGACTTTTTTGCGTGAAATTTGAGGAAGGATTATCTGTGCGTTGAGGAGCCTTTTTTTTAAATCCAAGTTTTAGTTGCTTACTGCTGAAAGCTTGTTTTCAGTCTTCATGGTGTGGTTTCTAATTGAGTGCTACGTATGAAGTGGCATGCGGAACTGTATCCTGCAATTTTTAAAAAGGTTCGTTTTCTCCTTTTAGTTCCGCTTAGTGATGGCTATACAATGTCCTTTTTCTATATTGTATATAGTCAACAGAGGTTTTTAGAGGTATTATCCTAAGAGGAACATTTGAAGGTGAATATGACCTGAACATTCATTGTGCTAAATATGTATTCACATCTTTTCTTTGAATTAATGAAATCTAATTTTAGTTTGCATAAACTTATTTTCCTATTAATTTTCTTCCCTGACAGCCTTGTTCATTCAGTTTTCTTTAATCCTCCATTGTTTTCCCAGCCATTCTCCTACTAAAAATTATCAAAAAAGAGAGATTGCATTCATTGCAGGTTAGGCCTGTGATATTGTCTATAAATCAGAGATTCTGGCCTTTCTCATTAGTGTCCTGTTCCGCATCAACAGTATCTATTAAATTTTGCAACTTGCAAGAGAACTTGGACATCGTCACTTGCCTATTTTATATTTTCAGTCTTCAAAATTATTCAAAGTAATTTCATGCTGATATCGGTATTGTATTGTTTACTTTGAGCTTGCGAGGCTGGAGGCTTAAACTCTTAACCTGCATTTATTAGGACACCCAACTTCAGAGCTCGATCAGGGAGAAAGTCTCCATCAGAGGTGTACTGGTTATTGGAGGCCAGGTGATCTCATTTTTTTGGGGATTATCAGTAATCGCAGGAGTAATCCCCTCAGCATTGTGAATGTTAAAAAAACAAAAGTCCCACCTCTGTGTACCCGCCGAGAAGAATTTCTTAACCTGATTAGGTGCTCAGAATCAAAGCCAATATGAGTTTGCATCCCATGGTTTATTCCTATTACCAAAATAAATTCCATTCTCTTCTTTCCCCAGGCAGTACTAGGATTGTTAATGTCCACCAATATATATTATTGTTTGATCAATATCGGGTTATGATTACAAGTATCATTTTGGATTTCCCACCTCCATTCTTTGTTCTCTACATATTAACCATCTTTATTGAAATATCTAGTACTTGTTTGTGGGAACCTTTCTTAAAATGGTCATCCATGGGTGTGGTTGTTTCTCTGCCTCAACAACCTTTCATCTTTATTTCCCCACAAGATTCCATTCTCCTAGTTACCTTCCCACGTCTCCAACCCAGCAAAAAATGTGCTTATACAATTTAGATTCCATGTTGTGTTGTCCCTTACACTGTCACATAAAACCTCACAGAGAGGCAAATATATTGTAAGTGCAACAATAAAAAACACCCGAAATTACCAAATGTTAGATCATAATGATCATGCAAGTCTATGCCTCTATTGTGATCAGGACGAATTTACATCCCCTCTATATTATTTATCAACAATTCCTTTAGTATAGAAAATCCTCCTTTAGATCAGTATTTGTTTGAACTTAACATCTCATGATTGCTAACAATAATTTACCCTCTTTAGAGATTAAGTGCCTAATTGATGAACTGGTTGGCTACTGTCTCTTCATGTGTGGATTTGAACGAAAAGTTAACCAATGCCCCGATTTTCTCAATAATAGACTTCAGTCTTTGATGTTATGGTTAGGTTCCTTAGTATTAAGTTAGACACGGATTTAGAATCCACCTTGACATTACTTCAAAACAATGAATGTTAGCTGTGCATACTTGATCCCCAAGGACATGACTTTTCTCTTATCATAATTTATAATTATTACTCCTTTAATTTAAATTGGTTAGGTACCAAAGGTAGGAATTTCATCATAAATATTTGAAATTCCTCCCACCCTCAGCATTTATCAATTCCCTTGGGAAGCTCACTTGCAGTTTCACTCGAGATAAGGGTGTTTTGGGACAAGTCCAATTTGTCTAAGGAATGTCCAGCTCATCTGCCCATTGACATGGAAATTTGTTATTTGCAAAGTTAATGGAGTGTTTCCCTTCAATAATGTTTAGATTTGAGATCTTCCTTTGCTAATGCATTAATTTTATACCACATTTGCCTCTCTTCTAAGAATTAGATTGAGATGATACATTGCCTTTTATGTCAAGGGTCATTTTGCAAACATTATCGAAGGACTGAAATTCTTTTCGATGTCTTTTAATCTTCAGATTTGTATCTCGCAGGAGTTGTGCAGTGTGGAACATTCCATTATAGGACTGAAGGGATCCCATTATAGGTGCACCTTATTTTAGCTTATTTTCTCTGGACTTCTAGTATGTGCTTGTATTAGGTGCAGGAAGCCCCTATTTATGGCTGAAAAAGAATTTGTGATTACAAATTCCTAGATTAGGTGTGATTGACGATTTTGTTACTATGTTGTATCCAATTACCAAGGATTTAGATCCCTATTGGATTTTCACATGTTGAGATTTTTTATGGTATTCCTATTTTTCTCAAGGGCATAGGGCAACACAAGGCCCATTTAACTTATATAGCAGACACAGAAGAAAGTTAATAATTGATATCAAGAAACCATAAATGATTTTTCTAACAAAAGGATTGCTTTTAGATTTTTTTAAAAAATTTCCTAGTGAATGTTTTGTTGCTGAAGTCTTCAAAATCTGAAACTGGATTTTTATGTATCATTTGAAATTAATGGACACTTGTTAATGAGAAAATGTATTCTTGAGTGTTATGGAATGTGGGCAGGGGAACAATTTGAAATATTGGATGCCTATAAAAAGTGAAACACAATATAATGCAAAGGGACACTATCTGATGTATATTTCATTTCCTTCATACTTTCCGCTAAGGACACACTTGATTTTTCTTTTCTTATGTCGAGGCCTTCCTTAATCATGTGACATGTTTCTCCACTATTCATTGAGCAAGAGGAAAAATGGAGATGGTTATAGTGCTGCAAAAATTAACCAAAAGATGCAAATTCATGTTTCTTAATAAAATCAGTCATATTTTTATTTTCTCGTCCATTTTCGGCCTGCAGATATAATATTTGGTAAAACTAGAAAGGTCTTTTTGACTCTAGCGATACTTAAGTGTCTAAAATGAGGATCATGATTTAAGTCATGATATTCCCGTGCATTGATCCTGGAGCTTAGTTTTTTTCTCCCAATGGGAAAATGATGCACTTCTGGTGGGTTACACAACCACATCCTTTCCTGTTATTCCAACACTTACAAATTTTGTCAGCATATTACTTGCATAAATGTGTAATTTTTTTCAATTTAAAATATCAGAAATGGATTTTGATGGGTTGACGTTTCCTGTGAATTAAATCTTTAGGAATCAGTTCAGAATTATTTTTACTCTATCAAGTTATCAAAAACAGAAAACAAAAGTTTGAATGAAATTCAACAGAGCATTTTTCGTCATTCTAATAATTGATTGGTGTTAAAAATTGCTCTGTTTGTTTATCAATTCATTTGTGTACGATTTATTGGATAATAATAATGAAGAATTGACACTCTTTCGCCGATTGCAACCAACAGGTGTCCACTTCACATTACATTACATTTCCTTCAATACCTTTCCCCTGCACATATAAGGATTTCTATTTTAGCCATTACTATTTCAATGTATTCCACTTTCACAGTTCCCCATTCCTTTTTGCCCCTCGCGATCTTTTACTCTTCCCCTTTCTTTCCCTTCTTTTTCTCAAAAATTCATAAACAATTCCATTTCCTGCTCACCTCCCATCTTCCATCCTCCTTCCAACCTCTCCATAATAAATTCCTTCAAAATAGTTTCCCCTTTCCCCTCCTCTTCACATCATTATAATCTTTGACTACAATTGTTATCACCTACCTTCCTAAACACTACACACTAATGCAATTTATGTTTGGCAAGACCGCACAAATACTAACATTTTACAAGAATACATGCATACATATGTAATAAGACAATTAGGCCAATACACAACATCAGACATGTCAATTAACCATAAATGACAATTATGTATAAGATATGATGACCACATGAAATCAACTAAAGGCATATTATTAACCTTTCCCACTATAAGGTAAGAACGAACTTCATGTTTCATGAGTAAGCATCCAAAAAGTATGATAGAGGTGAGAAATGGTAATGAATTTATCGTGTATAAGATTAAATATACAAATAAAAATTGAGCTTATTCAAGATGCCATTCTCCCCTGGAATGAAGTTGATTCAAATGAATATTACTTGACAATTGTGGGAATAAAATATTAAACTTGGGTATACAAACCTTAAGAGTGAATTTTACTATACAATTTGCATATTCAACAACAATAGTGAGCATTTCCGCTCTCTACAATGCCTCTTAACTAAAAATAAACTTTGGGAAAACAACAATCACCCAAGTTCTAGCTTCACTGAATTTGTCCTTGCATCAGCCAGTGGAAATTCTATATAAAGGGAATGTTTTTCCGAAATATTACATACCCTGTATAACTCAACCCAATCTAAGATGTAAAGCCCAGGATGAGCACATACCTTTATTAGTTTAATGTAGTTTGTGAGGAAAGTTCTCATACCACCTTTATCTATAATATTTCTTTTTTTTTGCGTAAGAAAATAAAATCACTTTTTTCCCTTCCTCTAGAGCTTAAATGCACACAGAAAGTTAAAAACTAAAGAAAACCATTTTACTTAAAACCAAACATTAATGTAATAAATTATGTATATCATCTTTCTCAACTCATCCCATAGTCTTCCACAGACATTATTGTGGAAGAAATAATCCATAAAAGCTAATTATAAGGCTACAAAATTCTTATCTACATATTAAAGAGCCAATCTATGGGTGGAGACAACTTACAGCGAGGTCATGTAGTCACCTATGGAGCTCAAACTTTCCCATTTAGTGTCACAAGGATCTGTACCTCTAATTCAGCTGGATGTAGCTGTAACTCCCCATGATAACATCATGATTTCCATGGCAGAAGTTGTAGCCACAAAATCAAAAAGACCATACATAGATTATAATTTTGTGTCATTATCAAATCAAATATCACCAAAAAAGAAAAGGGTATTCTATATAGAAAAAATAAATTATACCATACCAATTCCTGTATTAGCAAAGGATCTAAGAATTACAGGATTTGTTCCATAGAGATTCACTTTTGAAATCTGAGTGCTCTAAACCAATTGTGCTACGTACTGCAGATGGAGGGGAAATATAATGCAAATCATTCTTACAGATTCTATTAATACTATCATTCCGAAAGTAAAAATGTGTCATAAAATATACTGAACTCATTCCTTGATAATTTGATATGTTCATCCAGAAGGAAAAAAAAGGGAAATCTAATAAAATTTATTGTAACTCACCACTGTAATTTGCTTAATGATTCATTGGCATTGGTCCATGCAGTAGATCTTCGTCGGTTGCCTACGTGGTACCACTGAATTGCTTCATTTCAATATCTCACCACAACCTCCCTCAGGTTCTTAATCTCCACTCCTCCATGTGCATCCATTTTATTTAGAGGAATAGCTTTTATTTTTGTAGTTGATTTTGTTTAAACTATGGGTGATTGATTTTGTAATTGTAGAAATATAGATGAACCACTTCATTTAAAAAGCACAAACATGATGTCTAACCCTTAAAACAATTCAAAACTTTGGAAGAAGACTAATATAAATCGCATGGCTATTTCTTGGCATTTTAAAACTTTAGGTATTTGTATGCAGATATAATGAAGAAGACATTAAAAATGCGTTGTTGTTGGTTTACATAAAGAAGCGAGAAACAATAAAAAGGAAAAATTGAACATGTATGTTGAATAGTGTAATTTTGTAAGTGTAGAAATATAGACGAACCATTTCATTTAAAGGTATCATCTCTTCATTTCAAACTTGTTACAAATTTGTACATATACAATCATGAATCGACTAGTAAATTCATACAATCATGGATCAAACAATAAATTCAATTAAAGAGAGAAATTCTTGTAAACACAGGAGAATGGGCAAGCCAAAACATCATATGTTTTCTTCGGAAGGGGTACAACATAAGTTTAGCTGAAATTCTGCACAGATTTTCCATGTATCTTTATCAATAACATCGTCAGTGTTAATTCTAGATTAGTAGTTTTCATTATGTATACTATGCATACCCTTAGCACCTCATAATGTATGAGAATCAGGTTGCATGTTATTAGATTTATTAAGTTGGCAATTCTTATCTTATCATTATTGCTTATCTTATCATTATCTAAAGCCATCAACTTAATAATGGTTTATTTATTTCCACTACCTTTAAATAACAAAGATAGAACCTTCTTTGTTAGTAGACAACAATAAATCAATAAGGTATTAAATTAATAATGGTTTACTTGTTTCCACTAAATTTTGCATCCATAAAAAAGGAGGACAATTCAATTTGCACATTTTATGCATTTGAGTGTAGTGGGATTGATCTCTATCTTCCTTGCTAAAATAAATACTCAATTTCTATTAAAAATTCAAGGATTTGGTAATGTATACTAGGGATACATCAATTTGAAGTCATCTTGTCAAATTGGGGTGAAGAATACCTAAGGAATAGAGAAATTCTTACCTAAACATATAGAAGGAATAATATGGATTCTATTACAAAAAATATACAAGATATAAAGATTGGAAAATATGGAAACTCGATACTACAAATAATTTTAAGAAAGATTTGTGAGTCTTAGGTGGTAAGAACAGGAGGCAAGGGGGATCTAGATCCCAAAACTATGGCCTTGGTATCAAGAAAGTATTAATATCCTTCTTTGACAGAGACTGAACCATCTTCCCAAACCTGTACTGGAGAAGACATCAGATGTGCAGTAAGATTCCTCATATCTAGACCCTCCTCTGAAATGAATTCATTCCATATTTTTTCTCCAATTTCATTCACTACTCCCATGCACTGAGTGTTATTGGGATGCAAGAAATCATCTAGAAGAATACCCATGTGTTCATACCAAAGAGATATTATGAACCCATGGATTTTCCCCTGAGGGGATACATCCATATAAGTATGCAATGGCTTATATGCTCCCATTGCAATCTCAGAGTCCCTTGCCCCATCCATTGATCGTTGGTTGATGTTTGCAGAGCCTAGTATTATGTATCCATCATTGATTGTACAATTGTATACATGCACATATAATAAGTCACGATATGTAGAGGAAAGGAAATCCTGGATAAAATTATGGACATTGACTAAAAACAACAGAAACAATGTCCATTTATTCATTAATTTTAGCTTACACTAATCATAGGGAATCCATTCTCCCGAATCTATGACAACTTATGTATCTGTAGCACTCACAACACTGCTAGTGACCAAGCGGCCATTTGTAAAAATAGTCATTGTGACTAAATAAAGACCTCTCTGCAAAACTTGGCTCCACCATACATCTCAACATAGCCCATGGTATTTCAAATATCAATTAAGGGATTGAAAGAAAACATAGATGTATATTAAGGATAGTAAGTATTGCAACTTAGAGCCTACCTTAATGTCTGTAATGTCTCGAACTGTAAAGAGGAGGTAGATAGTGAATTCAAATAAATCTAAATCTGTTTAAATTCCCAAATGGTTTATGCTAACCTACTTCAAACTATTTGATCTTGTATTGTTTGGAGGAAGGTCCATAAAAATTACTTTATGTAGCAATCACCAAATAATCATAGGGAATCCTTGATCATAGACTATAAATAATCAAAAATGAAAAAAATTGAATTGGGTTTGATGCAAAATTCACATACAGATCAATCCGTTGAATTGAAGAGATCTAACGACATGGGCACCTGCAACTCCACCTCCTACCACAACCACCCATTATATTTTGGCCATGGAGAGATTGGTGACTGTAAATCTAAGTATGAGTTCATGAAAGAAGCAGATCGAGATCTAGACTTCAACTGTGGTTTATAACAATAGTAGCAAATTTGAAAGTCTATTTGATGAATATCTTGAACAGGATTTGATGATGGGTTAAGAAGCTTGCCTGAATTGTGAACTCAAAAATCTTAAAAAAGAGATTCTCCTTAAAAATAATTAATTAGGACTACAACCTTATAGAATTTTAGTATTGTCTCTTGGCATATCTTGGTAAAGGGAGGATTGCAATACTTTCATTGTTCCTAAATTTGATGAGTTGTTCTCAGGAAAATGGGAAAAGGTTGGCCTCTCATATCATTCAAATTGCTTCAGTACATTGCACTACAAGGCTGACTTCCAAAATAATAGCTTGTAATAGACTTGGAATGGGAATCTCTGTAGTTGCTCCCAAAAAATTTCTTGGTAAATTATTCTATATTTCATCTATCACAAAGAAATATAGAACAGGCCTTCCATATTGTATTCATTTATTGGTGAAAGCCCAAGCTCTGGCCATGGCATGGTAAATAATAACCTAAAGCCCTGTAGTCAACACCTCTAGAGATGCTCAAGAGCACATAGACATGGAGGTGTGCATAAACACTCGGGTGCTGTTTTTATGCCAACGAGCCATGAAACAAAGGAGAGCCAATTGAGGCTGCAACAACCTATAATCACTTGGGAGTTTAGCTTACTATTCTGTCTTCTATACTGAATCCTACCTCCCCCCTCTCTCTTGTCTAAGAAGAACTGTGGTTAAAGAAAAATTTCCAGAAACTTCCTTCGAAGATGAAAACTTTTGATCCAGTCATCAACCCCACAATCTATGGGTAAGAGGTTTCGAGTCCCATAGATAAAAAGTTCACCTCTTTGTCACTATACGTTGGCATTACTGTTATTACAAGATAAATTTTTCTCTCCAATTTAGCAGCATCTCTATTGATCAGCTTTTTCCACCTAGAGACTGCATGAATGCCTCCTTTCGCACTCTCTCCCTAAGGAGCCAATCAACAGAGTTAGATCACCGGACTTCTCCCCTACAGCCTCCCTACCTCAAGATGGTTTTTATGATGATCATTTCATCAAGATAATCAATATCACAATCATTTAGCTTGTTTCTCTCCAACATCACTGGTCACATGGTCTTAAGACTCTCCTTGGCCAACTAAGGGTACAATCCCACAAGATGTGAGTTAATAAAAACCACAATATGCATTTGGCGATTGGAACCCATTTTAGCCATTGGAGGCATTAAGGACCTATTTCATGCAAAGATATAGTCGGTAAGACATCATTCTTCCTTGGAAATTATGGTGGCTTCCTACGGAGCAAGGGAATGGTGGCGGGATAGGTAGAACGGTTTGTACATTTTCAGGGCAGAGGATAGATCCGGTAGGCAGATGGTTACAGAGCTGGGCCGATGAGAACACCGTGTATTTTCACAGAAGAGCGGAGGACGGGTGGTGGAGCATATACAGATTGAACATGGACCAAGCGGTGCCACCAGAGCAGATAACTCCACCCTCCGTAGAAGCTTTCACTCCCTGTGCTTTTGCTATGGGGAATTGGATAGCCGTCGCCACGCGCAAACCGGAGTCCAAATTCAGGCACATTGAAATCTTCGACCTGCAGTCCAAGTCCTTTATACCTGTGAAGACCTCCATTAATCCCCAAATTCATCACTACAACCATTTCGTCTCGCTCGATTCGCTCAGGCTGGGGTTCCACAGATTCAGGGGCGAAGATGGGAAACAATTAGTGTTTAGATCGGGACGATCCGGGCACAAAAAAACTGTACATAATGGATGCAGAGGAAGGTGAGGAGGGGTGGATTGGAACCCTAATGGAAGGCCCCTGGATTGACATGATGCCCTGCTGGTCTAAAGAAGGAACGTAGGTCAAACAAATTGTTAAAAATGTGAAAACGTCTAGACGACCGTCAAACCGTCAATTTTAATACAGTCGTAGAAACGTCCAGAGGTCCTTTACCATAGGGGAAATGCCTTCGGCGTAAAAATATTCTAATTTTAATATTTAAAATCTATGATTGTATATTGCACTAATAATAATTATAAAATTAAGGGTATTATATATATATATATATATATTGATTAATCCAAATTATTTTTGGTATTCGGTGGACAATATACTAATAGTGGTATTTTTTAATGTGTTATGGCAATACATTCATACTAAAATAGTTGAAATTGTAGAAACAATGGACTATATTGCAATAATAAAACTATAACTGTAAAAGTAAAATAATTGTATTAAATATGTATAAAAAGTAGGAAAACTCTATAGAAGAGACATATGTTGAATCTCTTTGCTATTAAGAATGGATGTGGATTGGGAAAACTCTATAACAGAGATCTATGCTCGCAATTCTGTGCAAACGAAGAT
This sequence comes from Taxus chinensis, assembly GCA_019776745.2. NCBI lineage: Eukaryota > Viridiplantae > Streptophyta > Pinopsida > Cupressales > Taxaceae > Taxus > Taxus chinensis. Next base: position 105,290 of record JAHRHJ020003279.1, read on the forward strand.
GTATACAAAGAAGTAAACTCTTTTGGCAATCAAATCAAATTTTGTTGATGGTCTAGTTCTTTCATGTGACTGTAAGTTTTATTTTTTCTATACTTATTTTTATGGTTTCCTCTTATAGATTTTTATATTTTCATATATTTATAAATGACTATATAAAAAATTATAACATTTTCTAAATTTTTAGCCTATCATTCTCTATGACTATCAAATTTTTTTTCCCAATAATATACTGCTAAAATCACAAAAATGGCCCACTTCTTGACATTTTCTAGGCCTAATGAAAGATGTATGCTTCTAAACCTAAAATCTGTAAATTATACTTACAGAAAAAAAAAAATTCAAACTTGTGTTTTCATTTGAAATCATTTTATTTCTAGTGAAATAATTTGGAAGATGAAAGGTAGTAGGAATAGTAATTGAAAGGTTCCAAATGGAAGTTGAAAGGTCATCAAATTAATGAAGGGTTCCAAATAGAAGGGAAAAGGTCATCAAATGAAGGGTTCCAAGTGGAAAAAGAAATGTCATCCTTCATAGAGATGACATCCATCAACATTTAGGGTGAATTTGAAAGGGAAAAATGGGACATAATTTGAATATTATATTATTAATTTTAATTGCTCCTTATTGAGGTCATATCTCCTCGGCCGTTGACTCAATTGGTGGACCACTTGATATGTCAGAAAGATAACATAGTGAACTTGAAACTAAACTATATGAAAATAGACTATTTTATCATCATATTTTCTAAGTACCATAAATGCTTTAAATAACCTTAAAATTTGAAAAATTCCAAAATCTGTAAAGATTTGCTAGAAATAGATTTCAAGACATTCTAAAAAACACTTTTTAGAAATATTTGTCTAAATTTTAACATGGGTCAGTTTTTCTCTTAGATCTCATCTAGATTAAACATTTAAGATCCATCTCACAAGACAGAGGTAAAATAGAATTTTCTAGATACACTAGGTAGGAAGGATTAATACTGACCTTTTGCTTCCAGCACTGGAACCATCATCTAGATTATTCTCCCTTCCTTTAGAAGCAATGGCCACCATTCTTTGTATGATTAACCTTTGATGTACATATGGAGTTATGATTGCCAAAGTGATTTAATTCAATTTAAGTATGGTGGCCCAAAAAAAATCCTATTTACTATTTTAAGAGACATGTGTAGGGATATTAGTGAACCAATATGTAGAACTATCAAGGTTGCACTTCCCATAAATATCAAAAGGATGGAGATTCCAACAATGAGGAGAATCAGAACCTTTTCTACCACAATGACAACAAAATGCAATGATTAATAAAATATCTTCCATATACATGAATAGGAAGTTCACACTAATGTTGAGCATATTATTCTAAATGTGATGATTCTCGATTGTACCTGACACCAAAATTCTTGGGTCTCTTTTGTTCTTTGAGATACTCCTAAATTCTTTTTCCATATTTTCCAAGGTCATTTCTATTGTACCCTGTTTTATTTAGCTACATGAAACCAATACCTTTTTTTGTTTTTCAATACTTCCAATGGCATACAGAGAATTATCAAAATGAGAAAAACAAGATAAATATACCATGCTCTATTTTGTTTCTATTTTCTTATCTACAAAAATCTTATTTTTTCCTTCCATCTCTTCCAATTCATTATATAGGACGGCGATGTCTTGTTGAAATTTATCACAAGAGGCCTATTTCTCACAGAGTTGATTATTCAACCAATCTATAACTTGATTGCATCTAGTCTTTATTTTGAGCAATCCTTACACAATGGGGCTTCCTAAATGGAAAATGTTTTTGTTCATATTCATCATCTTCTCCATGATCATGCTCAAATTTATTTGCAACCATTGGTTATCTTCCCTCAAAAAAATGTTCTCTGCAAGAATTAACTCATTCTCATTCTAGGGTGTTAGAAATTACTCTACATCTCAAATTGGGCCATATTCTCATTTTTCGGACTAGATTTTTCCATTATTTTCTAAACTTGCAAACTTTTGACAAAATTCATTTCTCACTCTGATACCAATGATTCAAATTAATTTTGTAATTTGGTGGACAATACACTAATGGTTGCATTCAATATGTTATGGAAATACTTTAATAATAAAATATCCAAAATTGTATTTCACAAGTGAACTATAGTGTAGAAATATAATTGTAATTGTAAAAGAAAAATAAATTTATTAAATATGTATAAAAATTGGGGAAAATTTATAGGAGGGTTGTATGTCAATTTTTTTAAAATCTAGAATGGATGTGATATGAAAAAAAATAGGAGAGACGTATGTCCTACAATTCTCTTCAAAAGAATATGTATAAAAATGGGAAAAATCTTTATATGGGAGGTGTATGCCTCCAAACTTGCAGACCTGCAACCTATAAATTATGTATATAAAACATTTCAAATTTCACAATTGTGTCTTCATTCAAAACCATATTTTTTTATAGTGAAATAATGTGCAAGACAAAAGGTAGTAGGAATAGTAAATTAAGAGTTCCTAGTGGAAGATGAAAGTTCATCCATCATGGAGATGAAATCCATCCACATTCGGGGTGGATTTGAATGGGAAAATGAGGAAACAATATCAACATTATATCATTATTTTAAGTGCTCCTTGTTGGGATCATATAAGTTATCACGTTGACCCAATTACTAAATCATTGGATCTGTTGGAAAGTGGACACTATAAAAATAATACTTTTTACAACAATTATTGTACAAAATTTCCTCAATTTAGTATAATTGTAGAATAATTATGACATTTGTGTGATAATCTATTTATTGATTTTTAATTATTGTGGATTTTCTATAGTATATTTATATTGTTAATAATTTGTAGAAAACTCGCATATTCAAACCTTCATTATATAAATTCCATATTTTATGGAAAACAATATTAGAGTTGATTCTAAATATTACGCACCACACCTATACTTGTGACATATTTTATGAAGATTGATATTAAATTATAATATTGTGGAAATGCCATATTAAACTCTCTCTATATAATTATAAGTATACAACAAAAAAATTATTTTTGCCACAATTATTCCAAAAAAAATCTACAATCTATAACAATTGTAGAATATTTGTGGCATATCTATGATAATTCAATTTTTCCATTTTTAGTTATTGTGGATGCTCCACAATTAACATAAATGTTAAAAAATTGTAGGCAATTCACATCTCCAACACTTAATCATTGAAAAATCACATTATATATATAAAGAAAATGGTATAATAATTTAATCTCCACATTCAAATAGCACATAATTTGTAATTCAAATTTTTTACAATATATTAAGAAGAATTTTTTAAACTTATTTAAATAAACTATATTTCATGAAAATCCAATAATTTAAATTAATTTCTAAAGAGTTATATTTTATTCAAAACAACTTCAATATTTTACAAATCACATTGTAAATCAAATCCTAGAGTTTGAGAGAGATAAGTTAATTTTAAATTGAAAGTATAATCAATACTTCCTAAAAAACTAATTCATTACCAATGTATGCCACATCTAACCTTCACCATGTAAAGTGTTTATTATTTGTACAACATGCAAAATGCAGATTGACATTTTGATCAAATCTCATTCACCACTTCTCAAAATTTCACCCTCCCTCACCGTTTGCATGCATTTAATTGTCTACTCAATATTTGACACCATGTTAAAATATCTCACACAATTCCCAAATCTTGTGTTATCATAGAGATTCAATTCATTATTTTTATGAGGTCACTTTCACGTTGACCATATGTTCAAGCCATTAGAAGAGAAATCCAAGAGAATCTTGGTTTGGAGATGGGAGCCTAATCGCAAATTCCAGGAGAAAAATATGCAGTGGGGAACTTGTATTTTTTTTTTTTTTTAAATCATTTTTGAGTTAACAATTGAGATATATGAATGTGATAATCTAGATATGGTAAAAACATGGAATGAGATAGATACACATATATGTAGGCCAAGCAATAATTTATGTGATAACGCATGACGGCCTAATGGTGATGTTGAAGATATTGATATTTAAATAGAAGGTGAGACATTGAGCCCACTGTAGAGTTCAAATTAGAATTCACAAGTGTACAAGATAAGGACATGGAGAAGAAAGAATAGATTTTGTGAAGATCCAAAGAGTGTTTACCACCTTAACACTGTGTGCACTCCATACATTTTTGGGTATGATGGCAACAAGGTGCATGGACCATGCAGATTACTAATTTTGATGATCTTATTATCAAACTTTCGTTGGGAACACCTTTATGAGAACTTGTTGAAAGATTAAGAGTCTCATGGTCCTCTATGTCTCGCGGAGGGTAGAGATATATTAATCTTTTTCTTCATAATTTATAGATACAACTGATGAATGTAAATAATTTTTTTCATACTTAGAGATTAATTATTGTGAACACGAATTTTCGAGGGATTGCAATAATTTTCTGTTAAGGATATCATGTGAATAAAATTAAAAAATCATGTGATAAAAAAATGTAACAGTTCACTGTTATGTTACAAAGGCGGAAACAATTTTCTTTCTTGAGAATAACTTGTATTCATGTAATTTGAAGTTCTTCTCCCTAATATTGTGGGATTGAAGAAGATTGAAGTCTTTAATTATTTTTCTTTTAGACATAATCCTATTTCAAAGAATTAATCTATGAATAAAGAACATTTATAAAAAAATAGTCCTTTAACGATATTTTAGTCATACTCCTTTATCTATCCTCGTGATCTAGCAATAATAATTGGTAGGGTTCTTCGTTGATAATTCTTTGTTCCTTTTTGATGTTACAGTTTGAAGCATTGAAGTTGAGGGCAGTTTGACATATGTTCTTCCAATTGGCAGGTTGCAAAAGTATTCTGTGGTCGGTAAATGGACAACTCTCCAGCCACAAAGATCATCTCCCACAAATTAACATGCCAACTGTAATGATGCACTTACTAAATCTAATTTTTGAATGTAACGTTTGCAAGGGAAGATTACTGTTTAGATAATCTTATATGATTCTTAGAGATTAAAAATATACATTTCCCCTCCTACAAAATCCAACAAATCCTTAATGGCTAACACAATTCATTATGGATATTTGATCCATGTTTTAATTGTGCTCACTATGGATCATTTGGTGGTTACTAAAGAGACAAGGTATATCCATGTCATAACAGATTTAGTGACAACAATTGTTGTGGTATTCCATCAAAGATGTAATAAGAAAAAACATGGTAATATGTCATAGAATTTTTCATAATAAAGGCATTAGTCTACATGAGCTTGAATTGTGGGTGAGGTGTTCCAATTGCAACTATTTGTGTGCTGTACATGCATGTAGATGATAGGTTAGAATACTTTAGTAATGGAGATCCATACATTTGAATAGATCAAATGGCACTTATTTAAGTGTCGACATGAGATGGGTATTGGTTCTAATCTAGTAGTAGAAGTAAAAGATTCCATTATGCCACGAGCAGTGAAGAATTGTGTAGTTCTTGTTTATAAATTAGCATTTTTCCTCTATTGTTCATTATATACATTTTATTAATTTTGTTTTAATAAAATATGGTATTATTTATATATAACATTTAATTATTTTTTAATAATTAGATGTTGTGTGTTATATAAATGTAAATTACCTACAAGTTACAAAAAATAACTCACAGAATCGGGAGATGATTTGCATCCTTAGTCTTTTGAAGGAAATGGAATATATGTGTGTAGCACAGTAATTACGCCGAAGGCGTGGCTAATGTGCACTTGATCCTACATGACGACGCTCTGCAGCTTGATGTGCTTGTCATAGTTGCCTCTTGCTTGACCTTCATGTAGGTGAGTGATACGTGTTTACTTTCAGAGGAGCAAGGAAGAAATCACACGCCACACCACAGAGTCCCTTTGAGGAGAAGATTTGTTTTGTTTAGGATGTCTGAGAGGATTTTGAGGGATGAGTTTTAGATCAGTGGGTGTTTTTGGAACAGCACACAGGCAAATCTCTGGAGCAACATCATTGGGAGAAAAGGCTTATAGCATGGTGATTACTTGATGCCTTACGGAAGGAAAACAGAGATGGTGTTTTTAGGATTTGGTTTGGTATAGTTATCTATTGTGGGGATCTCTTGTGTGATATTCTGGATCTATGTATTTGGGGTTTGAGGGCGATATTGGTTTGTGGCTCGTCTGTGATCTGGATTGTATGATTGATTGCCTTGTGGATTTCGTGGATCATGGCTCTTTTAGGGTGTTTTAAGTGATTTCTGTTTATGATTTCAGGGGTTTCATTGAACATGGCTGTTTAATGGTGTTTTGAGTGATTTCAATAGATGATTTGTGGGTTTCATTGGTTATGGCTGTATATGGTGTTTTGACTGATTTTAATGGATGATGTGTGGGTTTCATCTGTTTTAAAGCGATTTCTTTGTTTGATTGCTTTGTGGATTTTATTGAACACGGCCGTCTGATGGTGTTCTTTGTGATTTCCATGGTGGATTGTCTTGTGGGTTTCATCGAAATTTCTCTTGTTCTCTGCCTTGTGGATTTCATGGAACATTACCGTTTCAGTGTTTTCTGTGGTTGATTGCCCCGTTGGTTTCATTGCCTTGTGGATTTCATTGAACATGACCGTCTGATGGTATTCTTAGTGATATCCATGGCGGATTGTCTTGTGGGTTTCATCGAAGTTTCTCTTGCTGTCTGCCTTGTGTATTTCATCGAAGTTTCTATTGTTGTCTGCCTTGTGTATTTCATAGAACATGGCCGTTTAATCACTTTCTCAGTGATTTCCATGGTTGATTGTCCTGTGGGTTTCATTGAACATGGCCGTTTGATGGTGTTCTGAGTGATTTTATGGTTGATTGCCCTGGGGGTTTCATTGAACATGGCCGTTTGACGGTGTTCTCAGTGTTTTACATTGTTGATTGCCCTGTGGGTTTCATTGAAATCCAAAAGCATGACTTTTTTTCCACAAAATCCTAAAGTAAAACAAAACCCTACAAAATGGTAACTTTGCTTATTAACGGCTGAAACTTGTGCCTTGCCGCATGGTATTTTCCTCTTATCCTCTGTTTTTTCCACACTCTTCCCCGCGATTACTACCGACTCGCGTTTTCCATTCACAAGCTACAACTGCTTGCTTCTTCTGTACTTTGGGGCACGTTTGTTTCCTTTCCTGGTGCAGTTTCGTTGTTCCAACACTTTCTTGAACCCCGTTTCCTTATGCATTCCCCCTTGTATGTATCTTTCTCAGATCATCATTTTAACCCTTGTCATCAATCAAAACTTTTGTGGATCACTTAAGCACTGCTAACAAAAACATTGTACCACTTTCCTTGACCGTTGTGGGTTAAGTCTGTTGTCGTACTTGTTTTCCTTGTTAGATGAGCTTGTTTCCTTCTCATATTGCATTTCAGTCATGTTTATGTTGCTGGATTGGTATTTTCATCAGCATGAAATTGTCTAAGTATGGCTTTCATTATTCTACCTTTGTCGTATGTTTTATTTTTTCAATCAAAGGACCAATGAGGTAGCTCTTCTGGATCAATGATGAACATCAAAGTGTTTCCAATACTGGTGTCTAGAGGCTAAACTCTTCTCTCCCCTCCACCATATTTCTTCTGCTTCACTTTCTTGTCACCCCTAATCTTCTATCTCATTGGGGCATCTTGCCTCTTCCCATTCTTCTATCTATCTCTCACCTTTTTCGATCGTCGATCATCTTCTTTCATCACCCCATCGACACTTGAGGGGGCATCTCTCCCTCCTATTAATTTTTCTTCTGTCCCTTCAAAATTTTCTTTCGTTTACTATCTTTGAAGTGGCTTCACTTACGCCACCCCAAAGAGGGGCAAATGTAGACACCCATAATTACGCCCAAGTAATTTAAATACTTAAATTACACTAATTATCTCCTTTTTCACAAATCGACGACATATCGTCAAAGAACTCATATTCCCTCTTATTGTCATTAATTAATTACAATATGCTAATTAATTAAGTTGCATATCCAACTAACATCCTGATTAATGACCTTCTGTTAATTAATCACCCCTTCTATCTAGACTAATTAATTATTATTAATTAATTAGCTTTCCCTTCCATTTAAACAATTAATCAATATTTAATTGATTTAATGCCCTTCTAATAACCTAAATCATACTAATATTCCTCTAATTAGCTTCTATAAGCTTACATCTACCTATTATTTAATCACCTTTGACTAATTAAAACACCCCCCAACTCCCATGACTTGCTAAACATAAATTAAATCCTTCTAAAGTAAGGTTACCTTTTATAAAGCAACCTTATCCATTCCTAATCATGTTTTACCTTTATCCCACATGCAAAGGGATGAAGTGTTTCCTTTATCCATTAGGATATATAAGAATCCCTCCTTCTACCTTTATACCTACACCTAAACTTCTTGAGAAAGAAAATACAAAGCATATAGCAAAATAGACTAAGAGCTTGCCTTTTGTTTTCTTGAGAGTTCATCATCTTGAAGAGTTAAGCCTCTTTCCTAAGTGCTTAGGTCATATGAGAGGTGTCAAAAGGGTTTTGTAGCCCAACTTTCATAAGTCCTCATTCCTAGGTTCTTGGAACACCAATAGAACAACCATTTTTATAGCCATGGAGCCTACCTAGGTCCATTTCATTTATTTGTTGTTAGAGAATGGAGGATTTTAGATGTTTTAACATTGTTAGTTTCAAATTTTTATTTGATGAATGTTTAGCATCTAACCCTTTTTTAATTATTATCATGATGGTGCTAAGTAGTTTGTTTAACTCTTGCTAATTAAGGCTATTTAGGTGTTAGTCTTTTACTTATATTAGCATTAGTTTAAAAACAACACATGCACACATTTCTTATTATTAATGAATGTTTAACATCTAACCCTTTTTTAATTCTTATCATGATGGTGCTAAGTAGTTTGTTTAACTCTTTCTAATTAAGTCTATAATTAAGTCTATTTACATGTTAGTATTTTACTCATATTAGCATTAGTTTAAAAACAACACATGCACACAAGTACCCTAATAAGGATGGGGTGTCTTCATTAGGATTCTTGAATACATTCATCAGTTTGAGAAGAAAAGGAGGTGTGTTATCTTCTAATACTACTATTTAAGATCAAATGAGGTATGCCATAATTTATTCATGATTAGATAGGTGCAATCATGGTATAATATTGCAATCCTATGCTCCTAGATAGTATGTGGTGGATTATGATAGTTTGAAGGCTTGACAAGCTATGATAAACTATTTGATTTATGAGGTGGCCTAATCAGTCAAGGTATTATGTATAAGTCCTCTTTGTGAGATCATATTTATGTATTAAAGAGCATGTAGATCAGGTCTCAGTTCTAATGTTGACTAGATGAGACAAAAAGGATTTGAAGATCATCTTGGTGAGTCTGTCCCAATAGGTCTGTAGAAGGTGGTTCATCAAGACATGAAAGATAGTCCAATTTTTACAAGAATGAAAGAAGATAGGAGTATGATATCTCTGTTATAAATTTTCTAGACCTAGTGTGTTGTTCAAACTATTAAGAAGTTTGTTTTGTGATTAAAAAGATTTAGAAGATCTGGATTCATGTTTTGAAGCTCACAAATGGTGTGTATATGAAAATTTTTAGCACCATACATGGAATGAATGTTATTTTTATCATAAATGGCTGAACATAGTCAAGTAGAAGTGCCTAAAGCAACTGAGGTATAAAGAAATCCTGATGGAAAATTTATGGAGCCGTATAGATGGTTAGGTAGAGCTTATTGAGATAGTTTTCTATGTTAAAAATCTATAAACATATTATTTCTTGAAGAAGGAAATATTTGGTTAATCCTTAGAGTATGAGGTGAGCTTGATAATTTAAGGAGCTTTTAAGACCTAAAAGTTACATCAAGGTATGTTGGTAACTTATTTCATTTTAGTCCATATGTTTCCATTCTTTAAAAGTGTTGAATATTCTTCAAGGAAGTTTGTGAGGTGATTCTTAAAAAGGTTGTATGTTACTTGTCCAAGTCATAAGGATGCATTATGAAGTTTGTATCTATATATCTTCAATAAGGTCTTAAGAGTGGTGATGTCATGTTTCTTAAGTCTATTCCCTAAAGGATCTAATGTTACTTGAGGTCAATATCAATTTTTTGTAAGGAAATGAGGAATTAAAAGTTACAATGTATGATGTGTGCTTCAAATACTCTTATATTTCTTGGTCTAGCCATGATGTATGAGTGTAATGAAGGGTTTAAAAGTAGTATATGATGTTTGAGGGTAGAGTATTATATGAATTTTTTTCAAAAGTGTTCTATTTGAAATTAGTTGACTATGTTGATCATAGAAAAGTATGAATATACAATGATATCAAAATTTTGAGATATACAGTTAGTGTTATATGTTCTCTTTGGTCATGATGAATTATAAAAAGGATTATAGCTGAGATTATTGTGTGGGATATAAGGAAATTTTGAATAGGTTATGAAAGGACACTACAAGATGGTGTAAGGGTCTTGAAATAGATTTGATAGTATGTCAAGAAAAATATGGGGAATGGTTGATATCCATAGGTTTAGATTTCATACAAATTTGATCCTAAATCGAGGCCATATAGTTATAACAATACTTGAAATCCTAATTAGGTGGAAGAATGCTATGAGGTAAGAGTCACGTTATTGAAAGTTTTGGTTTTGTCTTAAAGTGTTTTTTTATCTGTTTCTAAATCTATGTTCCAATTATGTCAATCCATATTTCATATTGAAAACACCATATACGGATCAAGAAAGTACAAGAAGGTTTAGAAGAAAAGTATGTAAGTTGATGAGTCATGGGTAGGTGTGATGAATATTCTTACAAGGACAAGTATAGTTTCAGTTCTTCATGAGGAATAAACAAGGTATGAAATATTGTTTATATGATAATTTCCTATATCTGGTTTGAGTTGAAGGCATGACGATGACCAAATTATTTGTAAGACTAACAAAAAATGAATTCTAACTTTGATTACAAGATATATCAGAGGTATATATGTAGAAGCATCATTTAAGTTGACAGGGCTTATTGAAATTTTGACTAACGAAAAATGAATTCTAACTTTGAGGAAAAAATTTCTGGTATGTTTTCACATAATTAAGTAGTAGTGCTAACTGCATTTTGATTGGCTGATGTCATTGGTGTTATAATATTTTTTTATTCTTTGAGTAAATGTATCAACACATGGAGAGTCATGGTGAAGAGTAAATTGTAAATTAAGTTAGAGTTATGTGTATGATAAGTAACACTGATTGTTAAAGAATCTTATTATTATTATGAAAAGTATATGGATTAAAGATAGGGGGAACATGCTTCTCAGTGGTAAAGGTATAGAATATGGTTGCAGATAGGTCCATAACTCACTTATAGAAGTATTGAAGTCAATAAAATAAGAATAGTTCAAGGGTGAACAAGTAATTTTGTGTTTATACATTCTTGTTTTTGGGTTCATGTAAAATTAGTATATTTGTGGTTTCAATCAATGACACTTATAATATATGTCAAAGGGGGAGAGTATGCTCATAAACAAGAAGTTACAGATATGATAGTGATACATATGTGGTTTCAATCAATGACAAAGGGGGATATTATTGGAAATAGTGTCCTAATTGTTGTCATTGATGTCTTGTGTAACATTTATGTCAAAGGGAATATAGGAGGCATATGCGATTCCATTAAGTTTCATTCATAAAATAAGATGAAGTTTGATTGGTAGTGAAGAGATGAGTGGTCATGAAGTGGTTATGTAACATGGTGTCTAGTTAAGATTACATGATCTTGGTGTATGGCCAACCAAGTTGGTGATATGTATGGGATTCATAAGTTTCTTGAAGGTTTGGATGAGGTCTAACATAGTCAATATGTTGTTTCAAAGATGTTAATAAGTCTGTAAGAGGTTAAAAAGGTTTGTTCATGAGAGTCATGTGTTGAGTCAAGCCATTATAAGCATAATCCTATACCTATTTTAAATAAGATGGTGTGATAGAATAATATATGTGTCATAGAAGTCAATATAATATGATTCATGTATTATGAGATTAAGATGGTGTGATATATGTGTCATAGAAGTCAATATAATCATGATTCATGTATTGTGAGATTGCATAATAGGTATGGATGATGCATTAGGTCATAATTCAACTATTAGGTGCATGTACAAAGTCATTTTGAAGCAATACTATGAAGACAAGGAAAAGATACATAGTAAATCCATGGTGTCTGAAGAGTTTCCGGTGTATTTAGTAATAAATTATAATCATGATAGATGAAGGAGGTTTTTTTAGTGTTTTTGGTCAAGTTTTATGTCCAAGTGATTAATATTTTGCAAGATATCAAGTGTTTAGCAAAATCCATATTCCAAATGTGAGTTTTTTAGCTAAAAGTTGATTTTCAGATGCTCATTGGGGAGTATTAGCTTTGCATGGGGACCTAATTTCTTATGGGTAGTTGAGTAGTTAAGTTATGAATATTTTCCAATAGGAATGGATTTTTTTGGTTGATAGGGCTTTATGAATAATCGCTAAGAAGCCAAACTTTTTAGCCATCACAAAACCCTTGCTCTATAGTGAATTAGGAGAAAATGGTTATACAAGCCTAAAATGGATTGTTTTTTCAAAAGTGATGACTGGAGGTTATAAAGGACTCCTTCATATTTCTCTAGGTGTGATTTATAGGTTCTAGATGTATGTGGGGCCCACCCAAAAAGGTAAGTTTCCAAAAAGTTTAAGTTTGTGTAAAAATTTCCCATTGAACCTATTAACTAAATTAACATTTAAGGAATCATGGGAGTTGTAATAAATTTATATGATGATTTTAGATCATGGTTGAGGACCTATAATGAAAAGTGTACCTTATTTAGGAGGACTAAGTTTTAGACAATTTTGGGGCAATTTGGAGCAGTTTGAGAACATAACAGTTTTGGAGGTACTACTGGTGGTTGCATGACTTGGTTTGATTTTTTTTACTATCCTGACATTGAGATATTTCCAATAATATACCACAGTTGAGTATTTTTCTAAGAATTATGAGGAAGTTATGACCTATTCTCTGAAGGATAATTTTTAGGGTGCTTGGTTGTGCATGATCTCATGAGGGTTTCATGGTGTGATGATTGTTTTGAATTGATTTCATCATTTCTGGAGATTGTTGAAGGCTTCGAAAAAATTTATAAGTGTGTGGCATGCCTTTGTGAATTTTTTTTCTAGAACATTCCATGGCTTGTGATTTTATTATTTTAAGGTTTTAGAACTTCTTGTGTCATATTGGAGGCCTGGATGGTTCTTGGTGATAGTGGTGACCTAATTGGTCTTATGGATGATTTTTCTAGGATGTTATAATTTTTTGTAATCTATTTTACTATATTAAGGCTGACCTACATGTTTTATGAACAAGAGAAGTGTATAAAATCAAATTATAAGAGCTCATTTGTGATAGAGATAGGAAATGGAAAAGTGTGGGGATGGCAGGGAGATAACCTCTGGGAGATAATTGGTTTAGTGGCAGAGCTCTTGGAAGATTTGGGATGGCTAAGGGACAGTCTAACTAAAGCAAGTATTGGTATTAAAATCAAAATTACATTGAAGAAAGTGGCACAAAAAGAATGGGAAAAAAACTTACTTGGACGAATTGATCTTAAACCAATTACTGTCCTCCCGTTCCATCATTTAGATCTTATTCCATTAAGTCAGCTGGAATCCAAGATAGTTGGTTTTTTGGAATAATTCCCAGAGGGGAACTATCTCGTCAATCGGGGTATATCATCTCTTTCATAGTAATCAAGCTTATTTTAATTGGAACAGAGATTTGATGTCTGAATTAACTCCAAAATAATTTTTTTCCCTCTGGCGCCATCAGAGGTAGATTTCTTACCACGACAATTTGATGAGTAGAGGATTTTAATTCCTATTTTGCCATCTTTTAAGAATGACTCTAGAGGATATGCACCTTTTTCATACCTTTGATTATATGTATGGCCAAAAGACTTTGGAAAACTTGTCTTTCTAAATTTAAGCTCTCTGGTTGATGCCGAAGAATCTTAGTCCGCCTATGGAATCAAGTAACCCACCCTTCAGACATGGGGGTGTTATCACCACAAAGGATCTGGGAAATTGCCTATCCCACAGGTAACCTGGAGGATTTGGAAAGATAGAAATGATATCATTTTCAGAAATAAGAGCAAAACTATAAACTCATGTATTTGGCAAATTTCTAATGTATCAAGATGAATTTCCAGATTTAAAACCTCCCAAGAACAAGAGTTTATCCTGAGAATGAAAGTCCATCTATCTAATTGCAGATTGAAATTGGAGCAATCCAGGAATAGTATTCATAGATCTTCATCAAATGGCATGCTCCTCCTCCTGTTTCTAATTGGTACAAGTTGAACTTTGATGGGGCCTCTAAGGGAAACCCTGACAAAGCAAGAGTGGAGCAATACGAATCATAATGGAATCATATTGGTGATATTCTGGAAATGGGAGTTGCAAACTAATCATTTTTCTGAAGCCTTATCGGCTCTCTTGGGCTTTAGAGTTGCCCAGCTCAGAATATTCGAGGAACCAGTTGTTGAAGGGGAATCCCTTACTTCATTAACTTCTTAATCAGCCCTCATCTCCTAGTTGGAGTATTAAGGATTTTATCGCTGAGTCCATAAGCATCAAGTCATACTTCAATAACATCCGAATCAGGCATACTTACAGAGGGCAATAATTGCAGATGCGCTGGCCAATTATGGCCATTAATGTAGTTTCATGCACATCACCGTCTGGGAATAATAACCACATCCTAATCAACTCCACAACACCAATTCATTGGACTTTTATATGCAGCATCCCTATAGATGACATAATCTTTGGATAAGGATCAGAATCAATCACACTCTCACAAAACACGTTGCTTTAATGAAATATGAATGATGCAATAATATCAAAATATTCAGATATTAGAATTATTTGGGAACTCCATTGGAGTTATGTTGAATTTAAAAGCCGCGCATGCGGCTGTGCTACAGCTGTTAAATCTAGATTCATACTCCTCGAAACCGATGGAAGTTGTATGTGATTGTATGACAGAGAGATAGCTACTCACACCGCGACTTCCGCAGGCTCAGTTCAGCATCACGCAGCCGTTCGATGGGAAGATCAACAGAGAGTTTCCATTTTTTGTGGGCCCTTACAATACAAGGAAGCAGACAGGTCTCATCACTAGCATCTGGGAAATTGTTGTAATCATCGATCGCAAGACATGGGAGGACCCTCCCTGCCAAATGAGCCATGCGCTGACCCCGACTGGAAGGAAAATATCAATCTGTGGAACATTCTCAGCAAGGTGTCTTCACCAACTCATGGAAAAGGGTGCAGGACATCGAAAGAATTTCTGTGCGTTTTGCTAAGGAATGGAAGGAGCGACTGTCGACTCCCGTGGGACAGAAGATAGTGGTCAATGAAGATCTTATTGCCTGAAGCGACCTGGTCTTTGTTTGGGAGGGTACTGCTTCTTCAAAAACAAAAGGGTTGATAGAGATGCTTGAATAAGAAGATTTGTTGAGGGATCTGAGAAGCTCACATTTGGTACAAGCGGGCCTGCTTGGTAGCTCATTCCTCACCCTATGATGAGTTTACGCGCAGAGGCTTCGATTCATCTCCTTTGAGGTAGGTTTGTCACTGTTCCTGCTAAACATCTTATCTTTCTAACCACTTCCGTAGGAATCGTTTGGTTTGCTTTCCCCATTACTTGCTGAACTCTCTTGAACGCTCTGTTTTGGAGTTTCAGAAGCACACCCGGGCGGTTCCCTTGCACCAAGGGCTTATTTTGTTGCTTCATAAATGTTGTCTTCTTAAATACCCTGGGCTTCCTTCCTCTCCTAACCCGGCTCCCCCTTTGTTGGGCTCTGCTGCTACCATCCCTATTTCTCCATCTGCCCCCACCACCGCTGTTGTCACCCCCCAGCTGGTTGTCCAAGATTCTCCATCCATTCCCCCTGCTGCTGCTCCCGTCACCCACCTCGCCTCCACCTCTAAAAGACCGGTCACCAGGGCCTCCATGAAGCTTAACCTTGAGACTCTTGCTGTGGAGAAGGAGCCTCATGAAATTGAGATTGCACATGACCTTCTGAATATCAGCAGTGCCAGTCCCCGGGATGTGCAGATGGAAAGTTCTTCAAAAAGGTTGGAGGCCTTAGAGGCTGATATGAAACTGTTGAAGGATGAGGTTAAGAACCTGGCTAAACAGAAAGGCAAGAAAAACATGGAGGATGAGGGGGATATAGATAGCAGCCAGATTGATGATATCTATAAGAAGCTGACCTCCTTAGATTCCCACTTAGGGAAGGCCAAAACTCGACATGATTACAACATTACTGCCTTTAGGGCGATTGAGGAGTTCATTGAGGAACATGTCAAAAGTGTATCTAACCTTAGCGGTGTTCCGGCTACACTTTGGGGTAACGAAAAGGAAAGCAAAAGGACCATTAAACAGCTGGATGATACTGATGCTGCCCACATGACAACTTTGGGTATGTTCCACTCCTGGAAGAAAATCAAGACCAGCATTGACAAAGCTTCCAAGAAGTAGTTTTGGTTGCTTCTGCTGTTATAGTCCCTTTCAAAAAACTATTTGCCAATAATAAAAAAAAACAAGGATCATCAAGTGGTAAAAAGATTAATTACCAAAAAACAAAATTTGGTCAACAATAGAGTAAATAGGGACAAAATAATAAGTGGAAGAAGAAACCAACTCAACAAGGATATGTAGTCGAATAGGAAGATCAATTTGATAATGATGACTTCCTATATTCTGCATAGTCGATTGAAGTATCTAATTATACAAATCAAATTTGGTATGTCAACTCAGGTGCAACTCGACACATGACAGAAAAGAAAGATTGGTTCTTCACAATGAGTAAAACGCGCACCAAAAATCATTTCTCTTTGGGTGATGATACATATTACAGTGTTGAAGGCATTGGTTCCATTTCACTACCACTTGCGCAACATAATTGTAGAATTACAGATGTTCTTTATGTCCCTGGTTTAACAAAAAATATGTTATCTGTGAGTCAATTATTAGATCACAATCTTAATATTGACTTTGATTGTAAAGGTGGTAAAAAGATGTTCCTAATTTGAGATAAGCCACAAAACTCCAAATTTTTTGTAAAAGCTTCAAATGTGGGAAGAATGTTTCAGTTGGATTTTGTTCAATGAAATTATCAAGAACTTATAGCCAAGGATACATCATCAGCTCAACTATGGCATCGAAGACTTGGACATGTCAATTTTGGCTATCTTGACACACTTCGTCGATATAATATGGTTAGAGGTTTTCCACTTAGAAAAAGGGTACAGATAAATGTGAACGTTTTTTGGAAGGAAAACAACATAGAGCACCATTCAAACATAGTACATTTCAGGCTAAGGAAAAACTTGACTTGGTGCATACCGATCTGTGAGGACTAATGAGACCTAGCCACTCTAGGTTTCAATATTGCATGCTCTTTGTTGATGATTTTTTCAAGAAAAATGTGGATATAATGTCTTTCTATAAAAGACCAAGCTTTTGAAACTTTCAAGTAGTTTAAAACCCTTGTTGAAACAAAGTATGGCAGAAAAATAAAAACACTCCGCTCAGATCGAGGAGGAGAATACACCAATAATGAGTTCAACGATTTTTTTGATACACATGGAATTCATCGTCAAATGGATCCTCCTCAAACATCGCAACAAAATGGTATTTTTGAAAGGAAAAATCATACTATAATGAATATGGTGTGATATATGATTGATGATGCAGGTTTATTAAAAACATTTTGGGCCAAAGAAACTAAAACAACAGTCTATTTACTAAATAGAGTTCCCACTACAGATCTTTATGGAGTAACACCTCAGGAAGTATGGCCAGTGCATAATCTATCTATTTCACACCTTAGAGTTTTTGGATGTAAAGTGATTATGCACATTCCTAAGAAAAAAAGAACTAAGCTTGATATGAAATTAAAAAAACTTATCTTCTTGTGATACAATGATAAAGCACTTGGCTACAGACTTATGGATCCAAAATAAGGAGGGTATACACTAGTCGGGATGTTGCGTTATTTGAGAAGAAAGAAGAAGATGATCCTTCCATACACTCACATGATGAAAAAATCATCCCTGTAGTGAAAACAAAGGATGGTAATCACTTTGATGATGACAATGATGATGGGAAGATGGTGAAATTCAACCTCCCACAGGAACCACAAAAAGTATGCCTAAATGGTAAATAAGTATGATTAGAGATGAAAAATTGGATAGTGTCCCCGACACATCTACCAATAGAATAAGGACTCACAGTATGGCTCGAAATGAGGTCAATTTGGCCTTAATGGGTAAAGTTATTGAAACTACTGAGCCATCCACAGTTTCAGAAGCCCTACAGTCTAAACCTTGGAAAGATGTTATGGATGCATAATATAAGTCACTTATGAAAAATAATATATGGAAACTTAGAGATCTTCCACAAGGGAAAAATCCGATTGGATGCAAATGGATCTTCAAAACAAAGTACAAAGTAGACGGAAAAATTGATAAACACGAGGCTAGACTAGTTGCTAAGGGATATGCTACAAAATAAGGCATTGATTATGAGGATAATTTTTGCTCTAGCTACACAATTTGGTTGGAAAATACACCAAATGGATGTGAAAAGTTCCTTTCTTAATGGTGATTTACAGGAAGAAGTTTACATGACTCAACCAGAAGGTTTTATCATACCAAACAAAGAGAAAAATGTATGTAAACTCATAAAATCACTATATAGTCTAAAGCATTCTCCCAGGGCATGGCACATAAAAAATCGATGAGCATCTCATTCAACATGGATTCAACAAGAGTCCATACGATCCTAATCTCTATCTCAAAAAGCAAGGGGGGGAGATAGTGATCGTTGTAGTATATGTCGATGATCTAGTCATCACTGGAGGATCAGTGAGGATGATTGAGTCAACAAAGAAAGATCTAACATGATCATTTAACATGACTGATCTCGAGCTTCTGCATTATTGTCTTAGACTTGAAGTTTGGAAAAGAGAAAATCATATCTTTGTGTCACAATTGAAATATGCCAAGACAACTCTCGAGAAATTAAATATGATCGATTGTAAGCCATTTTCCACACCTATGGAGACAAGACTTCAGTTGTCTCAAACAGATCCATCACCACAAGTAATTGTCACTCTCTATCAGAAGTTGATTGGGAGTCTCATCTATTTGACTTACACTAGGCCAGATATCAGCTATACAGTCAGCCATCTTTCTCGGTTCATGAAAGAACCAAGGGTTTCTCACTGAAAAGAAACAAAGTGAATATTGAGGTACATCAAAGGAACTATGGACTATGGCCTAGAATACAAGAAGAATAATAACTTCTTCTTGATAGGATATTCAGATTCAGATCATGTAGGAAACATAGATGATAGGAAATCCACTTCAGGATTTGTATTCTTTTTGGGATCTAGACCGATATCATGGGGGAGTAAGAAGTAGACTTGTGTTTCAAGATCCTCCACAGAATCAGAATATCGTGCAATAGGTGGAGCTATCTGTGAAGTGATATGGTTCTGACATATACTTGAAGGATTGGGAATACCACAGACAGATCCAACTATCCTACATGTTGATAATGAAGGAGTAGTAAAATTTTTTCGAAATATAGTTTTTCATGAGTGCACCAAACACATTGAGGTGAAAGTATATTTCATTCGTGAACATTTTCAGAACAAAAAAATTTAACTCCAATATTACCCAATAGATATGCAATGTGCGGATGTCTTCACAAAGTCACTTGCTCGAGGTAAATTTGAGGGTTTTAGAGAATTTCTCTCTTGTTCACTTGAGACCATGATGAATTAAGGGGGGAATGTTAGGAATAAAACTTAGCTTAATTCATCATTAATTGATATTTGAATAAATGTAATAAGTTAAAATATTTAATTTAAATAGTTTACACTTATGTCAATAGGTATTAGTTATCCTTAGTTGTTAGTTAACTAAATGATCTAGTGTTCTCATCCCAATATTTGTGGGATCATGTTCTATCGTGCATATTTTGTTCCCAGATGATTTCCATGAGGGGCAATAGGGGTAGTTAGGGGCAATATGCTATTTCTACATATTTTCTCAGATTAGTTGATTTTATTCCATATATTGTGGATGAGATAGAGGCTCTCCAATATCTATAAATATTGTAGCTCTCTACTTTGTTTGTAATGCTTGATTTTGATATTAATAAAATATACAAGCACCGTCTTGTTTATGTGCAAAGATGTTGTGTTAAATATTGTTTTTAAGTATTCATTGTCAAGAGCTTCCAATACCATATTTACATGATGTAAATGTTTCTCCCATGATTTTCTGAAGATGAGGATATCATCAAAAATACCTAGACACACTTCCATAGGAATGGTCAAAATATAAGAGTCATCAAACTTTGAAATGTGGATGGTGCATTAATAAGACCAAAAAGTGTCACTAGAAACTCATAATACTATTGAAGAGTTCTTAAGGGTGTTTTATGAATATCCTTTTTCTTTACTTTGATTTAGTGATACCTAGAATGAAGATCTAGTTTTCTAAAATAAACTGGACCATACAACACATCTAACAAATCATCAATGACAAGAATAGGAAACTTATCTTTGATAGTGTAATTGTTAAGTTCTTTGTAGTTTGTACACACATGCCACCTTCCATCCTTACAATGCAACATCACCACTAGAGTAGAATAAACACTCTGACTATATGACGAATAATGCCCATTTCCAACATTTCCTCTAGCATCTTATCAATCTCACTCTTTTGCACATATGGGTATTTATAAGGCCTAATGTTGGGGAGTTGGCTTCTTGGAATCAACTGAATGGCATGATCATGATCTATTTCAGGAGGGAATCCTCTAGGATCCTCAAATAAATCTACATGTTGATCAATAAAAATCTTAAGATCAGGATTCAAGCTATCGTAATTGGTGGTTGAACATCCATGAAGAAAAATCATGCTACAAATCCTTCAGCCCCCTTTTTAAGAATCTCCTAGATTTGGTTAGAACTAACCACCTGAGGATTTTTTGATTGTATTCCTCTAAATTCAAATTGCCTTCCCTCATAATGAAAGCACATGAACAACTCCTAGAAATTTAGCTCTTGATGCCCAAAGTTGTGAGCCACCGAACACCTAAGACAATATCAGCTCTACCCATTTGAATAACGAACATATTGGACTCCATTGTGTAATCACCTATCATAAGCATGCTTTTATGCAATTTCCCTAAACATTGGAATGTGGCACCATCTAGGATCATTACTTGAAATTCACGTGCTAGGTAGATGAAACAATTTTACCTTTTTCTCAACTTATTATTGATGAAATTATGGGTACTCCTCGAATCAATCAACATTGTCACCTTTTGTTCCTTAAGGTAGCTTATGACCTGAAGCATTTGTGGAGTGCTAATACCAGATAGAGTATGGTATGATATATTCATTTATGGCTCTTAAGAGTCTTCTTCTATTTTTTCCACTTCACTTGATGTTTCCTCATCTTCTTCCTCCTCACTGACGCCTTCAATGTGAAATAATTTCTTCTCAACACATTCATGACCTAGTCCTTATTTGTTTTCATAGTTAAAACATAACCATTTTTCTCTTTTTTCTTCAATTTATTAAGGTTTCAATCGAACTAGCCAAGGGTATGATGGTGGAAAGGTGCTACGGTCTTTTATATTAGTGAAAGTCATCCTTCTGCTAGAGAGAAAATTTTTCTTTGCCTTACGTGCCATTATAATAGAATAAAAAACCTTGTTTGGATTAAACATACACGCCTCATGCTCAATGTAGTCCTTAAGACCCCCAAGAAATAGGTCATTTAAATTCCCTTATGTAATATTATCCACACATGTAAGGATGGGTTTTGGAATTGATGGTCATAATACTTGAAAAATCTTGTTTGCTGTAATTTTGTTAATTGGCTGAAGTAATTCTATGACACACTAGAACTATAGTGCAATTGAAACCCTTCCATAAAAAATGTCCAAATGACACTGAGACCATTCTTCTACCTTTGAGCACATAACCATCAATATTAGACGAATTGGTCAGGTTCGAGATACAAATAGGCCATGGTCACCTTTTGTCCCGATGGGATCTGATGTAGATCAAAGAAATTATCCATTTGGTTAATCCAAATGAGTGGATCCTTTCCATCAAACTTACGTCTTTCCACTTTCCACATCATGTTACAGACATGCATAGTATTTGTATTTGGATTGGGCATACTCGAAGATCCACACTGGATAATTTTTCCATTACTTTGAATTGAATATCCACCTTGGTTGATATGAGTATGATTGAGTTGTGGTTGATTTGGAAGAAAATGATGACCCTTCAAATTTATATTGAGTTGTTGTATGAAATAATCCAATCATTGTCCAATATTTTCTACATTTTAATTTCTTGCCATCTTTGACTGTAGGATTCATAGAACATACTCAAGTTTGATTACCCTATGGTCCATTGGAGTAAACCCTAGCCCAAAGGAATGTAGTTACCCCTTATCGCTCCAAATCCTCAAATATTATCTCATCCTTTTCTACAGTTTTACCCAACGTTATAATATTCTTTTTGCCTCTTGTGGAAGCCCCCCACATGATGCCCCAAAATACTCTAGGATTTAGGGATCAATATAGAAATTTAGGGTTTAATATTTCTATAGGAAGTTGGCCAAATATGAACACACTTAAAGAACAAAATCAAACTAAAATTTTATCCTCTATTTGAAAATGTAAAGAACTTGGAAAAAATTCCACAATTTGTAGTCGATAGAGCAAATTTAAAAAAATCCCTAAAATTGATATAAATTTTGCAAAACAAGTAAATATATTTTGAAATTTGGAGAGGATCTTACTTGAATGATTTCAAAACAACCCAAAAAAATTGAAGAATTTTTTTCTACCAATTTGGAGATATAGTTAAGTCTTTGTAATTAGGGTTTTGACACAATTTTGGCTAAGATCAAGCTCTGATACCACTTGTATCAAAATTACTTGGATAAATATGAATATCAACAGCAATAGAACACACAAAGAACGCAAAATTGTAGATAGATGATCACAATATGCAAGTAGAATAACTTAGCCAATTTGAGGGGGCAACCTCCAAACCATACAATAAGACTCAGGTGCTCAATATCATGATTAACTACTCCTTACTACCATATATATATATATATATAACATCCAAGGTTGACCTACTAAACATAAAAAACTATAAATGAATAACACGCGACAAGAAGAGAGATTATGTACGCCACAAGTTGGTACTACATATCCAATATAAGCTATAAGACTAAGGTTGTAACACAATTACATTATTATATGTTTTAATAACATAAGCATTGAACTAATTTACACCAAAAAATGTAAAGGAAATGAAAATAGAAAATAATTCAGAACAAAAAAGTAGTATATTAAGATTAAATATTGACACATATTATAAGGGTTGTAGTGAATGGGATAACTTTAAATATTTTAATAAAATATAGGTTGTGGTTTAGCTGATGCAGAAGTAAAAGTCCAAGAGAAATATTTACAATATTAAATCTTCAACATTGCTCAATGATTCAAAAGGAGAAACATGTGTATACATATTCACGACCCTAATATTTAAGACAAGCATTAAAGATATACACGTTTGGTGAATTTGGTAGAATAGAGACCCCTTAATCCTTGGCACTAAGCATAAGATGACAAGTTGTTCGGTGCAACTAATATGTGCATACCTTACTATCCCAAACAAAATTTATGTCTTAGAATTACTTTTAAGACTTTAAAATCGTCATTATTAAGTCATGCAAAACACATGTAACATAACAATAAAATTGACAATTAATTACTTTATAGTCCACCAATCAACATCAAGTATTTCACTCAAATAATGTTTAAACTATAACATAACAAAATTATTTAATATCATATTCAATTGTGATTTAATACATGACAAACATAGCCACCAAAACTACCAATTAAAGGTACAATATTTATAGGCACGGAGTAAAAAGAAACAAAAATGAAAATAAACATTACATAAATTTCACCATAATAAATGCATATAATAGAAAAATGAATAATCATTCTATCACTAACAAAATTTTATGCAAAATGTAACTATGTGACAAATATAGTGAACAAGACCACAAATTCAAGATGCATTATTACGCCAAAGGCATTCTTTTACAGTGAAGGGAAGCTTCCAATTGTGCTTTGAGTGAACTATCTAACGACTTAGATTAACAAATATTATTCGGGGAGGAAACATATGAGCTATGGGATAGGTGTGGATAATACATCCATGCAATAAAAAATGTGGTGCACTTTATTTTGTATTGTTTGGCTCATCTATAGGAGCACCACCAACAAAACCAGGAAAAACATGGAGTGTTGTCGCCCCTCATCCCAACCCCAACACCTCATTTGGGTAAGACTCATCATACTTACGGTAATAAAATTCATTTGGGTGATGATAGGAGCTTGCAAGTGCATATATATTGCTTCTATTTTATACATATGGTTTTTCTCTTACCCTTTGAGGGATCTATGATTACAACTGTAATATTTATATTTTCCTTTTTCAAGCGAGAACTATATTTTTCCTCGAATTCAAATAATGCCTTACTGAATACTCTATCTAGACAGTTATATAATCCTATATATTTGGAAAGTCCCTTGTATTGTTGCAATCATGTGGTTTTTAATTTGACATTTAGAGTGAGTGTGCATCATTGTTGCAAAGCTATTTTTTGATTACTTGCTAACTTGATAAGATGTTATGACCCAGCTTATCTCTTAGGTGAATTTTATTGCCGTAAAAAATAAAGCCATGTTTTCTCATATTGATCCAAAATTTCGGCTGGGCTGCGCTAGGCGGGTCGAAAAATAACAATTGTGTCAAATGTAAACATAAAAATTATTTTTGAAAAGAGATGTATATTGTTCAAAACTATCTTTGAAAAGAGATGTATATTGTTCAAAACTATCTCTAAAAAGAGATGTATATCGTTCAAAACTATCTCTGAAAAGAGATGTATATTTCTTAAAAGACTGTGATTACAATAGTTATCTCGCAGGGAGATGTGTGTCTTTCCCTTGTGGGTTACATCTACTTATAGACTACTTTAAGAAATACGAAGAGAAATGTAGAAGAATGTGGAAGGTCACAAATCTCGAGGGAGATGAGGTGATTCACCTTTTGTGAATTACATATGTAAAAATTTCACAAATTTTCTATTTTTAGAAATTACTATTTTTAGACAACACTACGAAAATTTTAATTTGAGGCCTTTAGAACTGGATTTGAGGGGTCAAACTTTGATTTCTAGGCATTCCAAGATTTCTGACGCATTTTTAAGGAAGTCAATTGGAGATATGATGCAAAAGTTATGCCTCTCGGAAGTTGCCCCCACTAGAATTTCCACCTAGGTCGTTGTGTGGATCACATATTTTCTCAAAATTTCTCGTTTCTTCTAGTTGTGTAAGGGTGAGTTGTCGGCATCCTATAACTGATGGAAAAATTAACACCATTTATTGAGCGACCCCTCCATATGGCTAAAAATTATGTAGTACAATATTGTTATTGGGCTCAGTACTATTTTCAATTAAGTTGACTCATGCTACTCAATACTTATTTCGTTATGTCCGCAGAACGTCGTTGCAAACTTCTCTCCTTATTTTCTCCTCTATACGGAAAATATTTTAATCAGACCTTTTTGATATACATCACAATATATTTTGAATTTGTCACCTCTCGAAAAGAAATGACAATATAAAACTAGACCAACCTATCAAAGTTAGTCTAAAAATTTCAACCTACAAATAAAATCTACCTGACACTCGTATGAATAACCATTGAGGGGTTCAATTATTACTAAGTGTTCATCCATTGTTTCATTTTTTTGCAATTAGTTGAGCTTAAAAATGAAAAAGGGAGCTACAAAGTGCTACATGAAGTCAACATTGTGGTTTGGTTTTAAACCTCAAACCTATCAGATTTTACCTATTTTATGTTTTGGCCCCTTTATGCATAAATTACACTCATGTGGATAATGCGAGCGATATAAATATGATAAAGTTGAGCACAAAAAACAAATATTATTTGTAGACTTCGAGATTCAAACATATTCATGTTTCCCATGGAAATATTCATCAACGACACCTTACTTTCTAAGATATCTCCAACGTATGTTACCTAAATGACCTACACACTGCAACCCCTTTCATTTTTGAATGAGAAGGGCCAGTATGCGAACACCCTAAGTTCGCAGGTCCATGGAGCCAATTCCTTGCCACGTAGGAGCGCCAATTTGACAGCTAGTTATAAATAAACATTTTTTTATCCTAAGCCTTTAATTTCGTATCATATTTTAATATTATTTGCTTCCATATGATCGATCAAATAAAATATCTCAAAAAAAACACATTTACTGGTGGAGACCCGAAGTGGTTCACCGAAGAGGACAGGTGTTGAGCATTAAATTCGAAATAAAAGAGGGAAATGCAATCTGTCCACCATTTTGACGCGCGTAATAGATAAGGAACAAATAAATGCTCAACCACCATTTTAAATGCTCAACGGGCCTTACGGTGCTCCTGCGCAGGATTACAGAAAATATTGGATCCATCTTGCTTCTGGTTGGACTGGGCATCGGAGCGACTCCTTTCATTAGCATTTTGAAGGACATGCTTCATAACATCAGGGCGGACAGAAGACTTGCTCGTAAGTATTAGATTTCAGATTATAATGAACATTTGGGGAAAGAAAAGGGACTAGTTTTCATGTTGATCAGTATAATCTGATGGGTTTTTGGACATTAACGAGCAGGATTTCGAAACGCTGTGAATTTCAAACCGCCAAGATCACGCTAGAAATGTCTCAGTGTCTCCTTCGAGGAGGAGAGAAAATTAGAAACCAGACTCAAGAGTAACTCCTGCTCCATTGTTTGACAAGATTACTTACAGTAGCAACCAAATTCATTCGGGTTTAGTCAGCGTTTGAGCATATGCTAGCCGAGTGAAACAGGAGAGTCAAACTCAAACAACACTTCTCAAATCTTCTCTCTTTACTGCCTAGAAATTCCAAGGTATTACCACGATTTTCACTGCAAATTGTTTATCATACGAAAATTTGTCTTTTTTGTTAAGAAAATTACAGTTTTGCTGCTGGTTCCACTGCAAATTAAGACCGTTACAAAAATTTGTAAATATTGACAACATAACGATTCTGCTGCGGCTTCCTAATTTTTCAATCTGACCAAGTAGATAGCGGAAATAAGCAGTTTGATGAAAATTTGCGAAGTTGTTCCTAAATATATTTTCTTTCTCACTTTATAATTTCATAGATTAGAGATCTCTGCCTGAACTGCTTCCTGAAAAGATTCTACAAATTTGTAAGGTTAAATTGAAATCTATTCATGATAATGTTGTAAAATTCTACAACTTTTTCTTTAATTGTAAAAAAAATTATTCATAATATGAGGATACGCAGTACAGGCCGTTTAAGCTCTTTCAAATCTTTGTACTGCTTTAACTCCAGTAAATTTTCCAAATCATTAATCTTATTGAAGCAAATTAGGTTTTTGTCTCTCCATTCTTGACCTGGTCAAATCTGCTGCTGCTTCTTGATCGCATTCTCATTTTTCCATACAGGTGCACACTCATTTTGCAAGGCCCAATTGGAGAAAGGTCTTCTCACGAATATGCACAAAGCATCCCAATGCCAAAGTTGGTGAGTATTACATCAACATGGACTTTGTGTCTATTCCCATTAGGTCCCTGCATATATTTTTTGGCATTTCCACACTCCATACGCATGGTCTAGGCGTAAGCAAGCTTCTAGAATGTGATGTTTATTATTTATTAAGCAAATTCTGTTTTTGGATGGACGTGTAGGAGTATTTTATTGTGGAGCTCCAGTGTTGGCGCAAGAGCATGAGAACTTTGGAACGGTAGTTTTATGCGTCGAGATCGTTTGAAGCAGGGTGGAAACAGTGTGTATTCACACTACTAATACTCAAGGAAAATGTTACCTACAATTCTATGTTTTTAAGCCATATAGAGGTGAGGTTTCTACCTCACCAAGATTCAAATAAATCCTTGTCTTTCAGTTTTTATTTAACGGTGTTCATTTTAAGCTGCAACAATTTAACGTATTTTTTGAACAAATTCTGAGCTGATTTGGTTTCCACATCTGAAACAACGATTACATTTCGAGCAAAATGTATTAATATAAACTGCATGTCTTTATATTTCTTACATTTGGAGCAAAACATATAAACTTATACTGTATGTGTCCATATTCATTACATTCGGAGCAAAATATACCAACTATAACCTATAATCGTGAATGCAATAATGCATTCTCAATTGATTTCGATACATATTTTTCTGCAACACAAAAAAGAATTCTCCTCGAATGCTGCCATAATTTTGGGATCAGTTTGTTAGTCAATTTCCATGTCACACCTTCAAAAAGGCCCTGAGTTTGGACTATCAGGAACGATTGTATCATTGACAGATGTTGTTGGAGTCATTAAGAGGTTCACTGGATGAACCCATGGTGGAATAGGAAAACCAGATATGGTATGAAAGGTTGTATGTGAAGTAGGAGGTTGTGGGATAATGGGGTGTGTAGTTGGAGTTGAAGTTATTTGCATTCTGTTGGTGTCAAGGAAGTAAGGGTGGTAATCTGGGATAGGAACTTTCAACATATCTTGTAACATGGAGTTCTGTATGGGCATGGAATGATGCATGGGAAACAAAACCTGCGGATTGTTGAACTTGTTATCTCTTTCTTGTTTCTCTTTCTCCCTTTGATGGCGAGTGGCTTCCTTCTGTTGTAATTCCAATTCCTTTTTTTGGCGAGCTACTTCCCGTTGTTTCTCGCGCTCCTGTCTTTCAACAAACTTTTGTAGATCCCTTTCTTGCCTCTCTTTAATGCGTTGCAATCTCTCTTCCTTTTTTTGCTCCTTTGCTGCCAACCTTTCTTGCTTTTTTGCCTCAATATGCTCCTTTTTACGTTGTTTCCCTTCACATATTTCTTGTTTTTTTTGTTGTGTATCTTTTAACATCTGAACATAAGCATCAGATGTTAACAATTGTGAAGCACGACTTATCCGGAGTGCAGCATCACTCTTACCTTTGGAAGGATCCCGTACAAATTGTGTCGGTAACCTTAAAAATTTACCCAATTTCTTCTCATTTGCAGCAACACCATCATTTGATATACCACTTTCAACATCATGGCCAGTTGTCTCTTCCTCGTTTTTATCTTTATCAATGACCTCAATTTCCTCTGTGTCAGCATAATAATGAGTAAAGTTTGCTGGTTCAAAGTCTGCTGGCTCAAGGTTGGTTGGCATCGAAGGTAAAGATATACTTTCATCCTCAGTGTTTCCAATCTGATCAAGTCCCAACTCTGCAATATGCTCTTGCAGCCAAGTAGGTTGTTCTGGTGCACTTGGCAATGAGAGATCGTCCTCTCCAAATCCCTGGGCCTCAGTGTTGCAGCTGGATGTGCCTTGGTCACGAGTATTCACAATGTGGTTCACTTCATAATCTTTGGTCTGCATTATACTTTGTCTTTCTCCCTGTACACTTGGTTCCTCCGTCTCTGTATTAGCAACAACCATTGTTTCAATGGTTGGATGGAATTCTTTTGTTGTTGACAGATTCTCAACTGATTCCATTAAGTAATTTTCTCCAATTTTGTCACCAACTGGTGGAGCTACATCTCTTGACAAACTTAGGATGTTTTCAGCAGCATCAACATCTATTATGTTTTCAGTACCATCAACATTCATAATGTTTTCAGTAGTATCATCATCTGTGACATTTTCAGCATCATCTTCGTTGGCATCTTCTTCAATGATATATAGTTTACTACATTCCATGTCATTCTGTAATGCATTTGGATCAAGTGGCCATATACCTGTGCGTCTAAAACCAGCACGAATATTTGCAGGTGTCAAGGCCTTGGCGAGAGCTCTACTACCTATTTCTGCCAAGTCTGAACGTTTGACTTCTTGGTACTTATTATTACACATCCACTGCATCCTCTCAGATCTGAAATATGCTTTAAAAGGACCAAAGACACTAACATCCAGTGGTTGCAACCTGTGTGTAGTATGTGCTGGCAATGTCAATAAATCAATCCCCAATCGCCTGGCCTCTTCTATAGTTGACAATGCCACATGGCTTCCATGACCATCAAATATAAGTAAATGCCTATTTTCAGGGCACACTCCTCCAGGTACAGACTTACTGAAATGATACAACCAGCTTATAAAGAGCTCTCTAGTCATCCAAGCACTTGGATGAGCAGCCATGCAAGCACCTGGTTCACATCCCTTGATGTAATTTTGTGAAACTTTCTGACCTTTAAATAAGTAAAAGTTAGGGATACATTGCCCTGCAGCATTTACACAACATAGAATTGTCATCCATTCTCTGCTACGAGGAATGATTTTGGGAACATTCCTGCAACCCTTGGTGGCAAGCACCCTCATGCCACAATTTCTCCCTGCTTGGATTCCTGTCTCATCACAATTCCATATTTTTCCTGCACCATAGGAATTGATATAAATGTTAGCTAGTTTTTCATAAAACTTGCTAACCACCTCTGGACGTAAACCTATTGCACGATCTCTTTCTAGACCTTCAGCAGTCCGAAGGACTATGTCTGGGTGTCTTTTTCTAAATCCTTCACACCAAGATTTTCCAGGTAATCCTTCTCGAAATGGAGTCTCTCTAGTTTCACAAATTTGTGCAACACATGCCCTCAGTTGCATAAATCCCACTCCATGCCCTAAATCTGCCATTTGCTTACACCATTCAACTATCTCTTTCTCCTCTCCTTCACTCAAAACAGGTGCAGGGCCCTTCCTTTTTGTATGGGTCAGACCATTCAGCCAATAATGAACAGATGTAGGAGGTAAATTATATTTCAGTGCAGCAGCTCTAATAGAATAATTGTTGAATTCAATATCATCTATGGCCTTTAACATATCTTCTTTTGACCAACTAGACAAAATTCTAACCTTCTTGGTCGAAGTGTTGCCTCTAACAACCACAGTCTCCTGTAGTTCATGCCTATTTAGTTCACATCCAGCAGGTTCTGGCTGATGATCATCATTTGTGTTTGTATCTCCTTGATTTGTTGTTGCACCATCCTCTTCACTTATTATTGTAGCATCCTGTTCATCTGTTTCATGGTTAGATGTTTCAATTTCAAATTGTACACCTCGTTTTTTGGGCATACGTTGTGCTCGATGTAAACTCCTCTTTCTCTTCATCTTCTCTAAATGCTGCAGTATGAAACAATATAAAATTAGTAAAATATGTATTAATATATCAATAAGATCATCTACAATGGGAAAATTTTAGCAAGCTTATGATACATGACAGTATGAATTATGAACTTGTAGGTAAACTTGTGATTACCCCGTTGGGCGCCATTAACGATGATCGAATACATGTTTTATTAATTTCATATTATTTGATAAAGACAGAATTTATAAGCTGGGTTGTTGATTACATAGGGGAGAAGAGCCAGTATGTGAACACTGCCCAATAATTGAACACTATTTTGCATTTAAAATATCCAATACCTGATGGAATAAAAACCCAAATTTTGATTATTGAAGTTCAAAAATTTGTTTTTTTATAAACCATATGTGAATAGGGTCAACATCTCGAGCAAGGCACTGAGAAAGACCCCTTCACGCAAACCTCGCACAGGCTGTAAGCCCACTCACAAACAACCAGCATTTGCATTAGAACTGGGCATGAGGAAATGCAACGCGTCCAAAGTGTGTAACGCGTCCAAAGGAAACAATGTGTAACGCGTCCAAAGGAAACAGTATGGAACACATCCAAAACAAGCCATGGTAAATGGCGGTTGAGCATTTATTTGTGTCTTATCTATCAGGCGCGTCAAAATCCATGAGGACAGATTGCATTTCCCTCTTTTATTTCGAATTTAATGCTCAACACCTGACCTGTTCATATTAAAATATGATACGAAATTAAAGGCTTAGGATAAAAAAATGCTTATTTATAACTAGCTGTCAAATTGGCGCTCCTACGTGGCAAGGAATTGGCTCCATGGACCTGCGAACTTAGGGTGTTCGCATACTGGCCCTATATAAACTTCAATAATCAAAATTTTGGTTTTTATTCCATCAAGTATTGGATATTTTAAATGCAGAATAGTGTTCAAGTGAAATATCATGTCACGGATGACATGATATTTCAGTGCAGCAGCTCTAATTGAATAATGCGAGAAACTCAATATCATCTATGGCCTTTAACATATCTTCTTTTGACCAACTAGACAAAATTCTAACCTTCTTGGTCGAAGTGTTGCCTCTAACAACCACAGTCTCCTGTAGTTCATGCCTATTTAGTTCACATCCAGCAGGTTCTGGCTGATGATCATCAGTTGTGTTTGTATCTCCTTGATTTGTTGTTGCACCATCCTCTTCGCTTATTATTGTAGCATCTTGTTCATCTGTTTCATGGTTAGATGTTTCAATTTCAAATTGTACACCTCGTTTTTTGGGCATACGTTGTGCTCGATGTAAACTCCTCTTTCTCTTCATCTTCTCTAAATGCTGCAGTATGAAACAATATAAAATTAGTAAAATATGTATTAATATATCAATAAGATCATCTATAAACACTTCTAAAGATGAGGTGTTATCAAATAACACTACATTCATCAGCTTGTTTGTAATTGATCAATATCAATTAGAATGTTTCACTCGAACATGCAGTCACCCCTTTCGACATTGTAATTCATATCGATCAATTGACGCAGGTCTTGTTAATGTAATGTTTTGTGACATCAAATCATCTTCAGAAGTGAATGCATGTAAGAATCGTAATTGTAATAGCTTGACTACATATGTTGTTATGGTGGCAGCAAATCTGTTGTACTACTGTAGGTCTTGGTATGGACCACTTCGGATCTCCACCAGTAAATGTGTTTTTTTTGAGATATTTTACTTGATCGATCATATGGAAGCAAATAATATTAAGATATGATTCGAAATTAAAGATATAGGATTAAAAAATGTTTATTTATACCTAGCTGGCATACTGTCACTCCTACGTGGCAAGGATTTGGTTCACTTAACCTGCGAACTTAGGGTGTTCGCATACTGGCCCTTCTCCCCTAAACTCTTCTAAAGATGAGGTGTTATCAAATAACACTACATTCATCAGCTTGTTTGTAATTGATCAATATCAATTAGAATGTTTCACTCGAACATGCAGTCACCCCTTTCGACATTGTAATTCATATCGATCAATTGACGCAGGTCTTGTTAATGTAATGTTTTGTGACATCAAATCATCTTCAGAAGTGAATGCATGTAAGAATCGTAATTGTAATAGCTTGACTACATATGCTGTTATGGTGGCAGCAAATCTGTTGTAATACTGGAATACTTTCAATGACAATCATTGATAACTGTCAATAATATATTGCATTCTTGCCAGCTACTTTGTGCTTGATTTTAAGTAGGGAGAAGAATAAATAGTTAAGTTGTAAGGTATAAATAAACATTTTTCTTTCCTATATCTTTAATTTCTGGGAGTAGTGCCATTATGTCAACACCCTAAGTTCACGGGTCCATCGGGCCAATTCCTTGTCATGTAGGTTTGTCAATTTTACAGCTAGCTATAAATAAACATTTCTTTATCTTATCTCTTTAGTTTGGAAACTCTTTATCTTATCTCTTTAGTATTGGGCAGTGTTCACATAGAGTTACAGATTTCTGTTTTGTATTAAATGGTACAAATTTTATATCTTATAGAGTTAGCGAGAGATATATAAAGAATGTGCTGGACATATTTTTTTTCTTTGTTTCGAGCATTAGAGATGGAAATCCACCTTCTAACAGATCTTCGAAGTTCCTCCCTCTACAGTTGAGAAGGATTTTCTGTTAAAAATTCAACGGTGTTCATTGTAATGAAAGATTCAATTTTGATTTGTTTGCTAGCTGCTGCATCCTTAGGTGAAGCCAATGACATCTTAGGTGAAGCCACAACTCTGAAATATGTTTGAGTTGTTTTGGACTTTTGTTACATTCTCTATTTCTAAAGGTGAAGATGTTTTGGCTCACGTATGTTAGATGATTTCTCTCTTACCTACATTGTACTACGATTTATATTCACTACCATTAATCTTTGTGGATATTGATAATGGTTTGAATTTCAGTTTTTCAATTTTATAGGATGCAGTGGATGTTGTTTGTGAGAAAATTCAGTTCTCTATATTTTGCAGATGTCTATGGGTTGAGGACGATACCAATTGATATGTCCAGCACATTCTTGATATATCTGTAGATGACTTATTTTTAGAAAAGGCCTATCCCCCTCACTATGTCCAGATGGGTAATAAGGGAAGACATTGTGAAGTTAATAGTTCTCTTGTCAAATAAGTAAGGAAAATACTTCAACTGGATAACAAGAGACTTCAGCTGAGAAATTATAACTGGTTTTGACGGAAGCCGCTCTTGGGGAAATGTGGGGCACCGACTGCATATTAGCTTAATGAAAACCATTTATCAAATATCATTTAGAAAACTCTCTACCTCGTTTTTGCTGCACATAGGGGAGAAGGGCCAGTATGCGAACACCCTTCGCAGGTCCATGGAGCCAATTCCTTGCCACGTAGGATCACCAATTTGACAGCTAGTTATAATTAAACAATTTTTTATCCTAAGCCTTTAATTTCGAATCATATTGTAATATTATTTGCTTACATATGATCGATCAAATAAAATATCTCAAAAAAAACACATTTACATTCTGAAGTTACTAGTTCTATTGTGAAGTAATATTACCCTTTCGCAGGTACTTTAAGGGAGAAAACATAAAGCCATCTAATAGATGTTCACAGTTATAATTAATTAGCAGGATTTATGATCAAGAATCACTCAATTCCAATCTTAATATTTTTTAATGTGCTTGCTGGGCCAATTTTTGATAAATTAAATAGAAATCAGTCATAAACTTGCAGTTCTGTCAGCAAGTTATGTCTAATTCTAACTTAATTGAACAGATCTTCAAACAAAAAGTAGATCACAACATGCCAAAATCAATCCATACTATATATGATAAATGCAAGATTGAAAATTCATCAAATTTGGATTTGAGTCACACCTCTAGGGATTTGGGAGACATTCTCAGCATTCAACTGGATAACAAGAGACTTCAGCTGAGAAATTATAAGCAGTAGGTATGAAAACTAACCTGCAATTTTTGCTTTGCTGGACCTTTCCTTTCAAAACTTGATAGAAGTAATCTCTTCTTATAAAATCCACTGTAATCAGGCACCCTACAGAAGTAAATCAGCAGTAAACAAGACTAGGAAAGTGAATATATAATACCAACATAGGGGAGAGAGTATCCAATCAAAATGTAAGACATGGATCAAGGTGTAGGGTCTTTTTAATCAAAGGTTGAAATTGATTTTGAGATGATCTTGTGGCTGAAATTATTTGATTTGATATTCATATTTATTTTTTACCTTCAAGTGTACAATTTTATTGGTGTTTTTAATGGATGAATTTGAATCTTGAGAAGAAGGTTCCCTCTTTTTTTGCAGGTATGTATTAAAGTCTGGATATGAAAGATCTGGTGATTGAACAACCCATCTTGGAATATGGAAAGAGATGAATTGGAAAGAGAAATATTCAACCCATTAAATAGATATGATGGGTTTGTCAACTGATATGTTGTATTTATACTTTGAACAAATGAGTCTTTTATTGTAGAAAATGAAAGTACCAATCAGTATTTATTGTGTACTAAGTAATACTGAGATGTTGACCCTATTCACATATGGTTTATAAAAAAACAATTTTTTGAACTTCAATAATCAAAATTTTGGTTTTTATTCCATCAAGTATTGGATATTTTAAATGCAAAATAGTGTTCAAGTATTGGGCAGTGTTCACATACTGGCTCTTCTCCCATTTTATTTGTTTTATTGAAGACGGAAGATGAGATTCATTTGAATAGTTCTCAAATATTTATAAGCTTCTAGCCATATTTAATGATAGGTTGAAAAAAATTGGTGACGAGTATTTTAATGTTTTTGTTGAACACAAGGATCCTAGTCCTTAGAGCTTGATCAATTCTATTGGGCTTGCACTAAGCAATCTCAAAAATATACTTCTACACTGCAATTGTAGGTGACTAAGTATTTTACATGCAGAGTATTGTTGGCGAGTTGATCGTCCTCATTGAATCCGAAAATGTACTAGATTGCCTAAAAAATGTCCAGTTTATCACCCCTGAAGTTGTTTCTTCTGTACTCTTAGATGATCTACACGACGTGCAGTGAAAGCTAGCAGATTTAAACAGAACCCTAAGCAGTGCCGTAGAAATGGCGGGGTTCTGGTTTATGTCGGTGATCTGCTTTGTACGCTGGAAGCCACCCAAATTTTTAATAGCAGCTCATATAACTCTTATTCTGCTGAGGAGCATGTTATTGTGGAGGTGCGAAGAATGTTGTAATTTTATGGTGATAAATTCTGCTTGGTGGGAACATCAAGTTATGCGACGTTCATTCAGTGCAAAACGAGGCAGTCATGTTTGCAATGCGAGTGGAAACTGCAACCACTGAATGTTTCTGGTGTAGGCCTCGACTTATCTCTTCACTCCAGGTCGGTTAAAACTAATTACGCTGAAAGGTGTTTTCCCAGCTAGAACCATAGTTTCCTTCTCACACCCGTACGCACTTGTGCCCATCTTAACCCTTCATTTCCATGTCGTATCGATGACTTGTGTCATTTTTTTTTTTTTTTGATCAATAAATATTTTTGACCGGAGCTATGAACCGGAGGGTTGATTGGGACCTCACTCATTACAGTCAATGTCTTGAGACAAGATATTACAATTAGACCAACCTAGAACTCGACCAGTGAGCCTGCACCGACGATGCAATTTCCACCACTGTCATTTCTTAGAGCCACCAGCGGCCTCGAACGCCAATGCCGACGATGCAAAGTCCGCCACCGCCAAGAATAACCGCTAGTCATAACCACCGGTGATGCAACATCCGCCACCACCATTAACCACCCTGAAGGGTTGCGCTTAGCTGGATTCGACCTTGGGTGGATCCGGACACAATCGTCCGTCTTAACTGATCCACCCAAACCCCATTGGCGCACGTGTGTTAGACTTGTAAGTGTCGATTGCAGATTTATATGAATACTTTATTTGCACTCAATATATAGGTATGTGATTTCAGTTTGAAAATGTACAGCAGGGATGAGATTTGACCGCTGACTCCCCCTGTCAAACCAAAAATTTATGAGGTTAAAAGGTTTTAAACAGTCCGTCCATCTTTAAATATCTTTTTTGTATTTAATAATTTAAAATATATATTATTTTTTAAACTGTATTTACAAGTGTCGGGTAAATTTTAAGAAATGTATGATAGATACAAACACATTTTCAGCAAAATGTGTTATTTAAATATATATGTAATGCTGCACTTATATTTATATTGAATGTGTTTGTAGTGATAATGACGGTTTTGCCAAATTCTTTCATGTCAAATAAGGACGGGCCAACAATTTTACAAAATGTAAAATACGGTTAAAAAGGGCAAAAACGTCCTGCCAGGCGTCAAATCTTCTCATCTCTGCTGTAGAGTCTAAATTTTTCACATCTACAGGAAACTCTGCAAAGTCTCCTGCGATGTTAGATGGAAACTCTGCAAAAATCTTCCAATTATCAAGAAATCCTGCAAAATCTCCCCACTTATCGGTACAGAGTCTTCAAAATTTCCGCAATTATCGATACAAAATCTGCAAACTCTGTGCAATTAAATAATGACTGAATGTTTTTCCTCAATGCAATAACTGGAAATCAGATAAAATATTAAAGTTGACCAAATTCTAAATATCCAAATGTGAATTCAAACATTTTTATAAAATGTAGTCATTGACCTGCAACAGTCGACTCATTGTCTGAATCAATTTAAGAACTGAGCTGCGGCAACAAAGGAGTAAATAATAAGGAAAGGAAAAGATTGAAGCCATTAAAAATAGTTTATGTTTGAAGGAGGAGATTTCTACCATACTCAAAAAGATTGAAGCGTGTACAGAAATGGTTGGAAAATTGCTGAAATAGAGCGGCGCTTCTGATTCGACCTGGCATGAGCGGCACCCCTGGCATTCGCATCGTGAAGGACTAACAACCCAAAAACCCCATCTCCATGTATGTTTCTTTCTGGTTAATGATGGTGGGCAGATGAACGTGTTGTTTTCCATAAACGTACAGATGGTGATTTTTCGTATAGATATTGTAGGATTTTTTATCTGAAATTCCTAATCTTGCACAGTGGTCTG
This sequence comes from Taxus chinensis, assembly GCA_019776745.2. Taxonomy (NCBI): domain Eukaryota; kingdom Viridiplantae; phylum Streptophyta; class Pinopsida; order Cupressales; family Taxaceae; genus Taxus; species Taxus chinensis. Next base: position 143,763 of record JAHRHJ020003279.1, read on the forward strand.
TTAGATTGCGTGTTAAGTCAGATCAAGGAGGTAGATAGGATTGGCGAGCATGGTCTCCCCTTTTCTGACAATTGATTTGACCCCCAAACCATTAACTATGCTTTGGGTTTCCTGAACCATGTAGTTTATAATGTGTTTTAAGGTGAGAGACCTTGTTTTCTGTCTGGGTTGTGGATTTGGTTGTTATTTTGTGAAAGCATCTGTTTGCTGCTGGTGTGTTGCATGCTAGGCGCCAGGATTGTTTTGTTTTGCAAAAATCTGGTAATTTCAATGTATAGTTGATTTTTATCTGACTGTTGTCTTATTTCAAAGTCATCAATGCTATATATGGTTCGCATGGTTATTTACATATTTATAAGCAATTTTTGATATTGTTTTCAAGAATTTAGTATTAGAGGTGTGAGAAATAGTAGAAAAAGGTTAAATATTTAAGGTGTAGGATCATAATTTCAGCACCTTGTTATTGTGGGTCTGTGTAGATGCAGATGATGATGGTGACGCCATTTGAAGTGACCTCCATTTCTTCCCCTTTATTTTTGAAGCTTCTTCGTTTAGACATGCAGAACTTCATAGAGACAACAACCAATTAATTGCTAGTATTTGTGACAGGCAGCGATTGAAGCATATGCAGAAGCACCATGTCTCACCAACAGAAAATAATGACAACAATTGTTCCACCTTCTAGACACCATCATCCTTTACAGGGGCAATTTTTCTCTCACTATTAAATAACCCCCTGCTCACTACATCCACATGTCCATCATTATCTGGTTATCCTTATTGCATACCAACAAAGAATGCGAGTACTCCTTTATTTATTCCCATCGATCCATAAACACGGGGCTACCCCAGATATTCAATACCATCAAGCTCTTCACCTCAACACTCTCTTCCAATGCATGACAACATGATCCCCCGATCATGGCCACTGACATAAAGTAGCCAAGACCATCATGATGGATGGTTAGCTCCGTGCACTTTCTTATATTCAACTTTTCAAACAACCAAGCTGCACAATTGAGATGGGAGGCTCATTCAATTTGTACACCTACTTACATCCGTATCTTCCAATGATGTACTTAAGTCACTCACTTCACAAATACCCTCACCATTATTGTCCCACTATTAATATTTATTGGAAGGCACTACACCCATACATAGAGTTAAGTTTGAGAACTTTGTCGTTATTGTTGTCGAACAATGCCAACCGTTTAGGTATATCGAGAGATTATTGCGGATTCTCTTTTTCTTATCTGAGAACTGTTTCCTTGTGTTCTAATACTAACAATCAATTTATATAACAAATAACAAATATAATTTTGGTAAGAACAATATGTGCCATGAAATAGGTGTGGGACACATACGTATTTAATTCCCCCCTTCATTGTAACTTTCCATCCATGTTGAGCTTTGTATTATATAACAAATTGAACATTGCCGAATCATAATCCTTGATGTTGATGATTGTTTATGCATGACACCATGAAGATTGTTGATGGGGGAACTCTTATCATTCCCCTGATAGTTAGAAACTAACCCTAATCTCAATTGTGTATGATATTACTACCCTTTGACACCATTCTCCATAGAAAACAACCTATATATCTAGAGTGGATCATAATATACAACCCTCCCTTGTCTCCTTAACACATCAAATACCTTAACGGCGACATCTCCACATAGAAAACAACCTATATATCTAGAGTGGATCATAATATACAACCCTCCCTTGTCTCCTTAACACATCTCAGTTAGCTTCTCCTTTCCACATATCATTCCTCCACCACATCCCCTTCAACGTTCACATCACACTTCTTACGTGTGATTGCTAGTTTTTTTCATGGTGTTGTGGATCAATCCAACAAATATAGAATTCAAAACTCACAGAAAAGTATAGTTACAAGATTAGCATATCTAACTTTTATTTTCAAGATTCTTTTCAAACCGGCCATATCTTGTAGTGCCCCTCTCATTACCACCTCTCTATTGTAGATGCATGGGCTCGAGTTGGCCTTGGTTTGAGTGAGTACATTGTTCTAGCGTCGTTCTTACGTTATCAATAATTTATTAAATAATGGTAGCATTTAAATTAAGCATTTGTGATTATAAAATAATAAGTGTAGTTTTGAAGTGTCCTTTCATGGACTAACCTTTTGGAAGCATAGGATCATCCCTGTGTCTTCGATTTGTGACGTGAAGTCATTCTTCTTTTGTTTCATACAACTCGGGATCATTCTCAAACCTTGAGTTTGAAATATTTATAAATTTCTTTATAACGTTAAACGATCTAATGTAATCATTTTTCGATATCAATAAAAGAATTCCACATTGTTCTCAATGAAAACATTTATGTGTTAATTAAAGGGCGTATTAGGAGCGGTGGAGGTTTGGATTAAAGAAAAATGTTAAAAAATAAAATAAATCATGAAATTATCAAAATGAAATAATTTTCATTTAAAAAATAATTATTCATTATTATTCTAAAATATCTCCAAATTTATTTTGGAGCTTGATCCAAATCTCATTTTAATAGGAATTAATGTAAATCCTTGGGTATTGTATTTTTTTATTTTCCATGAGAGAATTAATGAAATTCTTCTTGGTTTTGTAATTTACCTTCCATGAGAGGATGCTTGGAAAATTCTTGTCATTTTATGGTTGGGTAGAGGTTATGTGTTTGTTTTTATGTGTAGACACAAAATCATGCACTTACTACTATTTACTATACTGCAAAGTATGTTGTTTTATGTATGGATCTTGAGTAAGAAATTTTTTCACTAACGGCACACTTCCTAGTCCATCCACTAGTTTTTATTGTTTCTATTGTTTTTTTTTCTTTCACACTTGTTGCTCATACACCTAGTTTTGGTCAGTCACAAGGATCCCTATCTTCCAGTCTTCTCACATTTGTCATTAGTTGTCTCTGTAAACTAGCGCCCAGGCACACCTGTCCATCTTGGGTTCCCGTGTCCTATATGTTTTTATCATATTTTTGACATTTGAGGTCGGTCTTTTCTGTTTTCCCACTCATATCCTGAGGTACTATTCGGCATGTCGAGTCATTGGTGTCAAAATTCAAGCAAGAGATTCCTGTATAAACACAACATACATACCATTATAATTGCAGGAAATTTCTATCAAGGGCTATCTATCTACATATGAAACGGTCAACATCTTGGGATTATGCATACACACTACATAGGAAGAGGAAGTTAATTTCTCCATCCACACATTTGCATTCTATCTAGCTACCACCCGCTATCTTGGTGTCATTGGCGTGAGGGAAACCTAGGAGCACTATTGCAAACATAAGCACATAGAGCTATATTGAGTCTGAGATGTAGTGCAACACTCACTCTTAAGATCACTTATTTGATAGTTGAGGATAGTCTGACTCCTCATTTTGCAGCTTTATTTTTTAAGATTTGATGTAATTTGAGGGTTTTGTAGGAGATTATTTGTGTTGTAGATTTGTAGGTACTTCGGTGATCTAAGTGAGACATATAGGAGATCAACGATGAGCAAGTGTGAAACCTTAGTGATAGTGTTAAAATTAGCTTTTGAATTTTTTGGCAGACTCCAGCGCCCCACAGAGGTCCAGGGCACCCATAGGTGCCCTCGTCCTTACCTAGATGCCCATGTATAGGAATATTTGACATGTTCACATTTTTTATGAGCATGATTATGACATTCTAAGTTGTTGTTCCATCAGTTCGTCCAGTCTAGACACACTTCGAGATAAGTAAAATCGAGATAAGTGCCCTATCTCTTTCATTTGCTTTCATAATTACATCAAATAAAATTACATGATATTTGTATTTCATTGTATATCACTATAGAAAATCTTTGCATTCAAATTTAAATAAAATATACAGATTTTATTGAATCATTTTTGGTAAACCCGTAGCTTAAAACCCCTAGAATCCATGAAAACCCTAATGGATAAAAGTAGCTCTTATTTTCCTAGAAAATTTATGCGACATATGAGTGTCAACCCTATTTATGATGAGATTATTGAAGCCAAGCTTAGCAATCTATATCACAAACCTCATTTTGATGATAATATTCAAAGACAAATTTTGGCTAATGAAAGCAACATTCCCACTAGCTTTGTTAATTCTTCTCACATCATTGTTTCCTAGAGAAAATAATTTCTGGTTGTTCTCCTTATTATTCATTTAGCACTAGGATTACTCCACCTTCTTCTATTTCTGCTAAAAATCTTGATGATGATATGATCGATTATATGCTAGATATTGATTGCGATACTATAGATAAAAATCATGATGAAAATGTACATGTGCATGATGTTGTTTTTCATAGTAGTAAGGATGATTGTCTAGTTACATCTCATACTCCTTACATTTATGAAAATGTCTCTATTGATTGTAAAGATACATCTCATGATAGTTCTTCTCCTATTTCATTGTATGTTGATGATACACTTGATGAAATCCTTGCATGCGAGTATTTGTATGACACTGATGATACACATGTTATTAACGATTATACTTCTATACATACTGTTGAATGTGAATCCCCCACTCTGCTTTCATCTTATTTTGAGATTGTGTCTAGTAACATGCATGTTGATTCATCCCCTTTTATTGCTTCATCTCCTCATGATTCTTTTTATGTTATTCCTAATGCTTCTATTGACATTCCAAGTTCTTCAACACATATTACTCCTTCTGCACCTACATCTAGCGTGCATATAGCATCAAAATTCTCCACTATTGACATTCTTATGATCAATCACAATGCAAAGCTTCTACCACTCAACGTACCATTCACAAATTCTGCCATTCCCTCACATGATATCTTATCACTCATGCATGTTGTTGACCAATTACAATCTCATGTCTAATATCTCACTCTTTAAATCAAATACTATTATGCTTCTATCGATAACAATTATTTACATGAGAATACCATTCCAAAAAGGATTCAAAATTCAAATTTTCCTAAGGATTTTATCATGCCTAAATTTTCATTCTTCGATGGTACTAGAAATTCATATATGCATCCCAAGCATTATCATCTAGCTATGGCTTCTTACTCCAATGATTTATTGTTTCTTAAAGCTTTTCGTCATAGTCTTACCGATTATGCTCTCTAATGGTACACACCTCTACCTTTTAGATCTATTAGTACCTATTATGAGATAAAAGAGGCCTTTCTTCGATGCTTTATACTTAACAATGGCCCTAGAGTCACACATGATTGCTTACCTGGCTTACATCAAGGAAATACAAAACCTATTATTGATTATATTATGTGTTTCAATACTTGTATGCATCAACTGATCTTTCAGCCCATTGACTTAGAGAAGCAATTCATCTTTTGTCATGGCTTGATTCGTGCATTAAAAGTGTGCTTACAATATGGCACATGCATATCATTCACACTATTATGCTATTAGGTTACTGATCTAGAACAAGATCTCATTTCTAAACATGTTATAGATCATCCTCATATTTATAATATTGTTGTATCATCTAGTTATTCCCCTCTTCCATCTTTTAAGCATCTTCAGAGGTCTCCATCTCTCCCACCCCACAAGCAAGCTCAATATTCTCCATCACATAAGCGTCCTTCATCTCCTCCATCGTATTGGGCTCCACCTAAGAATTCATTATCTCTTACTCGGAAGCCATTGTATGTTTCAGATTATGCTAAACCTCATGATGTGTTGCATGATTTTCTTGATAAGCACTTGATTTAATTACCTTCTAATCAGCATCAACCTTCTCATCAATTGAAACGTTAACGTGATCGTCCTTATTACGACTATCATCATATCAATGGCCATTGTGAAAATGAATGTTGTGCCCATCATGATAGATTACAACAATTAGAAGACAACGGTGTCATTACCTTTGGCTCTTCCTCTCTTGATTGGTCTATGTCTATAATTCCACGTAAGCATGTTGTTACTCCAGTTCATTTATCTCCTTCACCTGCTTCTAGAGTCACTATTTGTCTGTAGACACCAATTATTGGAATCACTACCCTGTTCAACCCACGTTCACTCTCTTGCATGCATGCACCTATTGGAATATTTCCCTTCACTCCAAAATCCCATTTATTCCATTTTATTATTATTTCCAACCTTTAATCCTATCTTTCTCATTCCATTATTTTATCTATCTTGATCATCATTAATCAATCCTAATCATCACCTAATTTATTTATCCTCCCTAAATGATATCTTTTATTATCCCTAAGTACCCAACCACCTTCCATTTAATATTTTCCTCTCTCTATGGCCTTCATTTAATGTTTTCCTTCATCCACCTACCTCTTTATCTTCCATAGACACCTTATCTCGTACTTATCATCTGAAACCCTAATCCCACTTCATTTGGGCCTCTTTGCCTTGAGTTGGACATCGATCCACCACCCAAATGGACAGATCTCCACAATTTCTAGTGACTCATCCAGGTTGTCGTCTACCCTATAAATCCACCTTCAGCTCCTCCTTGCAAAAGGATGGAATTTTGGGTCTCTTTCGACTTTGGCTTGTTTTTGCATGTTTCTCCTATTCTTAGCAGTAGCTACTCTCATCTTGGATTCACCTCTTGAAGACCTCTCTTCCTCATTGTGGATATCGTGGACACTCTATGCTTGTTTGAAGCCCTCTTGTCATCTTGCCATCATATCACATCAGTTATGTAACTTCCCAGTCCTTTTGCAGGGCTTCATTAACCACTTTGGAGCTCTTCCGCAGCCTCAACCCTCATTATGTCTTTCTTACCATTCATTTTCCATACATCTCATCCTAGATTTTCCTCGGTTGTCGTCAACCCTGTCTATTCATCGTCGACCTAGCATCCATTGCATCAGTTTCTCCACTATTCAGAGCTACAAAAATATGCTTTCTATTTCTACATCCATCGAGTACCTAGATCCAGTCATGACCCATCTTGTTGGTCGTCGACACATTCCATCTTTCCAAAAATTACCCTTAGATCTATGATTTTATTGCATCATTTCTATTTCTCCCTGTTCTAGATCATTCTACAAGTTTCCATTTATCATCTCATTGCTACACTAGCTAGATATTGACCATCAAAGCTTTCAGATTTGCATTTTACATCGTTTTCCTGGTTTACCTGCCCCCAGTCATCATCAATTTTCCCTTTATAGTCTCGGGTCGCTGTCAATACAAACATGTCACTTAGCTTGTTGCGGATGAGGATCTTTCATTTGTGCCCATCCATATTGTCATTCCATCTCAAGGTGCCATAAACCCTTCATATTTCAAGTTGCTTTATTTTCTCTAGTACTAGTTTGCTAATTTGAGCAGGAACGAGGAAAGTTAGTCAACATTATGGTACGACCGGTGGGACCCACCCTTTCTAGGCGAGTCTTGTTATTTGTTTTTCGTTCTCATCTTATTTCTTCCATTTTATACTAACCTTGTAGGGAAGGAGCACACATTGGATCATACTTGCTTTCTTGTTCGCATTGCATCATGGATTGCTTGGGTTTTCTTTTTCTCACTTGTTTTCTTTAAAGTTCAGATAAAACGGAAAAGTGCTATCTAGGTATTCCTTGTTTTTATTCCCCGTATTTTTATTTATCGCATTGCATCACTTGTTTGTTGTCATCAAATCCATATATTTTTGTTTTGGACCTAAAAATATTATCATTCTTGCTTGAAAATATAGTTTAATTAGGGGGTTTAACACATTGCATACACACTTCATCATACACATACAAACACAAAAATCAAATTACACATTTAAACATCCCTTACCAAGTGGAACTATTTGGATTTCATCACCCAATAGGTAAGCCGCCACGGTGTTATGGCCGCGTTATAAAATTATCATAGATTCGGGCCTCATGTAACTTTGGTTATATGGGGAGGAATTACATCTCAATAAATGGAAATATAATCGTATGCCTCTACATACTTTTAGTTCTACATACTGTCGTTTGGATCTTGCTACACGTGATCACCCATTTCACCATAGTGAATCCATCACCGGATGATCACACTTCCACAAATATACCTACATTTGAGAAGGTCAACAGTCCCCACTTTCACTTCTAGTGAATGATCTTTAACTATTTGATCGATGAAGAAGTACTACAATAAGAGGATCTCAATAGTCAGATGATCACCGTAGTCAACCTTTTTATTTCTATGGTCTCACTTCATGAAGACCATGTCATCCAAAATGATCCTCATATTAAGATGAATCCTTCTATCTCTCATCATTCCATTTCCTCTAGACAAGCTACGCCTTCGTATCGTGCTCCTCTAGAGACCCTTGGCCCTCCCACTATCTCTCACGGATGCTCAAGGTTTTAGGAACTCATTGATGCTAATCTTATCACCCTTTATGACTACCTATTTCGTAATTCCTCCATAATGACGCAATCCCTTCAATATACTCAATTGATAGATCCCATTCCATACAACTTATCTCATATCAACACTCTCCCCACTTCATCCACTATTGTCACTAGAATTCCCATTCAAACATCTCAAAAATTACATGTGTTTCCTCCTACATCCAAACAAAAATAGCACCACCTTACCCCTTATTTCTATTTTACATATCCATGCCAATATAATCACCTCACAACCTCATCCATCTGAATCAATGCAAACCCATCAATATCCTCCTCAAGGTGACTTTATATATGTACTTCCTAACTAATGTATTCAAGTATCTCAACTACCTATCACTTACATCCCAACTAACTAGGCATAGAAAATCAATAAAATGTTCCTATTACACAACAATCCAACTGAATCTAACAAATCTTACCACATCCCCATATCTCAACACCAAGATTTATCTCAACCAATCGAATCATAGCCTCTTAATTATCTTCCCTCTCATCAACCACTTCCACCAATGCCAATGCATCCCCTAACATATCACACGTATCAACAACCCAACACAAACTACCTCATATTCATCGCAATCTCATCCTTCAAAATCTCAACCATCTAATGATCCCTTATAATCACTATTAAGTAGAATGGCTAACCTTGAAGCCATAACCTCGAGATCTAAGACTACATTTTCATACAAAAAAATATGTAATGAACCTATCAATCCATAATCTTCTATCAAACCTTATCCTCCTCACTGGAATTTCCAAAATTTTCTAATTACAATATTAATGAGGATCCCCAATAACACCTTTGAGCCTTTAGGCATGCATGTTACCTTATCGCCCACAATCAAGATCTCATGCTTCACACATTTCCCAGGTCATTAGTTGGTCCTGCATTAGATTGGTTCAACAGTATTCCACAACATTCATTATTCACCTTCACTCAACTCACACAATTTTTCCTTAAACATTTCTCGATTAATATTGCACATAAGATTACTATCACAAACCTCTATACCATCTGAAAGTTTGAAGATGAATCTATCACAAATTTCATCACATGATGGTGTAACATTATTAACCAGCTATCATTCCCTCTTCCATAGAATGAACTCATTGAAATTTTATCATTGTCTCGTGCGAAGCACATCTCTTTAACACTAAAATGAATGATAACCAGATCGTACCAAGCCAAGAAATTAGATGCTAATAAAACATCATGATCAATAAGATGAAAGCAATTCTCCAGAATAACTTTAAATAAACCTTTAAAAACAAATGAGAAACAATATCATATATTATTATGGAACTCAATGAAATAAAATGAGAATGGGCTTGCTTATATAGGCAAGGAATAACAATATAAGAACCAGTCAAGGTCGTATATCAAGCCATAAATCAAGGAAAGAACTAGTCATCAAAGAACTAATCAAGACCATAGATTTAGGAAAGAGCTAGACATCAAGGAAATAATTATACCTAACAACTAGATAATATCCCCCTTATATCTAAATAAATAAAAACAAATATCCACACACATAAGTGGGCGAGAATAAATACAATAAAGGTAAATAAAGTACCTAGGTGAACATGAGCTAAGGTAAATACCTACTTTAACAAAATTGGGGGGGGGGGGGGGGGGGGGGTGGGGGGGCTCTTGTTGCATTGCTTGGTTCTTGCATTTCTATTTCTTGCATTTCTTGCTTGGTTCTTGCATTGCTTGGTGATTTTTTGAGGATGGCATCTACTTCTACATTAGATCATGTTGAGCCATTAACAACACATAATTACCACACATGGAAACCAAGAATGGAAACAGTAATTATGCGGAAAATATTATGGGCTTTAATTTATTCAAAATAACCAATGTTCACTAGAGAATATGAGAAATTTCAGTACCAGTGAAAATTTGATGAGTGTATGGCTTTGATAGGAACTTATGAAAGTGATATTCTTTTGTTTCATTTGGAAAAATTTGAATCTCCTCTCAAAATATGGGAGAAATTGGAGGATTTATTTAGTAAGGTGGATAATATGAGAGCCATGAAACCTGAAATTGAGATCACCTCTCTTAATCCTAAAGCTTTTCCAAAAAATTATGGACTATCTTACCAAGTTCAAGCATTTGTTGACACAGTTGAAGGGGAGTGGAAGAGATAATAAAGATGAAGAGTGTGTTTACTTGATTCTATCTAAGTTGAGAGGACCATTCCAAATTTTTTGTTCTACCTTTTTCTCTAGCATGGATGCCTTAGGTGACACATTCAAAATGCCTAACTTAGAAACATTTTGTGAAAGACTTACTAGGGAAGAATCCAAATTATCTAACCTTGAGTCTTCCACCTCTCAAAAGGCATTAATTGCATCTAATCCTAAGGGTAAGGGAAAAATAAAAAAAAGTAAAACCAAATCCACCCCTTATCTATCTCAAAATGCTTCTAAAAACCCAAAGAAAAAAAACTCTAAACCCAAGGATTATTCTAAATCCAAGTGTTTCACCATTTTCTTTACGTTCTGAATGTGATGAAACAAATGATGTTATGGGCTGAGGAGGAATACATGTTGTGTTGGCTAGTTGGAGGTTGATGCGCGCATTTTTACTTCTCGATCTGATGCTAACTGTGAGAGATTCCTTTTGGCTAGGTGGAACTACCTGAAATAGAAAACAAGACCACCAAAGAAGAGTTAAATAATATATGATAGTGGATTGCCTAGTGTATGCTAGATCCGGTAAGTGTGATACTTCCTAGAAGGCTGTCACCCCACTATTTTTATAAAAAAAATTATGAAATAAATGAAATATGTACATAAATGAATCTAGTGCTAGTATTCTGATTTGGATACCTCAGATCACTATCAGTGTCGATCCAGTTAAATACTAAAAACTATGCAGGTCAGGGTCTTCAGATCAAGTTGTAGGTTGTTCAAGTGGTATGTAGGTCATAGACAGGGTCTTAACAGGATTCTGATGGTGATGTTTATACTTTTGAAGTATCTCATTACAAAACTAGTATATACCATTGACTTGTTTTACAACCAGCTGGGAATCACCAAACATATTTATGGAATTAACATTTAAGGCATAAGCATCCTGGAGGCCCAATATGAGTACTTCATATTTGGAAATATTGTTTATACAATTAAAATTGAGTTTGAAAGAGAAAGGTGTAGGTTCACCATCAAGAGGAATGAGGATAACGCCAGCCCCACACCCACGCTAACACTTGTAGCCATTGAAGAAGAGTGTCATTTGGTAAGTTGGTTCATCTAAGAAGAGGGAAAGTTAGAGGTTTGATTCCCAGAAAAGGGTGCATCTGCTAGTTGGTCAGTGATAGTTTTTCCCTTGATGGACTTTTGATGAATGAATTTGAGTTCTAGGTGGGCAAGGAGCATAAGCCAACGCGAATACGGCATGTTGATGTTGATAGGGTTTTGCATACATATAGTGTAAAGGGTCAGTATTGGTAGCAATGAAGGTTTTTTGGTTGAGTAGGTAATGATGAAGTTTAGTGGCGATGAAAACTAAGGCTAAGTATATTTTTTTGGCATGGCTGTATCTAGTTTTCATAGTCTAGAAGGGTATATCTTATGTAATAAACCACTTGCTCTCTGTGTTGGTTGTCACGATGAGCAAGCATGGACACCTAAAGAATGGTTAGTGGAAGAAATGTATAGGTAAAAGGGTTGGTCATCCTTAGGAGGAATGGGCACTGGTGGTTGAAGAAGGTATTGTTTTAAGCCTTTGAAGGCTTTATGTAATTCATCATCCCATTTGAATGAGACATCCTTCTTGATAAGATGATGAAATGGTTGACAACGGTTAGAAATCTACGAGATAAAATGACAAATGGATTACAACTTACCTTGTAGGCTTCGAAGTTGATGGAGATTAGTAGGTGGAGGAATTTCTAGAATAGCCTTTACTTTAGTAGGATCGACTTCTATACCACACAAAGAAATGATGAAACCAAGGATTTTTCCTGAAAGTACTACAAAGACACACTTCTTTGGTTGAAGATGAACACAATACTTGATGAGATGGTCAAAGATGACCTTAAGGATTGTCAGGTGTTTAGCTTGACTGTTTGGATTTGGCAAGAAGATCATCTACATAATCTTCCAATATGTGATGCATGATGTCATGGAAGATATAAGTCATGGCTCGTTGATATGTAGTGCCAGTGTTTTTAAGGCCAAAAGGCATGACTCGATTGTAGAATCTCCCCCAAGGGGCGATGAAGGAAGTCTTTTATTGACCTTTTAGATCAAGTAATATTTTATTATAACCTGAGAAATCATCCATGAGTGATAACATCTCATGGCTGATGGTGAGATCAACTAATTGGTCAATGTCGGGTAGGGAAAAATCATGTTTGGGACAAGCCATGTTGAGGTCACAAAATTCCATGCAAATTTGAAATCCCCCTATCACCTTTGTGATAGGAATGATGTTAGAAATCCATTGGGGATAGTCAATGGGTAGGATGAAGGAAACTGAGAGAAGGCGTTGAAGTTCTTCTTTGACAAGAAGAGCAATGCGAGGATGCATTTTCTACAACTTTTGTTTTATGGGTTTGGCATCAAGAATGGTTATGATATTGTGGACCATGATTTTTGGGTCAATACTAGGCATATCAGCATAGGACCAGGAAAAATCATTGTTATGGTCCCGAAGGAAAGAGGTAAAAGCTTCTTTTCTCAATAGTATCTAAAGATTGGCCTATCTTTAGAATGTGTGGGTTGTCATGAGTGTTAATGTTGATTTCAATGGTTGATTCATTCAACATGGTTTGTGTCTCAGAAGGTAATGACCAGTGAATATAAGAATCTTCCACACCAAGGTAGGTGAGGATGGACTCATCATCCTGACATTGAATGACATTAATAGAAGTGTATCATCATCGATCATGTCAGGATACGGGAATGGGAGAGAAGAGGGAGCCTCGCCATCGTGTTGATAGGTTAGAAGTCCCACAGGAAATTGTGTTTATGAAAAAAAAGTTAGGAGGAATAGATTTGGGATCTATGGACTCTATGGGTGAAGATGGTGATGTGGGTGAATGAGGTGGAGAAGGTTTGTCTTCTTGAATGAGGTCAATGTGATCCTTCTTGGGAGGTGGTGCAAAAAATCCAATACCACTATGGTCATTGTGTTTATGGGTGGTATAGGAGATGATAGTATGGCGGCCCTTATTCATAAAAACCAAAGCCAAAGCCTTTCCATGTGCAATGGTGAAGGAAAGTGTGAGTGAAGCGGTGGTTAGTAAGGGAGTGTAAGTCAGATGAAAATGGTCATGTTTGGGATGGAGGTTTGGGTGAATAAGTGGAAATATCAAGTCCCCCATATGTTAGATTAGTGCGAAGGTGGGGAGGACCATAAGGAAAAATCTCACCTACATGGTAGTCATAACTAGGGTGTTGACACAGGTTCCCATACTCTTGCGGAGTGAGGAATGTGTCGATATTGTATAGGCGGTACTCCCCTAGAGTGAGGCATTGAAAAACACCTTCTAAGGGATCAATAGTCGATATGTGGGTAGTGGGGATAGATAACTCGCTAGATGATTGGGAAGTAGGTGAGTCAGTTGTAGAGGTTGCGGCGGTAGTAGGAATAGCAGGGTTAGATGTGGGAGAGGTGGTGGTAGACTTGGTGGATGGGCTTATGGGTGAAGGTGAAGTGGGGATAGTGGCAGATGCCTTGACTGGTATAAGCACATCATTGGGCTGGTATAACATGTTACAGGTCTTGAAAGGTGATGGGTCAGTCAGGATGGTGTAGTTATGTCCTTCGTGTTCAAATTTGAGGCAGCGGTGTAAAGTTGAAGGGACACAACCCATGGCATGGATCCAAGGTCGGCCAAGAAACAAATTATACTAGAACTCCCCTTCTAGGACATAGAATAGTTCTGGGATAGTACGGGGACCTACGCAGACATGGAGAATGATGGTACCCAGGGTAGAGGTCATGGCATCATTGAAGGAGTGCAACATAACTGGGTTACCATGCATGCAATTGGTAGGTATGCACATTTGGTTGTATGCATGGGAGGAGATGATGTTAATACTAGCACCACCATTGATCATAATGTGTCGTATGCATATATTATTGATATAGATGGAGATGAAAAGAGTGGGATTAAGGTCATCAGACTGGAAGGGAGTGATCTCTTCATCTGAAAAGCTGAGGGCGGCTACTTGGTGAGTAGGTGGAGGTGTAGAGGAAGGTGACAACTTAGTGAGAGAGGCTACGTGATGAGGGGTAATGATGGAGGCTATGGGCATGGGGTCATTTGGTAAAACCTTGATAGATTGAAGGACCTCCATGAGGGCTTGACGATGTGACTCAGAGGTTTGGATGAGGTCATATAAAGACATTTTGAGGGAGGATTGGTGTAATTGTTTTAGCATTGTGTGATGTGTGACCCCATCAGAAATAGGATATGTGGGACCTCGAATGGTGACTTTGGGTGTGGGTGCAGATGGTATGTTGGGTATAGGGTTGGTTGATGGGCTAGTTTCCTTTTCCTTTCCTTTGTCTTTCTAAGCATGGGTGGCAATGTGAACCATGTTAATCTGAGGGGAGGTAGATGGAGAGGGTGTGTCATGGAAGGTATAACAGAATGAAGGGAAAAATCCTAGTGGTGGATAAGAGCCTTGTGAAATGAGTAGGGCACATTGACATTTGGGTGGTGGTTTGGCCAACTCTCTTATACGGACCATGTTGATCTCAAATTTTAGGGGTGGATAAAAGGGTTGTGGGGGTGGAGATACTGGTCACTGAGTAGGTAATGGAAGAAGATTTGGGGAGATTGGTGAAGGTGGAATGGGGTCCTCATCAAGAAGATCATCATCATCAAAATTTGCTCAGGAGGACAAAAGTTGGATAAGAATGGTCTTCAAGGCCTTACAATTTTCAACATCATGTCCTGGACACATGATGATAGGCACAAATATTGGTTTCATCAAACCCTTTTGTTTGGGTTTGAGAGGATTGTAAGGTCTAAGTGGTGGTAATGTGATGATGGAAGTCTCTAAGGAGATTGGTTAAAATCTTGGCGTAGGACCCTGCTAACGGATCACAATGGGAGGTGAGTGTGGGTTTGGGTATAGGCGTGGATGATTTCCAAGGAAGAGGCTTTACAAGAGGGGGAATGGGTTGGTCCACTAGTTTGGTATGTGGAGTGGTCTTAGGTCTTGTGGGCATCTATTTGGGTAAAGGTGGGGTAGAAGAGCTGGCGATGGAAGGTTTGGTTGGTTTGACTACCTTATTGGAGGGTAGTGGATTCTTAGCTTTGGGTTGCACCTTCTTGGGTAAAGGTGACATGGGAGTACGAGATGTAGAAGGGAAAGTAGATGGTGGAAGAGGATGGGTTACCCATGGGGGCAACCGAGTTGTGGTGGAGGTGGTTGGTAGAGGTTGGGTAGAAGGTGTGAGTGGAAGAGAGGAGAGTGTCATGGGTAGTGAAGAAGTTATGGAAGGTAGTGGTGGTATGGGTGGTAAGAAGGTCATGGGTGATGGCGGGGGTTGTGTGGATCACTTGGGTATATTAGAGGGTCATGATGAGGAGGTGAGATGTTGCATTCTTGGTTTACTGGTGGAAGAAGGTTGCTTGGCTAGGGTTGAGGGGTGAGGTCCTAGGATGGATGGAAGGGGTGAAGGTGACAATGGTGTGGTAGGTGAGGTTGGTGTATGAGGCCTAGAAGGTTGGGTCTTCCTTTTAGGGGTAGGAATGAGTTTAGTGTTGGTTTGGGAAGATGTGGCTAAATCTAATTTGATGGGTGGATGAGTAAGGTTCGATGTCGGCATGACCCCTAAGGTAGTGATGGGTTTAGGTAAGGGAGATGATATAGGTGTGGGTAGGTGTTTGGGTATAGGGTGTGTTGGGTTGGGGGTTGTTGGTTATGGGAAATGACATAGAAGGTGTTCCAATAGACATGGTTGTCTTTGGTTGGTCACTTGAAACACTTTTGGATAGATTGTGGAGGTGTCGGTGAGTGACAACTGCATTTGGGTTGAAGCAGGAAGTAGAAGACGTCCCCAAAGTAAGGCTCTATCAACATAATCCAGGTGATCGACCAAGCATGAAAATGGTACTACTGTAAGTGGGGCCTGATGTGGATCGAGTAGAAATCCCCATAAAATGTGTTTGAGAAATAGGGAAATGGTTAGCTTCAGACTCTGTGGGTAAGAGAGCCGAAAGCAAATCAGCAGGATCTTGGAAGGCTGATGGAGAATGGTCACCTAAAGGAAATGGTGTTTCTACAGGATCCTCTATGGGTAAAGGAGATGATGGGAAAGATGAGGTAGACTCTCCTTGTGATGGTGTAGGGAGTGGACATGTGTCCCCTATGAGTAGGAGAGGTGCTACTGATGACTGCTTGGTAATTTGAGAGGCCAGAGGTGTAGAGTGCTAATTATGGGCTCTTTCATGGGTGAAGGAGAAAATGGAGGGGATTCCTCTGTGGGTAGAGAAGTATATGAAATAGGTTCCTGTGTAGGTAGGGGAGCTCAGGCTAGGATTTCATCTATGGAAGGAACATGGGAGCAATTGGGAAGAAACTGGTATGTCATCAAAAATAGCGTGGACCTCACAGACATTGCTATCATTGGTTGAAGTGTCACCAGTTTGGTTGGAAGATGGGGCATGATTAGGGAATGGTTTTTTGAAGATATGTAGGTTTTGGTTGGCCAGTGCATTTGGGTTATCCAAGACTAGATCTTTGTTGTCTAACATTTCTTGGATGATATTCTTGAAGGTGATGTAGTTACCATCGCTATGACCTTTGACATGATGATAGTTACAAAATTCATGTTCTTTATACCACGAGGGCGTGGGGTGATCAGGGTCAAAACCAGTGTGTGGTTTTATAGGTGGAAGGGTAATGACACCAGCCTTAATAAGATTTTCCAAAATAGAAGAATATGGTTCCCCTATTGGGGTGTACTTTCATTGTTCTCGTCTGAACTGGAAAGTTTGGATGGGTGAGAGATTAGCAGAAGGTTTGGCTTGGTTTGATGGGTGAGAGGGTCCAACCTTGAGAACCACATGGCATTGGAAGATCCTTTGGATTTTGAATAGTTGTTCTGGGGTTTCAAAGATGAAGAAGCATCATTTGATTTGAAGGTGTTTTTGTTACGTAGCTGAATTTTCTTCTCTATGATAGCATGAATCTCCAATTTTCATGCCATGGTGAATGCCTCGTCAAAGGTGTGGAAGGTTTGCACCTGCAGGGTTGGTGAAATGTGTCTAGCACAAGCCCAAGTAAACAACTCTATGAGCTCAGTTTGAGGTAATTGAAATGTGAGCTGGTTAATTAGGCTGTGCCAATGAGTGACAAAGTCAGTGATAGACTCATCATCATACTGTCGAGTGGAATAGAGATCAGTCATGGTGACTTTCTTGACAATGTTGATTGAGAAGTGGTCTAAGAAGGCTTGGGCTACTTGATTAAATGAGTAGATGGAATGTCTTGGTAGCCCACTATACCAGTCTAATGCAGGTCCAGTCAGGGACATCGGGACAGTTCATAGGAGTAAAGCGTCATCATGGACGATCAGGTAACACCCATGTTTGAAGGACCACAAATGTTGTTGTGGGTCTTCTTTACTATTGAAGTGGTTGAATTTTGGCATTTCCCAATGTACAGGGTATGGGTGAATAGGAATGGATGGATGAATGGGCTCATTACAGATTTCATCGTAGGTGAGGGAATTGTGTGAGCCAGAAACTGATGCTTCTAATGTCTGCATCCTTTCCATCATTAACTTGATGAGGTCATTGGTAGGTTGTGATAGAAGGGGTGCCTCCTGTGGTGTAAGAGGGTTGGTGTTGAACATGTGATGTGGGTGGCATTCCAGTGTATGGTGATGTTGAATAGGAAGGTTGAGAATGGGGGACCGACATGGAGGGCATATACCCAGAATGAATGATGGATGAGATAGGGGGTTGTTGATAATATGTATATGTAGGTGGGGTAGTCGAAGTGACTCTAGTAGTGATTGGGGGTAGAGACTGTGGGATGGAGAGGACAAGATTATGGAATGGGGTAGGGGTCACCGACACCATGGGTGGTTGTGTTGCAATTGGTATATGTGAGATAATGGGTGCGGATGGGGTTATGCTCTGGGTGGTCAATGAAGGAACAACCGATACTATGGGTGTGACTGATGTTGCAGATGCAACGGTCATAGTGGGTGTGGGGCCTAGCTGTGAAACCACTGGGGGAAAAGCAGGTGAGGGTAATGCCGAACTAGTAGGGGCTGATGTAGAAGTGGGGACAAGGGCAGGAGAGATGGATATGGGCATGCCATATATCAACTGACCTGAGGAATCCTGAGTGGATGAGTGGGAAAGATAGAATTGTAAGGTTGTGGGATTCTGATCGAGGAGTCATGTGAACTCCTCATCACCTGTAGCAATGGTGGTAGGTGGAGTTGGATCCATGGGTGATAGGATAGAAGGTGGTGAGGGACTAGGTGGGAGTGGTTGATGGCTGGCGTGGAATATAAGAGTGTTAGTTTGGCTGTGAGTCAACACCATGTGAATAAGTGTTGACCTGGTAAGACTGTATTCTGTAAATGACACAAAAAAAACAGGAACAGAGAAAAATGAGGCTGGGAGGGTGAATTTGGTCAAGGTTTGGATTTTGAAAACCAAACACAGACACCGATGATGGTCAGGATGAACGGTGATGGTTAATGGGGAACCGATGTTGGTCACAGAAACTGATGTTGGTTACTGTGGAAAAACACCAGTTTCAAAAAGTGAAATAGGACTGATGAATGTGTAATGGGGAAACTGTGTATGATAGTAAATATCCACAGAGGGAAATAGGATGGTGCCATGAGGGCCAAAAATAGAACAGAAGGAGTGATGAAGGATATTGCAGGAAAAATAACTTGAAAGCTAGAAGCCATCACCAATTATGGTTAACTGACGATGGTTAAATGAAAATTGATGATGGTCACTGAACTAACACTGGTTACTGTGAAATTTAGAGAGAATGAAGAAAACTCAATTTGTGAATTAAATCAGGTGAAGAGTTAAAAATAGGATCTGAGAATAAAAATATGGGGCCTTAACACACTCAGATAAAGTCAGAATGCTCCAACTATGATGGTGGAGTGTGCAAAGAAAAAGAAAAATGTAGAATCATAGCCTCACACCTCAAAACACAAGTCAAGAAGAAAGCTAAGAAAAACATGATCCTAAAGTGATTTTCTTTATGTTTGTTTAGCTTATGCTATTTAGAACTGACCATGTGAATTCAGAATAGAATTTTTGGTTGGGAAGGCATCCTACGAAGAAGGATATCTAAAAGGTGAGGTTTCGGGTTATGTTATGGCAGGGGGGCTCCTCTGATGGGGTACTGGATAGAGATAACCAGCTGGGGAGTACCCGTCAATCCTCTGATCATGTGATCATTGACAGGTGTTCCCAGGTAAGATGTCGTTTAAGAAAGTGTGTATATTTAAATTTGTGTAGTTTGGTGGAAAAAGAAAGAGAGTGCTTTCTATGATTCTTTTACGTCAACCATCAGCTGGGCATGACTTCCAGCATATAGGCTGCCCTTGGTTTTTAATGTGAGCTAAATGCAGCATAAATAAATGCAATGCAAGTGTTTTAAGCCCAAATTGAAATATGATATTCAATGAAGAAAAATGATGAATAGGAAGAGGGTGCTCTTTCACTAAATGCAAGAAAAAGAAGAATGATTCTTTTTAAAGCACCAAAAAAGAAATATTTCATTTAGAGAAATTAGAAAGAAAAAGAGGATTACTAGAGAAGAAAATTTAGTGAATAATGATTTAGAAAGGAAACACACAAGATGCAACCTATATGAAAAGAAAGGGAACCCACAAATGAGGGTCCCACCGGGCGTGCCAAAATGTTTCACCATTTTCTTTACATTTTGAATGTGATGAAACAGATAATGTTATGGGATGAGGAGGAATACCTATTGTGTTGGTTGGTTGAAGGTTGATGCGCACGTTCTGACTTCTCGATCCGATGCTGACTGTGAGAGCTTCCTTTTGGCTAGGAGGAACTACCTGAAATAGAAAACAAGACCACAAAAGAAGAGTTAAATAATATATGACAGTGGACTACCTAGCGTGTGCTAGATCTGGGAAGTGTGATACTTCCTAGAAGGCTGTCAATCCATTGTTTTTTAAATAAACTTAATGTGAGAAATAATGTACATAAACAAATCTAGTGTAGTATTGATATGATTTAGGTATCTCAGATCAAATACAATCAAGAAAATACTAAATAACTATGCTAGGTTAAGATCAGATCTGAGGTCAGGGGTAGGTTGTTCAAGGTACTGTAGGTCACAGGTCAAGGGTCTTCAGGTTCTAAGGTCACTTAGGTTGTTTTGGATAAAGGTTCTTAGGTTTACATGTTATTGGCAAAGTACACAAAGACAGAGACGATGTCGGTAGGGTATGACCGATCATGGTTTAGGAAGAACCGATGATGGTCATGGGTAACTAGTGTCGGTAGAGGTGGGATGATAAAACTCAAAAATATTTGTTTGTAGAGGTTGATATGAGGTTACACAGAGACAAAAGGGGGGATGGAGAGGTCTGTAGGAATCTTATTTATACTCAGAGATGTGTAGACAGTCAGATATAGGTGGTTTAATGGTGTGGGTGGAGGAATGGTTGAGTTTACAGAGGTAAATGGTAGGGGAATGAGAATGCAAGTGGAAATGATAACAAGATGATAAAAACTTAATAAACTGAAGTAGAAATAGATGATGTGGTTAAAAGTATACTTACTATATGCAGTTCAAATGGCTGGATGGTGATGATGGTTGATCAGTGGAATGGATGTTTGTGTACCATGGCAGTGCTTCCCGGAATGTTACCGTGAGTGCAATACCTCTGGATCTATCTGGTGCTGGCTATGGATGCTCTGGATGTGTGAAAAGGCTCTGGTTCTTGCTTGCATGCAACTCTCCTTTTCTCCAAAATTTGAGAGAATGTGGCCAACCTCTCAAACAAGGTTACCAAAGTGAATATATAGTAACCGACGATGGTTCCTGGTTGACCGGTGTCAGTTTTGGGATGACCAACGTCGGTTAAGGTGGGATTCCCTAGGTTTACTAAAAATGACAGATCTTGCAATCATTTGGGCCAGGTCTGTCCATTTATTGTGGATCAAAACAGATGTTATCTTTTAATGAGTGGGAATGTGGTTAGAGGAATAATAGGAATTTATTTTTAGGCTTGAAACTAAGTCTTAGTTCATTTATGTTATGTAAAAGAAACATGCTATGAATAGGTCTATGGTGAGGTGTCTAGGTGAGGTGTATCCATTTAATTATTAAGATAATTAAATTAATAAATGGGGTGAGGATGGGTATTAATTTAATTAAAGTAATTAAATTAATATTAATGTGGGGTGTAAGGGTCATGGTTAGGTGAACATGTTTAAGTTGGTTATTCGAAAAGGGGACTAAGGGGAGTGTGACCAAAACCTGAGGGTAGAGGCATTCTTGGAATTTTTTTTCTATAAAACTCCATTCAGGGTGAAAATGGAGAAATCCATGTGAGGGAATGGAGAAAATGGCTAAGTGTGAGTGTTTTTAGGAATGAGAGGGAGAGAGGAAGAGGGGAAATTTTTTATAACACTTTGTACCCTTTGGAATGGGATAGGGGGATACCAAAATTTTTCCTTATCCCCATGGTGATAAGTGGCACTGATAACATGCATGGCCTGGAGAGTGGGCTTAAAAATTGGCAAAAAGTGCTTATAGAGAACTCCTAGGTTCATGTATGTGGGTCTAGGAGCTTCCATGGTGCAGGGGTGAATTTTTTTCCCCCATGTACATTCCTTGGAAAGGGATAAAGGGACACCAAAAGTGCGCCTTAACATCATGGTGACATGTGACACTAAAAACAATATTCTAACTGCGAGATTTGTTCTTTAGAGAGATCTTATTGAAAATGAAGTTACTGAAGCTCCGGGAGGTATTTTTGGAAACTTATTTATATGAAATTTTTACTTAAAACATCATTCTTGGGACATCATTTTGAGCCCAATAATGAGAGGTTTTTCAACATCTGGTTCTTCCTGAAACCCCTGGTCAAAAATGACTGTATTCCTTGGATTCACAGAGTGTTCCTACCAAATATGAGTTATCTTGAGAAGTTCCAAGGGATTGTGAAAAATATGCACATTGTTACATATTTTATAGGATCCTATTATCTTTCCAATGTAGTTATTTTTTTTTCTCCTAAATCCTTATAGAGCTCCCACAATCATCTGACAAAGATTGGGTACTTGTTTTGACCGTCTTCAATCCTCCCAGGGGTTGAGATTGGGTCATATGAAAAACGATGTAATTGTTTCAAAAGGGGGAGGGATAAATTTACTGTCCCCTTGGAAAGGGATATGAGGGACACCAAAACTTTGCCTTATCCTGGTGATGACAAAGTGTCAAGAATGTGTGGCATGTAGTGGGGGATGAGAAAAATGCCAAAAAGTGCCTATCAATGCCTCCCAGGGTCATATGAGGTGTCCATGAGGCCTAAGGTGGGAGGGGAAAATTTTTTTTGTCCCCCTTTTACCCTTGGATAGGGACATAGGGACACTAAAAGTTAGCCTTATCCTCATGCTACCACATGGCACTGAAAATATTGGCTAAGGATGAAGATTGTACCTTGGAGAGGAGCTTGAAAAATTACATTCTCGGAGCTCCTAGAAGTTTTAATTTTTAGGAACTTCCTTATATTAGTTTTACTCATAAAAATCATTTTAAGAAGTCATTGTGATGGGTGTTAAATTCTAAAGGTCATATTGGAAACCTCCTCAAAAACGGCCTTTTAGGATCATGTGGGAATTGCTAGTTGTTCCTGCAAAGAATGAGTTGTGTTCAAAGAAATGCATGCATGTTGTGGAACATGATAGATATTAGCAAAATTTAGATAATTAAATCAGATTACCATTTATATCTTTGTTTGAACTCCAAATCATTCTGGAGATCCCGGAATCATCTTCCAAAGTTCAATTTTGCATTTTTCGCAGTGTAAAGCTAAAATTGGCTTCAAAAACCCGCTTTGTTGAACTTTCTCCTAAACCTCTGGATATTTCCAAAATCTATTCTCTAAATCACTTGAAAATTTATGAAAATAGCTCATTAAAACACCTCACTGATGAATTTAGATGACTTAAACTTAGCTCTGGTGCTATGCACTCAAATTAAAGGCTAAGAACTACCACCTAAAATAGTTCCGACAAGATAGCTTGAAAGACAAAGTCTCAAAACACCATCATGTGAGATTTTTTTCATCTAAACAACTCATTAGATGCTAGTACCATAGATCATGTACAAACTTTGAAATTAACATGGCTAAATATGGAAACTCCTCTAGGGGTCTCGGGTAAGGTTTAAATGAAATTTTTTGAATGGGTCTGTAAGTAACTTGAATGGCTATCAAAATCATGTTGTCCTTAATGCATGACAACACCTAGGAATGGGAGCTAATCAAATTGGGGCTACAAGTTCCCTTTTGACATCCCATATGACCCAAGCACTTTAAGATAGAGGCTTAACTCTTCAAGATGATGAACTCTCAAAAGGGCAAGGTGCAAGCTATTTAGTTTCAATCTATTTGCTATGAATGCTTTGCATTTGAGCTCATCTTAGAAAGTTTATTTTTGTAAGTAAAAAGGTAGGTGGAGGGCTCTTTATATTAGCCCAAAGGATAAAGGATTATCACATTCTCATGAATGTGGGATAAAGGTATCGAAACATGATTAGGAATGGATAAGGTTGCTTTATTGGATAGGTAACCTTACTTTAGAAGGGTTTAATTTGTGTTTAGCAAGTCATGGGAGTTGGGGGGTATTTTAATTAATCAAAGGTGATTAATTAATAGGTAGGTGTAAGCTTATAGAAGCTGGATTAGAGGAATATTAGTGTGATTTAGGCTATTAGAAGGGGATTAAATCAATTAAATATTGATTTATTGGTTAAATGGAAGGGAAAGCTAATTAATTAATAATAATTAATTAGTCTAGGTAGAAGGGGTGATTTATTAACGGAAGGTCGTTAATTAGGGTATTTGTTGGATAGGCAACTTAATTAATTAGCTTAGTGTAATTAATTAATGATGATATGAGGGAAAATGAGTGCCTTTTGACGATATGTCATTGATTTGCGAGAAAGGGGATAATTAGCACAATTTAAGTATTTAAATTGCTTGGGCATAATTATAGGTGTCTACATTTTCCCCTCTTTGGGGTGGCATAAGTGATGCCACTTCAAAGATAGTAGACAAAAGCAAGATTTTGAAGAGATAGAAGAAAAATTAGTAGGAGAGAGAGATGCCCCCTCGAGTGTCGATGGGGTGATGAAGAAGCTCGATTGACGATCGAAAAAGGTGAGAAGTAGGCAGAAGAATGGGGACGAGGCAGGATGCCCCGAGGAGAGGGAGATTAGGGGTGAAAGGGAAGTGGTGTAGAAGAAATATGGATGAGGGGAGAGAAGAGCTTAGCCTCTAGCCGCTTATTTGTTTGGAACAACCTTTTGATGTCATCATATTGCCATAGGAACTACATCATCGGTCCTTATGAAAAATATAAGCATACGACAAAGGTAGAATGACATGAAAAGCCATACTACGAACAATTGTCCATTGCTGAAAGTACCAACTCCACGCAACATACAATAATGCAATGCAATACGAGAAGGAAACAAGCTCATTTAACAGGGAAAACAAGTACGAACGCACATATCTAACCCAACAATGGTCAAGACAGTTGTACAAATGTTTTGTTATCAGTGCTGAAGAGATCCACAAGTTCGTGATTGACGACAAGGGTTAAAAATGATGCCCCAAGCAAGGATACATGCAAGGGGAAATGAAAATGGACACGGGGTCCATGAAAAGCATTTGTGCGCAACGAAACAGCACCAGGCAACCAAAAGTGCCCCAGAGTACAGACGAAGCAAGCAGCTAGCTTTTGTGAATGGTTGTGAATCCAGTGATCCGCGAGTCGTATTAATCGGGGAAGATGTGAGACAAACCAACAGGATATGGAGAAAATACCATGCGCAAGACACAAGTTTCAGCCGTAATAAGCAAGTTACCATTTTGTAGGGTGTTTTACTTTTTAGGAAATTTTTTGAAAAATTTTACCTTGTTTTTAGATTTTTTTTGATATATATATATATAGTTCGAAACCATTTTGTCGTAATAAGCAAGGGTGTTTTACTTTTTAGGAATTTTTTTGAAAAATTTTTGCCTTGTTTTTAGATTTTTTTGATGATATACAATTTTCTATTGTTTTTATGTTTTCTCAAAACAATGTTCTATTGTTTTTGTGTTTTCTCAAAACAATGTTCTATTGTTTTTGTGTTTTGTGAAACAATTTTCTATTGTTTTTGTGTTTTGTGAAACAATTTTCTATTGTTTTTATGTTTTCTCAAACAATTTTCTATTGTTTTTGTGTTTGGTGAAACAATTTTCTATTGTTTTTGTGTTTTCTCAAAACAATGTTCTATTGTTTTTGTGTTTTGTGAAACAATTTTCTATTGTTTTTGTGTTTTGTGAAACAATTTTCTATTGTTTTTGTGTTTGGTGAAACAATTTTCTATTGTTTTTGTGTTTGGTGAAACAATTTTCTATTGTTTTTATGTTTTCTCAAAACAATGTTCTATTGTTTTTGTGTTTTGTGAAACAATTTTCTATTGTTTTTGTGTTTTCTCAAAACAATGTTCTATTGTTTTTGTGTTGTGTTTTGTGAAACAATTTTCTATTGTTTTTTGTGTTTGGTGAAACAATTTTTCTATTGTTTTTATGTTTTCTCAAAACAATTTTCTATTGTTTTTGTATTTTGTGAAACAATTTTCTATTGTTTTTGTGTTTTCTCAAAATAATTTTCTATTGTTTTTGTGTTTGGTGAAACAATTTTCTATTGTTTTTGTGTTTTGTGAAACAATTTTCTATTGTTTTTGTGTTTTTCTCGAAACAATGTTCTATTGTTTTTGTGTTTTTAACAGTTTTCCAAAGCTATGTGCAGGTAACCAAGAAAGCATGGATGCCCCCAGCGTTAGGTGGGGAATATACAAGGGCAGAAGCCACGCGCTTATGAACAAGAAGGTGAATTCGTTGAGTTGCCCCCAGCGTAAGATGGGAAATAACGAAAGACCACGTCCCTTACAGACGAATAGAAGAAGGGAAAGCCGGATCAAGGCTGGACTAGATGGTGTGCACAAGGAAACTCGAAGGTAGAACCAGGTCCAGGACAAAGACAACTACCCTTCTGATACAGAATGCTTGTGAACAACGAATCCTCCCGAGGCACCGGAAACCAGTTTTCACCCAAGGACTTGTCCAAAGTGCCACAATTGCGTGGTTTTCACTAGTGGACGACCTGTTTTCTCTTTTTTTTTTTTTTTTTTTTATATGTTTTTATATTTTTTTTTATTTTTATGACTTTCTTGTGCCATGTTTAGGCATAAAACTTCTTAAGATGCATGGAATTCATGGGCTCCCGGAGCTCATCACCATTGGGGTGAGCCAACTTGTATGCCCCTGTGCCATACTTGGCAACTATGACATAGGGTCCTAACCAGTGTGGTTCGAACTTCCCTTTCTTTTCTCGCTCTGCTCTAGTGTTGAACTGGTTCTCCTTCATAACTAAATCACCCACCTCAAACTGGCGAGGGATGATTCTCTTGTTGTAGTTGCAGGAGATTCTGTGTTGATATACTTTCAGGTGATTAAGAGCGCGAATGTGCCTCTCATCCAGGAGCTCTAACTCAGCCAATCTTGCCACTCGGTAATCTTCATCCTTATCCAAATAGTCCCGAAGAGAAATTCGCAGGGATGGGAGTTCAATCTCTAAAGGGATGATAGATTCTGTCCCGAACACGAGGGAATATGGCGTCGCACCCGTAGGAGTGCGAATTGATGTTCGGTAGGCCCAGAGGGCTGGGTGGATTTGTAGGTGCCAGTTTCGACCAGTTTTGCTAACCATCTTCTCCATTATCCTTACCAAAGTCTTGTTTGTTGCCTCAGCTTGTCCATTACCCTGAGGGTAATATGGCGTGGACCATTTCAATCTGATTTGGAACCGTTGGCAAAGACCTTTCACAGTTTTGTTCTTAAATGACTTCCCATTATCTGTGACAATGGCTGCAGGGATACCATATCGGCAAATAATGTGATTCATGATGAATTTAGAAATCTGTGCTCCTGTGACATAGGTTAAAGGGACAGCCTCCACCCATTTTGTGAAGTATTCTGTAGCTGTGATGATATGTGTATGACCATCAGATGAGGTAGGAGTAAGCTTCCCTATTAGATCAAGTCCCCACTTGGAGAATGGCCACGGGGTAGTGATTGGTTGCAATGGTTGCGATGGAGCATGGATGAAATTTCCATACTTTTGGCATAGCACACATTTTCTAACATAATTACAACAATCAGTTTCCATGGTGGGCCAATAGTAACCTACTCTTAACAGTTTCTTAGCCAAGACCATTCCGTTTGTATGTGCTCCGCATACTCCTTCGTGTACTTCTTTAATTGCCTGGATTGACTCCGGCACATCCAGACAACGTAACAGATTCCCATCGTAGCCACGACGATAAAGTGTACCTCCTAACAGGGTGTAACGGGCTATCTGGCGAATTAGGCTCTGCTTTTCAGAGCGGGAGATTTCGGGAGGGAATGTACTGTCCTTAAGATAGGTGAAAATGGGTTCATACCATGGTGAATGGGGACCAACAACCTCACAAGCCAAGCAAGATTCTGGCATGTCATACGCGGGCTGGCGTAGATTTTCTACGAAGAATGGCATATCATTGTTCCCTGGCGGAATACGAAGCATAGATCCCACCGTTGCCATAGCATCTGCCGATCTATTCTGCGCTCTTGGGATTTGCTCAAAGGTAATGCGCACAAAATACTCCTTCAGAGTTTCCACCAACTTCTTATAAGGTATGAGCTTGTCATCCTTAACTTTATACTCATCATTAACCTGTTTGATGATTAGCTGTGAATCACCTACAACCTTCACATGTTGAATATTCCACTTGATGGCTAGCTTCATCCCTGCAATGAGTGCTTCATATTCCGCAATGTTGTTTGTGCAAGGGAAGGCCAGGCGGAAAGCCTGTGGTATAGGATCACCTGAAGGAGTAATAAGGACCACTCCTGCACCTGAACCATGAAACGTAAAAGATCCATCAAAATGTATCTGCCATACGATAGATTCTTCAATGTAGAGCAAAGATGCATCTGGCAGATCCAGACTCAAAGGTTCTGTGCTTTGCAAAGGTGCTTCCGCTAGCTGGTCAGCAAGTACTTGTCCTTTAATTGATTTTTGATGGACAAATTCTATATCAAACTCACTGAGTAGAATGATCCAATTAGCCATTCTACCTGTGAGGGCGGGTTTGGACAACAAATACTTGAGTGGGTCGACCTTGGATATGAGCTTGGTCTTAGTATTTAGCAGGTAATGGCGAAGTTTCTGAAAGGTAAAAACAACAGCCAAGCAAGCCTTCTCAATCTGAGGATAATTACATTCATAGGCGATGAGGGTGCGACTCAGATAGTACACTGCTTTCTCTTTATGGCTAAGGTCATATTGGGCGAGCAGTGCACCAATAGCATATTGCGTAGCGGAAATATAGAGCAAAAGTGGTTCTCCCGGAGTGGGAGGCATGAGGACAGGTGGATTAGCCAGGTACTGTTTAAGCAAAGCAAAGGCTTGTTGTTGCTCAGGTCCCCAAATGAAAGTGATGTCCTTCTTAAGCAAATGAGTGAATGAGTGACATTTATCTGCAAGCTGGGAGATAAAGCGGCGAATGGCTTGAATTTTCCCTTGCAAGCTACGCAGTTGCTTGATATTCTCAGGTGGAGGCATTTCTGTGATGGCAGATACTTTAGCAGGGTCTACCTCAATACCTCGTCTTGACACGATGAAGCCTAATAGTTTCCCAGATAGCACACCAAAGACACACTTCTTTGGATTTAGCCTGACTTTGTATTCACGTAGGCGTTCAAAGATACGCCGCAAAATGATAGGATGTTCCTCTCTTGTTTTGGACTTTCCCAGGATGTCGTCTACATAGTCTTCCATGATGTCATGAATCATATCGTGAAATATTACTGTCATGGCCCGCTGATAAGTTGCTCCCGCATTCTTAAGGCCGAATGGCATCACCTGATAACAGAAGGTGCCCCAAGGAGTTGTGAAAGCTGTTTTGTGTTGGTCTTCCTCAGCGATCTTAATTTGATTATAACCCGAAAAGCCATCCATAAGTGATAGCATTTCATACCCTGCGGTTGAGTCAACAATCATGTCAATGTTGGGCAACGGAAAGTCATCTTTAGGGCAAGCTTTATTGATGTCCCTAAAATCTGTGCAAATTCGGATACCAATAGGTTTCTTCTGGACAGGAACAATGTTCGATATCCATTCAGAATAATCAATTGGCCTGATGAATCCTGCTGCAAGCAACCTTTCCAACTCTTCTTTAACTAACAAGGCCACTCTTGGGTGCATCTTTCGAAGCTTCTGTTTGATAGGCTTAGCGTCTGCGTGCACAACCAAGTTATGCACGACCAAAGTTGGATCTAAGCCGGGCATGTCTTTGTAAGACCATGCGAACACATCAATAAACTCTCGCAGTAGCATAGTGAACGTCTTTTGTTCTCTGGCTGAGAGTGATGCTCCCAATTTTACTATCTTGGGATCTTCTTCAGTACCAATATTGACATCAATGGTTTCTTCAACTAACAATTTTGATAAATCCTCCATACGCGTGGGATCGGGAGGTAGGTTGAGATCTTCATCCAAGGATGTCTCTACGAGATTTTCATCCTTGGCGTGGTCACTTTGTTTGTCCTTTGATTTTCTTATTTGTTTGTCAGCCAATGCCTCAAAGAGGTTTTCACTGTGTGACTTGGACTTTGATTTTTGCCGAGGCTTTTCTTTAGAACTCTTGCCCTCGCTTTTCTTTAAATTTTGCTGACCACGAAGTTCAGCCTCCTCGCCGAAGTAGGCGCAGGTGTCTAAGTCGATAAAGAAACCCTTCTTGTGATCTCCAATGGGAATTGTATCCCTTATGCCCATGAACTCTGCAATAGCCTCGTCATTCTCGAATAAATCTAGTGGCACGTGACGTTGTTGGTCCCATTCAACAAGGGAGGGGTATACAAGGTCAAGGGTTGGTTCATTGGGGGTGATGGTTAGGACAGCATTATTCATGAAAAGGTTCGTGGAGGCCAGATCCTCATATTGGCTACAACAGGAATCCGTATCGCTGTCTAGATAATCGGAGCTATCCTCATGCTCAGAACAAGTCGCATCTTGATCGTTGGGGTGTGCTCCATAAGGGCGAATCCCAATGCCATATCTTTCTGTTTTGAAATGTGGAAGAGGGACTGGTTCTCTTTGTCCTTGTTCATTCCTCCCACATCCTAGGCCTTTGTAGCCCATGGAGTACATCATTCTGCTAGATTTTTCATATTCTGGGGTTTGATAACAAGATGGCTGAGTGTCCTCAGGGACCCAAGTAGTAGGTGGATCAAGTAATTTTTCCTCAGCTAACAAGCCTCCAGGTAGGAACGACCCAATAGTATGTTCCTCTCTAGGTCTCCTGAAGCAGTAGTTGGGTCGACCTCTAGTCTTGGGCGACAAGGAGAGGTCAGAAACCAAGAGCGCTTGTTGTACATTATACTCCCCACAGCCATATTCCAGAATTTTCATCTCCCATGAATTAAATGGAGATGTTGAAGTAGATGCCCCATGAGTGCAAGAACGAAGAGAATTTGAATCTACTCGAGATTCCATGGCCTCAGAATGAAGAGGGACAGCTATATCTGTGGAGGGACATGCATATGTACCCTTTCGTGCAAAGCTATTAAGAGCTCTACAATGAGCAAAGGGCTCTGAGTCTCCTGGTATTGTTACTGTATGTCCCTCATGCTTCAGCTTGATGCATTGATGAAATGTTGATGGCACTGCTTGCATGGCATGGATCCATGGTCGGCCTAGAAGCATATTATATGGAAGTTCCAAGTCTAAGACGTGAAACTTTGTCTGATGGCAAGTGGGGCCCACCTCCATTGGCAGCGTAATGGTGCCTGCTGACTCTCTTTCCGCGTTGTCGTATGCGGTGATAGTGATGATATGGGACTCAAGATCTTCCTCTGTATGTCCCAATTGTTTGACTAACTTAAGCGTGCAGATATTCAATCCAGATCCATTATCCACAAGCACCCGTTTGATTTTCCTGCGGGTGACAACTACCTCAATGTATAAGGGAAGATTATGTGTAGGATTCTCAGTAGGGACCTCCCTATGGTTGAAAGTGAGATGCTCACTGGGTGCAATATTTGCCACCGCGGCTTGAAGGTATGCAGGATCGACTTCTAAAGGCACTCCCGACCCCTGAAGAGTTTGATACAAAATTTCCTTATGCACATTGGATATCTTGAGAAGATCTAAGATCGAGATCTTAGCAGGTGTCTTCTCAAGTTGTTCTAAAAGGTTATATTTACCAGTTTGCGGGGTCAACAGAGAGGGTTCTGGAATCACGAGGCGGGCACGCCTTGTTACCGCAGCGCAGTCCTTTCCCTTGATCCGGATGGTATTGACACGGTCAGTAGGGGAGCGAATACATCCGATAAGTGAATCGTAATGATTGTTATCTCTCTTGGTATACAAGTAATTCGTGGCTTTATAGGTTTGGGATGACTCTCCCCGATCCGGTTTTTCCTTTTCCGACTTATCATGCTTGGGGAATGGTTCCTTATAAATCCCCATTTTCTCGTTAGGTGTTTGCATGTGGCTAGGGTTATCCACCTCTATCTCCCCGTTGTCAATGAGGTCTTGAATATAGTGGCGAAGTCGCAAACATTTGTCTGTTTTATGACCTTTAACGCGATGCATTTCGCAGTATTCATGCTCCTTATACCATGAAGGTTTAGGAGTGTTGTCATCGAACGGTTGTGTTGTAGGATAGGTCATCATGTGGGCCGCATCCAACTGTTTTAGTATGACAGACAACGGCTCATTGAGGGAGGTGAATGTTCTTCGCTTTGGTGGTGGTTGAATTGGGCCCTTGGTCAGTTTAAAAGGTTGACTGGTTTGGACCGTTTGAACACGTTTGGAATCAGTGATTCCGTCTCCCACCACGTTTTTGTTTTTGTTAAAGATCTTTGGCTTTTCAGCGGGTTTGACACTTTGGTTGTCTTTAGATTGGGTTTTGAGGGTGCCTTTGGCAATGAGAGCCTTTTCTATTTGAATCCCTTTCTCGATAACCTCCTCAAAGGTGCGGACACAATGCATTTGGAGGTGGAAAGCTATATCTGGGTTGAGATTAGGGACGAAAATACTGACTAGCTGCTTCTCAGGGAAAGCGCAAGGGAAGCGACTAGCTATCCCTCTCCATCGTTGGAGGAAGCTGGCGAAGGTCTCATTTGGGCGTTGTTTTGTGCTGCACAAGTCTGCCATGGTGACGTCACTCTCTATGTTATATGAGAAATGACGCACGAATCTTTCCGCCAATTCTGGCCAGGTGAAAATTGATCCTCGTGGCAAGCGCGTAAACCATTCTAATGCTTGACCTCCGAGACTCTTAGGAAAAAGTCTGATGAGGTAATTATCACTATAAGACACCTCTTGACATGCCATGTAGAAATCTTTAACATGATCCCTTGGGTCTCCCTTTCCTTTGTATTTGTCGAACTTTGGCATATCAAATTTCTTTGGAAAGGGTTGAAGGGTCATTGTCTTGTCAAAAGGATAGGGGCATAGTTCTTCGTATTGGTATTTCCTAATACTCCCTATATTGCTTTCTTGTATGCTCGCAAGCGTTGCTTTCATAGATTGTACTTCTTGTGCGAGCAATTGTTCTTTAGTGGGAGAAGCGGGGATGTGTACATGATGATACCCTGTGTCTTCTTCTCCTTGGTTTTCTCGATGGAGTTCGTGGATCCTAAACTTAGGCTTTGACTTTTGAACGTTCTTGTTTGTGTCTTTCTGTACTTGGAAAGTAAGCAAAGCTAGTTGTCGGCTTAAGTTACTGAGTTGTTGTTGGATTGTGACTTGGTTTGTGTCTTCTTCTTCTAAAGGTTCCTCCTCTTCGTATTGTGGAGGTTCTTCCCCTGTCTCATGTTCTATCTTGTTTCTTCGTGGCACTTTGATGAGGGGTATTCTATGCCCTACCACTTTATCATTTTCTACGTAAGAAGTGGAAGCATGTCCGCCTGTTAAAATATCTTCCATATTGATAAGGGGGTGTTCCTCCTTAGTAGTGTCATTTGTTTGTAGTATTGGTTCCTTCTCAATGGGCAATTTGGCCCCTAATTCCATGACCCGTGCCAAAACTCTATCTTTGTTTCTAAGGAGAAACTCATCTAGTAGAGTGGGGTCAAAATCAAAGTCTGCGTGTGGTGATTCTAATTCATTTCCACTATGATCGACCATCTCTTCTGTTTCCTTTTCTGCAGAAAATAGTGGTCCTAGATCGTGTCCGATAAATGGGTTTGACCCTTGTCTGTTAGAGGTTTTCCAAGCTTGCGCCTGTTGTTCCTCATATGTTTGTTTCTTTAACCTTAGACGTGTCTTGGGAGCCATGTTTTCGTGATAAGTTTCACTAAGGTAAGTTATAGATTTGTTCAAAATTCAATGACTACCCCTAAGTGAAACACAAGATGTACGTATTAAGAGTAAATTAACAGTGTGAGAATACCAATGTGATAGAGTGATAAAGTCACCAATGAAACAATCGTTTGGTATCAAAACCTAATCAAATGAAGTACCTCCTAGACTACGTTTTAAAGTAATTTACGACGCCAGATGATTAACAAGATGTCTCCACTTATGCCAAGTTCAAAGGAATGAACAAGACGTAAGTAAATACATGAAGTTAAATGCGATCTCCCAATCAAGATATACGATGAGCAAGCTCAAGTCTGATTAAGACCTATATCTCAAAAAGTGCCAATTACGATTTGCGAATGACACAACAATATCACCAAGATATGTTAACCCACTTTGCAAGAAAGTGGAGTATTGATATCGAGGTGTTATTGATATAACACGCACAAATGGTAGTTCCTAACACCTTTTGAAATCGAGGTAATAATAAAACTGAACAAAAAAAAGCTCAAAGTATAGCTAGGAATAGTTAAGAATGTGTGCAGCGTAACCGTACAATATAGGTATTTATGTCGAGTTTACAAGAAACAAGACGTAAATATCGAAATTGTAATGATACGAGACAAACAAACTAACTCCTCTATGGAAGTCCGCAGTGATGAACCACGCCTAACTACAATGACGATCTTGACGTGGGTATCAAGATCACAATGGCTACCAAATGACGTGAAAACGCCTCCACTCACTTTAGACGTTTAACTAACCCAGCCGCAAACATGGATGGGCGTAAACGGACATAAAAGTGAGAGAAACAGTCGAATGGCAACACAAAGGTAATCACACCTCTTTTGATCAACAAAGTGTCAAAAGAATATGAAGGAAATAAATCAAGAAAAAATGACAAAAAATGCTAGTCTTACTTCGGCAGAGTTTCGCCTCGCCCTAAGGCAAGTAAAAACTAGGCGAAAGTAATACGTCACACGTTTCTCAAAAAGAAGGTTCACAACTCAACACTGTTTTAAAGTGGTCAAAGTGGGCTCCTGGCCAAAGTATATTCTCCTAGGTGGTTCTCTCACCCTAGGTGTTACAAAGTTGCCACGAGCGAGCGCGATTTACCCAAAAAGTCACACTGACTAGTTTGGGAGTATCTCGGCTTTACTTTACCCCCTTCAAGAACAGTAGGCAACTAGTGCGTCTACGTGTACTATCACTGGGGTCGCCACAACGGACAACCTGTAACTCTATCTCACAAAGGAATCACTAGTCAAGTAGGTAGTGCGGAGCACTTCCCGTTTCGTCCACAAGGTTCCCTCTTGCGTGGACTACTTTGGGGTTCCTGGAACCACCCCCATTGTTGTAGCTTAAGGCGTTATGCCAAAGGGGTTATGTTCCAGTTGAGCGGAGAGGGACGTACCCTTTTCCGAAACCTGCAATACAGTGTTTTGAATATGTTGTTCTTTTTATCTTGTTTAATTAGGTGTGGTTTGCTTGAACACCTTTTGGCAACCTGTATAACAACTGTATTAGTAGTTTTTGATTTCGTTTTGATTCCTCCTTTCTTTGACAAGCGTTTTTAGGTCCTGCACTCAAGCGTTAGTAGTTCTCCAAGAAAATCACATTATTTAAAAGAGGATTAAGAGTTGCTTTTGATTCTCAAGATCATCCAAGGATGCAAGAGAAGAGCATACACAACAAATAATCCAACTAAAAAGTAAATAAAATCTTTTCAATCAATGAACCATACAAAATTCTTGATAAATGTTCATTCCCTTAAACCAAAAGTGAAAGATGAAGTTTCCAATTTACCAAATGTTATAAAATGAAGACTAAAGTTGCTTTTGATTCTCAAGATCACCCTAAGGTGCAAGAGAAGAGCATACACAAACTTTATCCCAACTATATAGAAATGGAAAACTTCAAATCAAAGGACCATTGAAAAATGCTTTGTAAAAGGTTCATTCCCTTAAGCAAAATGAATAATTAAATTTCCAAGTTTAATCCCAATGTTAAAAAGATAGAGATCAAAGTTGTTTTTGATTCTCAAGATCACCAAAAGGTGCAAGAGAAGAGCATACACACGCTTTGATCTAAATCGAGTAAGCATGGAAATACAACATTCATCAAAACATTAGACATGTTAGAAAAATGACCAGTTTTAAAATAACAGAAAAACCTGCAACTTCTGTAAGTATAAATCCCAAATTTATGTTTTCATTGCATAGTTAACTTCAATACCTTTCCAACGCAAAAAAAATGGAGTCATTTCGAGTTCGGGAGCAAAAGTTATGGCCTTCGGAAGATGGGTTACGCATATGCTCTTATGCTCATGGGTATGCACTTGACATGCACTTAAAAAATGTCAAAAAAAAACGTCCCTTAATATGCAAAATGGGCAAATTTTTCCAACCAAGATTCAATTTTGACAACAACCCATCACATTAATATATGAATAGAAGACTCAACGCTATCAAACATTAACATACATGCTCAAGAATTTAAGATTTTCAAGAAATTGACAAAACTAGCATGTAGAATGATGAAAAAGTAAGCTCTAAAAATGAAAACATGATGAAATCTTGAAATTTTCTCACCAACATTAAATTTTGACAGCAACCCACCACATTAATATGTAAATAGAAGACTCAGCACTATCAAACACTAACCTACATGCTCAAGAATTGAAAATTTTCAAGAAATTGACAAAACTAGCATGTAAAATGTTGAAAAAGTAAGCTCTAAAAATGAAAACATGATGAAATCTTGAAATTTTCTCACCAAGATTAAATTTTGACAGCAACCCACCACATTAATATGTAAATAGAAGACTCAGCACTATCAAACACTAACCTACATGCTCAAGAATTTAAAATCTTCAAGAAATTGACAAAACTAGCATGTAGAATGTTGAAAAAGTAAGCTCTAAAAATGAAAACATGGAGAAATCTTGAAATTTTCCCCTCAATTCCAATTTTGACAGCACTTCACCTCCTTCATACCTACAAGGAAGACCCAACACATGCAAACTCAACAAAACATGTTAAAAAAAACAAGTTAGATCAACATGTGTAAAAGAGGGTTAGTAACCAAAAATAAAACTTAACTACAAAAACTTGAAATTAAGTGCAAAGGACAATGGAGTAAGTCCCACCGGGCGTGCCAAATGTGTGCATGTATACTTTGCTTAATGCTAAATCAAATGAAGCAAGAACTACCACCTAAAATAGTTCTACAATTTAGCTAAAACAAAGCATAAACACCATCATGATAAGAATTAAACAAGGGTTAGATGCTAGCATTCATCAATACAAACTTTGAAACTAACAATGCTAAATATCTAAACTCCTCTATTCTCTAACAACAAATAAATGAATGGACCTAAGTAAGCTCCATGGCTATCAAAATAGTT
This sequence comes from Taxus chinensis, assembly GCA_019776745.2. Classification (NCBI taxonomy): domain Eukaryota; kingdom Viridiplantae; phylum Streptophyta; class Pinopsida; order Cupressales; family Taxaceae; genus Taxus; species Taxus chinensis. The sequence continues at coordinate 181,167 of JAHRHJ020003279.1, forward strand.
GTCCTTAATGCTCCAAGAACCTAGGAATGGGGGCTAATCAAAGTTGGGCTACAAGACCCTTTTGACACCTCCCATATGACCCAAGCACTTTAAGAAAGAGGCTTAACTCTTCAAGATGATGAACTCTCAAAAGGGCAAGGTGCAAGCTCTTAGTCTCTTTGCTATATGCTTTGCATTTGCTCTCTTAGAAAGTTTAGGTGTAAGTAAAAAGGTAGGTGGAGGGCTCTTTATATAGCCCAAAGGATAAAGGATTCAACACATTCTCATGAATGTGGGATAAAGGTAAAACATGATTAGGAATGGATAAGGTTGCTTTATTAAAGGTAACCTTACTTTAGAAGGGTTTAATACATGTTTAGCAAGTCATGGGAGTTGGGGGTATTTTAATTAATCAAAGGTGATTAATTAATAGGTAGGTGTAAGCTTATAGAAGCCAATTAGAGGAATATTAGTGTGATTTAGGCTATTATAAGGGGATTAAATCAATTAAATATTGATTTATTGGTTAAATGGAAGGGAAAGCTAATTAATTAATAATAATTAATTAGTCTAGGTAGAAGGGGTGATTTATTAACGGAAGGTCGTTAATTAGGGTATTTGTTGGATAGGCAACTTAATTAATTAGCTTAGTGTAATTAATTAATGATGATATGAGGGAAAATGAGTGCCTTTGACGATATGTCGTTGATTTGCGAGAAAGGGGATAATTAGCACAATTTAAGTATTTAAATTGCTTGGGCATAATTATAGGTGTCTACTGTTTTGATCATGTTACTTAGTTTTACTCTACTCTTCTTTCCACATTCAGAAATTCAGAGGGTTCTTTCTACATAGTTTCATGACAGGATGAGTTTATATGCCACATTGTGTATTTCCTTGATTCAAATTTTCAGATAGTCACTAGGAGATTCATGGAGTACCAATGAAATTTTCATAACCCATGATCTTCTTCTTGCTTTGATATAAGGATGTTTGCTTTATAAGTCTTGGATCCTTGTTCGATTTGGCTTTACTCCTTAACTTCCACATGTACCAATCCACTTTGTGATCCTATAATTGTATAGATCAGTTGGTTGGGAGTCTCATGTACTTGACCCATACTCCCATATGATATTTCATTTGCAGTAGGGCATGTATCTCGGTTTGCACATTCTCCTCATAGTAGTCACTTGGCAGGCTGCTAAAAGGATTTTGCGCTATTTCATGGTACTTCCCACTTTGGCCTACTCTACACTAGAGCATTCTATTCAGTTGGTTGGGTATACAGATTCACCATTGGGTGGAAGGTTCTAAATTGATGACATAGGCATTAAAACTTCATGGCTATCTTTTTTGTCTTGGTGGTCTTCTCCAGTTCCTTTGGGCGTGCAAAAAGCAACTGGAGTATTGCACTTTGCATCGTTTAGAGGAGAGTACAGGGCAGCAGTTACAGTGATTCTTGATTATTTGGCTTCGAAGTTTTCAGCTTTTTGGATTCCCTTCTGGGATTCACCGACTGTACTTTGGTGTGGACAACCAAAGTGCAATTCACATTTCTCGCAACCCAGTTGAGCACCTCAGACCAAAATGTGAATACAATACACTTCATTCATAGCACAAGGATGAGTTATTTAGTTTGGAGTACAAACAGATTACTTAGCAGTAGGTTGCAGACATCTTTACGAAGCCTTTTGCATCACCTCGCTACCTTGAGTTGCGTGGAATGCTTGGGGTTTCAGAAGTTGTTCTTGGGGGGTGTTCATGAGAACATCTTCCTTCTTCTTCTTCTTTCTCTTTCCTTATAGCAGGATTATTTCCTTCTTTTGGTTCAAGATTTCTTCATGGATATATTGTACATGAGTACCTCATCAGGCCTAGTTGTCACAGGACTCAATATTGTGGACATGCCACTTCTAATTTTGGCCCCTAGACTTTTTTGAGGGGGGTGTTAGAGTAGGTATTTACCTTAGCTCATGTTCACCTAGGTACTTTATTTACCTTTATTGTATTTATCCTCACCCACTTATGTGTGTGGATATTTCTTTTTATTTATTTAGATATTAGGAGATATTATCTAGTTGTTAGGTATAGTTCTTTCCTTGATCTATGGTATTGACTAGTTCTTTCCTTGATCTATGGTATTGACTAGATCCTTGATGTCTAGTTCTCTCATAAATCTATGGACTTGACTAGTTCTTTGATGACTAGTTCTTTCCATGATTTATGGCTTGATCTACGACCTTGACTGGTTCTTAGATTGTTATTCCTTGCCTATATAAGCAAGGCCCATTCTCATTGTATTTCATTGAGTTCTAATAATTATGATATTGCTGCTCATTTGTTTGCAAAGGTTTATGTGTAAAGTTATTCTAGTGAATTGCTTTAATCTTATTGATCGTGATGTTTGATTAGCATATTATGTTCTTGGCTTAATGATTGATTATCATTCCTTTTGACCTTTCGGCTGAAGTTACATGTTTAGACTCCAGTGCAAGGCACTAGTATTCAAAGCTATAGCTTTCCCCGCAGGACCTCTAAAGTTGACAATTCATACTTATGCAAAAATGGGCAACTCAAAACTTTGTTGTTAATGATGACATTTGGGTGAATGATGCCGATGCTAAGGAAGTGACGTTATTGGTTAATTTTTAATGAAATATTTGTAGTTATTCTAAAACATAACAGATCCATTCATCAAGTCATTTCATTATTTCAGCAAAAGAACACAAGGGCCACAGAGGCCATAGAAGCATGTCATCTTAATTAAAACATCGAATTATGTAGATGAAAATACATTGGCAGCAAAAAATATCATACATATATGAAATGCAGGATTATTGTCTTGTTATAAGTTCTCATCAATGTTGACGCTTTTTCATTTCACAATTCATTCATTTAATAAGTTGTTTAGTAACAATATAATTCATACTAAGAAGGTAGAATGACAGAAATCAAATATACAACTCATGACAAAATTCAATACAATTTTAGCCATATTATGAATAGAAAAATTTAGTCAAATGAACATTTCAACTCAAGCCATGTGATGTAACTGAACCCAAGTACAAGGTACTGAAATAAAATACACTTGCATGAGTTTCAGGCTTCCCAAGGAAGAATTTATGAGTGAATTCATTATCACCTTGGGTTTTCTTTTCTTTAACATGAAAATAATGTTTTAGGATCATGATGTTGTAATTTTCACTCAATGACCATTGTAGAAGTGTTCAAACATTTGAGCCTAATTGAAACGTAAAAATAACAAAATGTCTTTATCTTGAATAGAAAGAGTCAATCATGATTCATTACAGATCCACTTGGTAGCATGATGAGTAAAAAAATATGGATAGATAGTGATGCATTATTGAATAATAAACTGTTAGACATTCTTTTTTATTAAATGGGCTTTAGAAACTTAAAGACAAAATTATCCCCTTTCCCAAAATTGGATGACTATTGTCAAAAGTGCTAAAAATCATAATTTTTTCATTAATTAAGTTACAATAAGCTAATTGAATCAGGTTACAGCCTAGTCAAAAATAACACCCTCTATTAATTGAAATGTTAACAAAATCTATCCCATCTACTAAAAACTTGCAAGAACTATCTGAAATAATTGACAGAATTTCCACAGTTGCAAAGAGAAACCAATTAAATCAAGAAGATACCTTTCGAATTTAATTTCAGCCTAAATTGTAGAATCAAGTTCCTCACAATTAAGCAATCAAATAATGCTTAGATGGTTACACATTGAAAGGAATCACTAGTGATGGCTATAAAATTTTCATCAGGGCTTTGCCTTGTAAAATGGGGAAATTATTGTTTCTAAAGTCATACTGCTTTATAAAACTAAATCAATTTAATCACTGAGCTTATTTGAATCAAAACAGGGAGAAGTGTTTCTTTGATCCAATGACGTTTATATGGATTGAAGAACATGAATTTTGGGACGTAAATTTTGACAAAAATGCCATGATACAAATAAACTCAAAGTTTGCCATCTGCATGTAAATTGCTTGAAGTTTCAAATACAATAACATAAAAGTAAAAGCCTACAATTTTTCACAAAACTTCAAAGATCACTCATAAGTGAATGATGTGAAACAGAAATTCCAGAAATAATGTGTCTCCTTACCACTAAAACATACATCTAGGCAGTAAGATATTTTCCAATTTTAACATGGTAGTACAATCATCCAAAAAGTAATCAAATGTTATTCAAAGCTAGTTGCTACTAGAAAGGATAAAAAATTAGGAGAAATAATTTGTCCTTCAGATTAGAACATTGCTGAAATACAAACAACAGTGCATGCCTATTCTAACAAGTTACAGGTCATCTTCAGAATCAAAGTAAGGAGCACTTAAACAAGCTTGTAGTGATCTAAGGAAACAAATTTTACAAGCATAGGTATGAATTTCAGAAATGAAGCAATTTTAAGTGTACAAAAAGCTATCAATAGGTTCTAGGAAAGATTCAGGGTTTATCCAAAGAAGAAATTTGATCAGAAAACTCATAGCGTATCCAAGTGCAAAGGGATATTTGGGAACACAGTTGAAAATGTGTTGTTATCACATAAGCTAAGAAAATACAAAAGAATGCAGACCTAGTATCCCCACGAGATCCAGTGAATTATGCAAATATCAAAGTGCTCAGATTACTTGAAGGAGTCTAGTGATAATACCTCAGATCCAAGTCCTCAAGAAAAGGCATACATGAATACAAAGTAAATATTCACACGTAACTGACTTCCAAAGAAAAGCTCAAAGGAGTGAAGATACAAGAAAAATAGAGATCTGTCAGGGTACCATGTCATAGGAAAGCACAAATCAATACAAGAACAATGACTTAATAGATGAAATAGTTTATCCACAGAAGAATCTACGAGCTTGACATCACAAGAGGAACTCACAGATTTGGGCAATGAGAAAATCAAACCTAGAAAATTTTTGGTTGAAGATGATATCAAAAAACCCAATGAGCATTAAGAAATGCTCAATTTTATTTACCACAGGAAAAATCTCAAACATACCTTCAAAAAAGATGAACCAGATTTTTCATCTTTGAAGCATGTTTAGGGGTAAAGCCATAGATGATAACGAATAGCCATTTTCGAATAACAAACTCAAGGAACAGAAAATCTGAGATCTATAACCACCACTGTTCACATTCGTAAGTAACAACACATGGGTCAAAGGATAAAATAGTTTCAAATCTTAAAAGCACCTTCCATAAAATTAGCAGGAAAACATCCAAATCCTCCCGTGTGTAAATAAACTCGTAAAGTAACCACAAAAGCAATTCAAAATCGAATCAGAAGGCCGAAAGCCATGAAGAAGAAAACTACATGTATGCTGATACAGAAAAATGAAGTAAATATACTATATGATGGCCCTCATAGAAAGATTTAAGAAAGCTTCAAGTGTCGAGCAACCTCAAAAAAAATGTGAACAGGTAGGTTTCGAACTCAAATGTTTTGACATCCTAACCAAGAGCATAATGAATCCAAGTACAAATGATTTCTACTAATCAAAAAAGATCTATATATTACCCTATACTGGTTAGGTTCAAATAGCACCGATGAATCTTCCAATTAGTATCAAGAATCATAGAGGGGACCAGCCCCAAGAATTCAAATAAATCATTGCATTGACTTGAATAAGGTTCAAAACCCTCAAATGCTAAACAATAAAGTGCCGAACAGTCGAGCTAATTATCTCAGAAACAACTGCCACCTCAAAAGGAAGTTTGACAACAGTGTGCCAACAAAAGGTAAAGAGACTATGAATAATGCCTTAGATTAGCTCAAAGATCTCAAAGCACTATAGTCTATAGCCAGGGAATTCATGATGATTGGTCCCTTGACCTTCAAAAGAAAAATATGTAATAATCAAAGAGGGTCCAACCCAAACAGAATAGCCTTATTTCCCCCCAAAAGCCCAATAAAAGGCAACCAAATATGGAAATTCAAATTGTTAGAGTTCCAAGAAGAGGAGTGAAAGATCCTTGGATTACATTGTCAAATCAAGAATAAAAATGGCATTGACCACCACATGGACAAGTGGCCTCTACAAACCAGATACAAAACTCTCATGGCCAACATATGAACAAGGTGGAAAACAGAGAATAATAATGCTTAATGGATGAGCATCAGTGAGATTTAATCAATGGTCATGAAAAATGTTTTTCCAGGGCTTTGCCCACATAAGATAAAAAGCAAATGAAAGTGCACATTGTCAACATCAGGGTCAAGAAGACTCTTTTGACATGCTAAACCTCAATTTTTTATTTTCAACCTGAATCAACCATGGTTCAGGATCTCGCACATGTACTCATCAGGAAGTATAGAGATCAAAGGCCAAGAATGATCCTTGAAGACAAAGGAATTATTTTTGCGTACATAGTATATTAGTTTCTGCAGTTAGAAACCCTAAGTGAGTCCAAGGATCGACGAAAGTAAAATTAAAGGTACAGAGATCAAGGGCCAAATTGTAATGATCACATCAAATATCAAAGACAAAGACTCAACATTGAGTTACATTAGCCACATGACCAAGCAAGGCGTGAGTAACCGTGGAGAATGGGATTCAGCCCACATGTCCATAAGAATAACAAAATGCACTTTGCACTGAATTTCAAAGACTAACTATAGTGCATTAATGCCTCAAATAATCAAAAGGGGTCGAACAAATTATTCCCAATGATCATGAAAAGGTGTAAAATTAATTATGCATGGCCGACAAGTATACAAGTTAGTAGACTTTTTAGGATGGGTCATGGGTAAATAATCAAAGGTGGCCAAATATGGTGTGACTATTGCAAGTTCCCTTGTATTAATTCTAAACATGGTATTGCTGTTAAGTCCACAAGAGTCTGCCAGTTTTTCCCAACAAAGCTAAGAGTTCCAACCACAAGGTGCCCCACTTATAGTGATAGATCTCTACATTAATTCTTGTGAATGTCAATTCTGTCATGTGATCATTTTAGAATAGAGCAGATGTCAACATAAAATAGAAGTGAAGGCTTATTATCTTATCTTTCCAGAATCTTAGGTGTTGAATATGATTACACATGTGCTCTTAGTTGTCCACACAGTGGATGAATTATGTTTTCAAAATATGCAAGTGTTTAATTATTAATATCTCACTGACAAATTTATTGGTTGCATGCTTCAACAAAATTAATTCAGAATTTTAGAGAAGAAGTCAGATTTTCCTGTTCATGGAGAAGACTTGTGTAGAAAGCAATCTTATTTTTAGGAAATTATTCACCCTTCTTTACCCTTAAAAATAGCAACAGTCAACTTCAGTTTGAATGTACATGTAAGTAAGGCTAATAATGCCTATTTGATATACCTACAAACCTGAAGTGTTTCCATTGTATCTTCAAAAGTGAGAGATCAAAGCATGCTTAAAACCCCTGCTGTCATCTCTCAACTAGGGTGCACTTTCGAGAGATAACAGTTCCATAATAATATATGATATTTCTACTCATTTTTTTTGCAAAGGTTTATGTAAATTTATTGTAGTGAATTGCTTTCATCTTATTGATTGTGGTGTTTGATTAGCATTTGAGTTCTTGGATTGGTACGATCTGGTTATCATTCCTTTTAGATTTTGGCACTTTATAATGAGTGTGTGTTACAATATGGCACTTTATAATTATAGTGTGATTCTCAAAATGAATATGTCCAATAAAAATAACACGAAAAAAAAAATAAGCACTTTTTTGTAAAAAAAAACACTCAAATCCGAGTTGTCGATCAAAAGATACAAACTTTACAAGTTTATGCTCTGCTATTTATTTTAGCTTCCACTAAAACAAAATAAAATGCTCTTATCTTCACCACACAAATAAAATGAAAGGGGGTTGGATTGAAGCACCTAGGAATAACAAGCTTTAAGCCCTCATATGACCATACCATATGACCAAGAGCTAATGCTTTTAATGGGTGTATGCTCCACTTACTATTCTGGGGTGTGCCGCTGGTTTTCGAGAAAGTCACATCAAATTTCTTCTTCTATTAAAAAATGACCTTCGCCACCCAAAATAGTAGTTTGTGGATTTTCCCGAAATTGCAAACCATGCACAACATCACGTGGACCCTTGCCAAAAAGGAAAGAAATATATTTTCCAAAAATCATCTGTTGCACGCCAACCAACCTATAGAATGTTGCACCACAGAAGAAAAAAACCCAAGTTAGGATCTCAAAAAACTTGAAAATCCCAGAAAATGATTTTCTAGGTTTTCTTCCTCGCTAACATGAATCCTAAGATAAACTAATGCATTTCTCTGCAACAAAAAACAAAAAAATATCTACCTCCAGAAATGGTTGCTTTTTACAGTCGATATTAGGGTTTTGTCACCTTATGTGTCCAATAGAAGGCAAACACCATGATCAATCAAATGAAAGTAATTCTCCAGAATAACTTTACATAAAATTTTACAAACAAATGAGCAACAATATCATATATTATTATGGAATTCAATGAAATATAATGAGAATGGGCCTTTCTTATATAGACAAGGAATAATAATCTAAGAACCATTCAAGGTCATATATCAAGCCATAAATCAAGGAAAGAAATAGTCAATACCATAGATTTAGGAAAGAAATAGATATCAAGGATCTAGTCAATACTATATATCAAGGAAAGAACTATACCTAACAACTAGATAATAACCCCATAATATCTAAATAAATTAAATTAAATATCCATACACATAAGTGGGTGAGGATAAATACAATAAAGGTAAATAAAGTATCTAGGTGAACATGAGCTAAGGTAAATACCTACTCTAATAAACACTTCAAATTCAATCTTTCCAAACCTTTAAATATGCATTCATTATGGCTCGCAAACTTGAAATCCGTCGTCTTGAGTAAGGCCACCTTAAGCTTAAATTAAATAAACCCAAAACCAAGTTCACTAAAATCTCCACGTATGGTGACAAATATAAGAATTCCACCAATTCCATCATGGTTCAATCTTCATCTGCATCCACTTCTCATACAAAGCCTCCAAAAATAGCTCCTAGACCACTTCCTAACTATACCCCCTGGGGGAATCCTATAGTTTGACATTTTACAAGTTAATGATGGTCCATCTTATTTAACTTCCTCCCATCTGACCCGTTGACGATTCACGATCTATATCCATATGGTATCACGAGGGGCATTATTGTAAATATCATCAAGTCCAAGGTCATGACATTGAGAGGTTTCGTTCCTTCAAATATCTTGTCCAAAAAAATTATAAATCAGGGGATCTCTAAATGGACAATCCTAACACATGTTCTAATTATCCCTTGATGTATTTAAACAACCGTACATCAAAAAATCAATTTCTACCCCAACATCTTGTTAACCTAATGCTCACATAATTAACACCATAAATCAAGAGCCTACATGATTTCCTACATCCACTATCCCATTATCTACCGCATCTACCTTTACTTTAGAAACTTCTTCTACAACAAAAACCTCATTGATATCCATGCCTATCTCTACACCTATCACATCCTAACCTATCATATATAATTATTCATCAACATTTACCATTCCTACATCTATACCCACCTACATATCAATCACATCTACTAGCATAACCATACCTACATCTACATCTCAATCTACACATATATCTATGTTACCTCATGAAACATTTTTTTACACAAACACCATTAATTAAGACAACCAAAAATCATATCCATGCCCCATCGATAGAACGAATCACCCCTACACCAATCAATCTGAGACCTATAAAATCTACAATACCCTTTGATCTCATCAAGTGCATAATTCCAAAACCCATTCCATCCTCAATATCCTCATCTCCAATACAATCCACACCATCCAACTCTATCTCAAGAGACCCTCTAGTTTAAATGCTCATCATTCCCACTAAAGGAAACATATCACAACTAAGATCTAAGAACCTTGGCATACCCATCCAAAAATATCTTACACATCCTAACTAAAAGTTGGAGCTCCCTCCACCAAGCTTAAGAAAACCAATATTACACCATCCATCTTAGAACTAGGCCCTTCATCTAAGACACCCATCATCAACCAATCCAAATCTGATTAATTTAACCTTCCTTTTAAATCCAATTCTCCTTCAAAATCAGAAAATTCACAAATCACCAAATCAAATCACAGATATTCACTCTTTCCGAATCTAAATCTGAACCAAAGGCTCTCATGAAGCCTAATCAAAGTGTATTATCCTTATTACCTTCATCCACTACAACCAATTCTTTAACAACCCCCATTGAGTCCTATATTGAAATATTTTAACGCCTACTCCAAATATCAACAATCATCCTTACTCCTATCAAACCTTTTGATCCATGTGGACAAAAACCCATGTGGTTTGATCCTAATGTCATGTGTACTTATCATCGCACCCCAGGTCATGACACTAAGCATTGTAAGGACCTCAAAACTCTCATCCATAATCTAATTGTGGAATATGACCTTTGCATCCACGAATACCATCCTCTTCCTTCCATCTCATCCATATCCAAACCCAATCCTCTAATCAAACTGTCACCTCCTAAGGAATGTAAGTTAAGTTCTCCATCCAAATCATTCATCATAATTCCTCCCCCAAGATATATTTCATCCCAAGGGAGGCTCCCTCTCTTCATTGATGCCATCCACATTACTAATCCTCCTCGCCTTCACAATCCTCCATTGTTAATCCAATCAAGACCTAGAGGCATCATCACTTCTCCTTATAACGATCTTACCCAATCCCCCTGTGCATCCACTATCTTATCCATATCTACATCCAAGCTAACTAATGTGATGTAACATCTCTCGCAGGGGGATAATACACTCTTCTCTCTTATTCCTCTCACACCTTCTCCTTCATCCAAACATCCCATAGAAATTAATGACACCATGTCTATTTTTCCAAACTTCTGTAAAAATCCACAATCACTTTAGGACCGGTCTACTATCAAGCTAGGTCTCTTCCTCTTAACCACCATATTGTCTCATCTAATATCACCTAATCTAATCTAGATCTACTCATTCAATTTGTTACCTTATCTTATCCAATCCCTTTATTTATCATAATGCCTCGTCCTAAGTCTAATTTTGTGTCCATATTCATCTCACCACGAAAGAATACTCCCTCACTATTCAAAATATAGCGCATAATATTTTACCTCATCTTATCTATCTCACCTCATCTAATCTTCCATAAGCTATCATATTATCCCATCTAGTCTCACATCTCAAGGAATGAAAATTTAACATCGGTGATATTATCCTTCAAGAAAATTAAAAACGTCACTTCTCTAGAAAGGAGAAAACATGATAAGTTTTCTCCCAGCTGGATTCAATCATACATCAGTGTGAATCTCAAACTTATCGTTTGGATTCACTTAATGGTAAACTGGAAACCAAACCTCTTAATGCATTACATTTATGACATTTCTACTTTTAACATACCTATCAATGTGAAATTATTCATCTCATTGGTCATCCATCCATCAATATCCTCTTCTATCTATCTTTGTAATGATTTGGAATTATGTGGTCTACCGTCATTTTCCTAGTTGTGACCTTCAATATGGGAACCAAATATCTAATTATAGCATATTAATTATGGATAGGTTCTTCCTTCTTGATGAGAACTCTTCAGTAATTACATCCATCACCCTCTTATTTACCTATTTGAACCACACTAAGGGCCCACAAGTGTCATTTTTATATTCACTATCCCCTCCTCAGTGGTCTACCTAACTATCCCCATCTCTTCCCTAAAAATTCAAAGTTCTATGGATGCTCATATCAAAAAGTTATCATTTCCAAAAACATACTGATCCCTCAAAGGACAACTATTTATAAAAGAAAAAAAGGTCAAAAGTATAGACCAATCCCTCAAAGGATAACTATCATGCACATATATTATCCCTTCCATTTGTAAAAATCAAAAACCCCAAAGTCAATAAGCATAAAAAAAAAATTAGATCACTCCCTCGAAGTATGGATACCCCTTATATATCATGACAACGAAGGTTTACTATATTGATCAACCTTCTATCTCATAAATCAAAGCATAAAAATCAAAATCAAGCATCCTCAGAAAGCTTCCCACATCGATCAAATTTCTTCTCCATATCAATCTTCTTACATTGATCAGTTTGTATCCCATTACCCAGGGCTGGGGCATAAACCTAGGGAAACCCACCTAAGGAGAACCTATATTCTCATATACAAATCACATCTCAAACCCCTTGTTTTGTGTCGACATTAGGTTTATAAGCTCACTTTCCATATTTTCCTCATGGTATTTGGAATAACCAACTATCGTTGGTTATGTGTTAACACCTGCTATTGGCTATAAGTGCATTTCCATAAGTGGCTCCTTTTCTTGTTTACCTCAAATCCGGTTTGAAGCATCATTTGTTCATATGCTCCTTGCTATGATTACATCTCATCTATTTCTTTGGTCTCCTTTTATCGAGGTTTCATCCTTTCTCTCACACCAAGTATATCATTCGTAATCTAACCATGTCATTCATGTCTATGTGTTTAATTTTAAGTATAACCTTAATCATATCCATATCATCCATATTTGGCCATATTTTTCATACATTCTATCCATAACATGAATCCCTTTTTTCTCCATATGTATATAATCACATCGCAATCATACGTATATCTAGTCCATATCAAAACATGCATATATAAATAAAATCTATGAGATCATCATTTACATCTACCATACCATAAAAAAAACAACATAATCAAACATTTACATCTATATCCAACATCAACATCACAAAAACCATAAATCATCAAAAACACATCATGAATCATAACCAAAAACAAATATAATCATATATATCATCATCATGAGTCCAAGTTATATCATATGTCATAGGCCTCTAAGGGTCCCATATAAGGGTTGATACATAATCAAAATCAGTAAAATGTAGATCTAATAATACTTGTACCTCACTAGCTCCATCCCCGGTTGCTGCCGACTACACCCAGTTGTCGTCGACCTGACTCTGCATTTTTCATCAATTTCCTTCTTTTCACTCCTTGATCAATCCTTCCTTTCAAAATTATTTTTTCTTCCACTTATTATTAAAGTGGGTTTACCTCCTTTTTATCCCACCCCAGATGCATCTTTCTTGATTCCTCCTACTAGATGAATATTACATTCACTTTTTCCCACCCTTTGTTTGTCACGACCCTTGCCTTAAATATTTTTCGCATTTGTTTGTGTGTCTTTGATGTCTTCCTTCGAACCAGTGGTCCCATAGCTGTCACATCCATTTAAGTAGATTCCCCTTAGTTTTCCTCCATTTTGTAGTGATATTTTCCGACTCACAAGTGTGTAGGACATTTCCATTGTCTCCCAGAAGACGGCACTTTTTTCCCTACCAAAGTGATTCCAAAATCACCACCATATTTTTATTTTACTTTTATTTTTTGTTCAATCCTCATCTAGGATATATTATACCCTCATATTATTTCCCATCCTTCTCATTTCTATCTTGTGGTTTTCCCAGTGCAAACCACTAAAAAAAAAGGGGCAAATGTAGACACCAATTTTTGGTATCACTACCTGTTATCACAAAATTATAGCACCCCTCAAATGATACAGTTTTAGGGGTTGGGGCATTCAGTGTGATTTGTGTAACATTGGGTTATCTCTCAAGTTGTGGGACTTGCGGTCTTGAGATAACCCTCCAGAGAAAGCTAGTTCTTTCTCCTAAACCTACTTGCCAAAAACTACTCCTAATGTAGGAAAGAAAACTATTTAATCATATTCTAACCATTCCAAGGAGACAGGGAGAGAGATGCATGAAAATAAACTTACACTAAGAGTGGTGATACACCAGAAAATGAGGTTTCTAATCACTATCCAACTGCCTAAAATGGAGAGAGGTGAGCAATGGAGAGGGTGGACAAGATGCACCAAAGACCAAAGATGAGTTCACACAGAGAACCATTTGTTTCCCATTAAACAAAACTCTCAAAACCTATAATAAACATCAATAATATGCACAATATACCCTGCAATGAAGAGAGGAAAGTAGAGATAATAAAACATGCAAAGGATGGAAAAAATGCATCACAAAAAACAATCTATTGCTCCATAAGTTTGCACAGTACAACAATAGTGGGAAAGAGGCAAGAAAAATCCATTATAAATCTTGGAAAGGAGGCTTAAACTCCACATTAAACCTAATAGAGAAGAAAGAGAGAGGGTGTAGAGAGAAAAAATTACTAACTCCTTTTCCAAATGAGCCCACATTACAATTTATATAATTTGAGACGAGAGAGAGAATGCAATCCCAGAATGCATCTCATAACCACTTGTAAGTGATAATAAATGGATTCAATTGATGGTATGTTACTTGCAAAAGGCTCCCCATGTTGTCCCATGACTTGCAGCACAAAAAGAATGATTTTCATGCCCATTAAATGTTCACCCAACCACTTGGATGTCTCTGTTTGGAACTGGGTAAGTTTTATACAAAATTCACCATCAAATCTTCATCAATTCTTGAATTTGTTAGTTTATGTGAAAAGGTCTTGGAATCATGATTCCAAAAAGACCAATTTTGTGAAAATCCGTTGAGGAATGCTCAAGATATGAGCCTTCTGAGAAGATGAACTATTTTGGTGTTTTGTTTGGCTTACTTACATTCCACGAGACTGTGCAATTAAATCTTTGTTGGAAATGACATTTTAAAATATTTCTCAACCTCCCTAATATTTTATTCATTATTTAAATGATTTGGGAATTTAAAATATTGTGGGGGCTACATTGATTTTATTACTTTTTATATGGGAGACTTGGTTTAATATTTGCCTTTTAAAACACTTTCTAGCTGCCAGCTCGATTAAGCTAGATTTTCACATACTGTTGACCAATCTCATATTCTAATGTTAAAACATTGCTATCTCAGAGTGCTCCTCTTTCCATGTTACATTTCCAATTCACCATACACATCGGAGAGATCCTTACATATTTGTATCGATGGGCCATTTGCTTTCATTCCACCACATAGCCACCTTTGCTCTAAGTTGACCTCGACTTGCTGACATATTCCCAGCTCCTAGCTCGGCATCACCTAACACCTCACCCACCATCTCAATGTCTCCCCAAGTATGCCAATGTAATGAATTTTTTTTGTTTTGTGTGGGAAATCTCACTTCATCTGACCCATGCCCTCCATGTCGCCTTACCCCCGCATCACTTGATTCGGGCTCTTCGTGCACCTCACTAATTAACTGGGTCACTTAGCTATTTAATCCTGCCATACTCACATCCTTCCCTATCACAAAAAATTTGAGCTTTGGGTCTCTTGCATGTCACGAGGGGCCACTCGGGCCCTCTAACTCTGAAATCTCCAAGACTATCGATCTCGCTTGAGTTGTACGGTGTTTGTAGGCTTTAGCCAAACACATGTACCGTAGGACACTCGAGCCATTTATCCCCGAAACTCCTGT
The DNA here is from genome assembly GCA_019776745.2 of Taxus chinensis. Lineage (NCBI taxonomy): Eukaryota > Viridiplantae > Streptophyta > Pinopsida > Cupressales > Taxaceae > Taxus > Taxus chinensis. The sequence continues at coordinate 196,635 of JAHRHJ020003279.1, forward strand.
ACAACTCTTTGCGGCCATTCTTTTCCCTTCCTTGCACAAATGACCTAGGATATTTTGGCCATCGCACTCCACATTTTCCATATCAGTCTCGCTAAGGAGCCATTTTGACTTGTGGACTCACCAAGTTGGCTTGGCGAGCCACCCAAATTATTTTCCCTTTGGCCTCAGTCTTTTTGTTGGAGCCGTACTTCTTTATTAAGACTCACTACTTGCAAGCATTCTCTTCGTTATGATCGGCCTTCCTTTCCATTTTTCAAATGCTTTGCTGAGCCTCCATTTGAATGGTCTGCTAATATTACTTGGAACGAGCTCATCCTGGTTAAATACTTGTGACCCAAAATGAGCTCATGAATGTGTTCTGATTTGCATGTGTAGTTGGCCTCTGTAGACTTACATTCATCATGTCATTTTTCCAAGTTTCAAGGATCCCCATTCCATGTCTAACCTTGGTGAGCTCGTTACAACTGTAAATTAACTCAACCCCTTATCTTGACACACGAATCCTCCGTAGAAAATGATCTCGATGGGCCTTGGTAGCCCAGTTTGCAACAAAAGTCTAACATCCATGTACATGACTCAGTTTCCATGTATGGGCTCAAACCTTAAATACATTTCTTTGTATGTGTAACGTCTTAGCCTAAGGAAAAGGAATCAACCAATTTACTAGGGCCTCATTTAGTGTTATTGACTCAACTCCTTGTCATGGACTGTAACAATTAATCACACACATACAGAGCTAGCTCGATTTATAAGAAGTAGCTCAGTCCCTTATTTCTTAAAGTGGCTCAACTTAAAGGGGTCAAATCCGATGAAATCCACATGAGCTCGGTGTTAACACAATACTCACCCAGATTATGCCACATATAAAACAAATCACTCCTTCCAAAAATACAACTAGAGGGTCATCATAAGTAACTTGGTTCCAATGCAAGAGTGCACCCGGGTATCTTTCCTATGAGCTCAATGAGTTGTCCCTAGAGATGGGATATTTCTCTGTAAAATATACACCTCCCTCAAACATATTATATAATTATTTGGATCCACACAACTATGAGAAGATATCAAGAGGAAAATGTGCCATTTTGTTGCTAGTGTGCCCCTATGTTTCCCTTTTCTTCATCTAACAAAACTTGGGCTCCGTGAAGACTAAGAAGAGGAAAAATTCCTCTTTTTAGTTCAACATCCTCAACTATTGAACACCAACTGTATGCCCCTAGAATGACCTATGAGGGTCTCCTAGTGAATGCTTGCATGTTCAGCTGTACAATTGCACCAGGGGGGTAAAATTGGATAACAATTTGGTGACTCACGGGGCCATCTACCTGCTAGATGAAGTATGACCAGTTTCCTGTAGTTATCCATTGGGCATGGAGTCTGTGTGATGAACATGAACTAGTCTAAGATTTGAAAATGTTGGCCCTAGAACACTTGGGATGTCGTTTGCTCATATTCAGTATTTCCCTTTCGCTACTTGCATTTTCCAACTCTTCAATAAGAAAAACTTAAAATTTGTTTTGCAAGAGTAGAAAATTATCTTTAATCTTGAATTTCATCCATTCCCCGTGACTATGATCCATGAGGTTGAATTATGAGCACCTGAAACTACTGCCTCAAAACTGATCCACATCTTCCCATGAGCTACCTAAATACTCATGAAGGTTACACAACTATTACCAAGCCTTGAAATGTTCGGTGGTTAATGTTTGTTTCTTAAGAAATGCTCGAAGGCTGAGTGAAGCACCGACGACTGCCATCTGCCACAATATCAAAGCTACCCCAAGACTAATTTTCTTGGTAAGGTGTAACATATTACAAAACTAGAGTGAAACACATGTCATCTTGGACATCCTGGAACTCTATTAAGTTCTAATTCTCTTTCTTCTTCTAAAAGTTTTAATTGTGACATGCTACTGAGGGTTAGGGATGATTTTGTGAGTTGGTATTCTGGATGATCTTGTGATTTCTTGCATGGGCATAAAGGCTTGCAATAGTTATTGGAGAAAATCATCAAGATGTCCCCCTTAATTGATTTTAGTTACTCTACGTTTTTTTGTTTTGAAGTTTGCAATTGTTACATGCAACTATGAGTTTCCTACTCAATTGAAGGCATGATGTACTGTACCGAATGGAGAAACAAGAACAAAAACTACATACAAAATAAAAAATCATAAATTCCTCAATTAAGACATATAGAGTGTGCACAAGCACTTCTTTTGCCAAAAATAAACCTACTCCTACCCTACACTAACCAAAGAAATAGGAAACTTCAAACAAAACCTACATCTGGTGATGAGAAGTAGCTTCCTTTCTCATTATAATTTGCACCCATGTAGATGATTTGGAAACTAAAATCCAACTGAGATTAGGAGTGAAAAAATAAATGCAAGCTGATTTTTCACTCCACCACACATCAAGGTATCAACGAGAAACAAGCCATATAGCTCTTCTAGCTGTTGCTCACTTGGTTCCAAGAGGTGTTTTCATTGATCCTTGGCACTTTGAAACTCTCCCTCATGCATAGAAGAAACCATGACTGGTTTTGGCTCTTCCCTTCACTCAAATCAAGCCAAGTATCTGATTGGGAAGGGTCTGATCCACTAGATCTACCTTCTTCTCTAAACTTCAACTTCGATAAGGAAGTCTTCTTACAAGCCTTCCCGGAAAAGTTGACTATTTGTAATTGGATTTTCTTATTCTTTCACATCTACAGACAACTGATGTGTCACCTTGATGAATGGTATGAGAGAGATGAAAAATTCATGTCTTTTTCCCTTCGCAGAAACATGGAAGTCCTCCTCATCTTGCAACTCACACATTTTGATTTCAGCATCTAATGGGGTCACTTGTACATTATTGCAATCAGTTGCAACACATTTCTCATTTGGGAGTTCCTCCTTTGCTACTTGAAGACTAGATTATTCTTGAATAACCTCTTCCTCTAGCATGAAGTGTGACAAATCAAACTCTTCAATTTTTTTCTCTAGAGGACTGTTTTGGGTAGCAAGGTCTTCCTGAAAGCTCTCCTTCATCATTGACTCATCAATCAAATCAGATTTTTCAAATGAAAGCAAGAAATTTTCAGTGATGTTTTCCTCATCAAGTACCTCTATAAATTTGATTTGGTCTCTTCTAGGTACTCCTCTTCAGTGAGACTTGGATTTCATTCTTTCTCTTCCTCCATGACTAATTTTGTGGCTTGAATTGGATCAACAACCTTTTCAAACAAAGTGCCATCATGGAAATTGCATTCAGAGCATGCAGAATGCTGGTCTTCTTCTTCATCTTCTGTTAGTCCACCAATGGTTCATCAACTTTGGCCTCCTCTTTTGGCTTTACCATCCACCAAACCTAGCCCTTTTCAATTCTTCTGTCATTTCTCCTTTTTTGGCTCTTCTTCTTATTTCCCTTGACTTGTTGTCTAATTGTTTTCTTCCCAAGATGACTAGGATTACAAGGAGGGTTGGGTTAGGTTACAATAGGTTTTACAATTGTTTTTGGTGGTGGGGAAGGTTGAACTTCTTGTTTATTTGGAATGGATGACTTCTTGGAAGGGAAAAAGGCAGAAGGATTGAGGTGAGATGGAAGATTAGAGGATGGAGAGGGGAAATCAACATTAGGGGCAGCATACAATGGCTTGAATTTGAATCTTGGGAAGGAGAAAAAGATACAAGGAGCTGACTTACAAAAGGGGACTTCTCATGGACAAGGTTCCATGTGACCAAGTTTAAAAGATTTCATCTGTGTTGTAGCCCTAGATTTAACCATGTTAGCCTCCATTTTTTTAATATTATCTAACAAATGAGCACTCTCCATTTTATTGCTGTAATTATATCCATACCCTTGTTCTTGATAAAATCTATAGTCAAACTGTTTTGACATTGCCCATATGGGTAAACATAGTGGTTCTAATTTTTATCATAATACTGATCTAGAGGAGTTGGGAAGTAAATTGGAGGTTGATTGCACTGTTACAATTGTGAATTCCATTGTGGAAATGAAGCCATGATTATACAACTTCACAGAACGGAAGAAAATGAAAGACACAGAAAGAAATATGAATGAAAATGGATGGAGAAAAGGTCTACAATTCTAGAGATTGGGTTTTTTAAACCAGATGGGGGTAAGTGCACCAAGTTGGTGGACAAAAAAGGGGTCATAAGTGGACGTCATATTGCAAAAAACAACAAAATCTCAACTTGTAGGGATTATTAGCAATACGTGCACTCAAAATTAGAAATTTTTTATATAAATATGAATCGTAGCATTCAGAATCTAGTTTCTAAAATACTAATTTTTTAAAAAAATGGACAAGTTTAGCTATATTAAACACTATAAAAGTATATGACTTGGTTTTTGTTTTTGAAAAAACCTATAAGATTGTAGTCCGTTTTCCCGCGATTTGGATGACCAAATCTTGTTATTATTTTTTTCCTTTGGTGAAAAGTTAGATGTAGTTTTCTATCTTGGGATGGATTTTATTTTGTATTTTTTTGAGCAATATTTTTTTTTATGATTTTTTCCATGAAAGTGGTCTAAAAAGATTTAGAAAACGAAGCACTTTCCGTTTGCCTACCATAACTATATATCAAAAAATATCGAAATCAAATAATTTTTTTAACGTGTATACAATTTCTCCATGCTTGGGATGGTATAAGTTTTATCACATTTTGATTAGTGAAACAAAAGTTGCAGTCTTAAACATACACATGAACATTCGTGGGAAAAAAATGTCTTAAAGACCTATTATTAGTAAAAAATTATAAAATGATATTTATCTTATTCTATTCACTTTAAAATCAATATTTCTATGAAGCTAATAGTCTCCCCTACACGATGGCACCATTTTTGTGAAATGTTTTCAGTTTTTTAGCATGGTTCAAGTCTATGGAAGAGTAAATTTGAAGTTTTTTGACCCTTTACACTTCATAATGACCTTCCATAGCTTTGGTTGGGGCAAAACAAAGATTTCATGAGCCTTAGGGTTGGATTTGATGATACAGATCAGAACCACAGATCGTGGGTTTTTAAACAAGAACCTACAATCACGCTTTATAAACCGCGAGTGCGGTTTATAAAGCGCGATCACGGTTCATAAATCATATTTATACGCATCCCAATGTTCTAATTACCATGTGATTTTTACTGTTTGACTTTACCGTATGAATTACTGTGAAATTCTGTCATTTTCTACACGTTTTTCTTATCACCAGAAGTAAAACATCATGGGAGACAAGAAATGAAGTCAAAAAAGGAAGTCATTAAGTAAAAAAACACCAAACGAATTAGAGGAAAATAGATTTCAAAATGTTGAGCGAATGCGTAGAATCTTCGTGAATCAAGAAGAGGTTCATCTTCAACCCCTACTATTGTAAGTAATGAGGAACTAGGTAATGTTTCTACTCAATGTTGAAGTTGAATTAAATACTCATGATGAAGATGTTTTTACTGTCAATGTTGAAGAAGAATTAAATACTCGTGATGTAGCAAATGTTGAAATTGAAGGAGACAATGAAAATGTGAATAAAGAAATTCAGGTTGAAACTGTAGACAACAAAAATTTGACAAAAACACCTCCTATATTTTCCGTAAGAAACCTAATTATTTTATTGAAATTGATGAAAATATTTTGAAACCAATGTGTGGACAAAAATTTTGAATATGGCAAATCAAAGAAAAGCCACTGAAATTTGAGATAATCATTTTGAAATTTTAAATGATTCCCAAAGATGTTAGTTGTTGGTTAGTTTGATGAAATTGAATAAAATGAGACCTACATTAAACACCTTAGGATTGACTAACATCTAATATACATGGTCAAACCTCTACAATTGTTGAAAACCTTCATGATGCAAATCACACTATTGGTGTCAAGAGATGCACTAGGGATAGTAATATTGTGTGTCGTGTACTTGCTACTAGTGTTGTAAGTGAATCAATAAAAAAACAATGTTTGATTACGTAAACAAGTTGAATGTTGCAAGTTAATCGAAAAAATCTAATGAAAGCAATTGAAAGACGTAATATCCTTCAATCACTCAATAACACCTATTTTTGGGCATTTTCTGCTAGAGCACCGTGTAAGGACAAATATAATACTGATGCTATAAGAGAAGTTATTCAATTTTGGCATGATAACACTAGAGTTTCACCTAATACAAGAGATGTTGTAAAATGGAGAGTTGGTTCTATTAATCGCGAACCACATCCAAAGCATTTATTAGATATGACTCAAACTCAATTTTTTCGTAAGTTTGAACAAGAGCATATGGAAATTAAAATTAGTCAACATTTTTTTGAAATGTTAAAACCATTCTATGTGAAAATCAACCACACTCGCACCACTTGTTGTTGTAGGCAACATGTTGAATTTGCTATGCATTATGCTAATTTTTTTATGTATTCATTCTATTTTACATTCTGAAACTATGTTATCGGAATGTGGTGTTCAAGTTCCACCAATATCTTCCAGGGATTTCATTCCTACGATATTTTGTGAAAAAGAAGTTGGACAACTTTTTTTATAGTCAGGATTGTTTAGATGAAAGTTGTGGTACATGTGGCAGATTACCTAAATTGGAAAGTTACATCCATGAGCAAATTGAAGGTGCAATAGGAAATAATTTAGTTGATTTTCAGAAAAATTATCATGCATTTGACTCTAGAAGGATGGGTGAAGTATGTTTAAACGACCTCGAGCATGACCACTATAGGCACAAGGGGAATTGATAAGAAAGTTAAGTGTTGATATTATCAAAATGAGAATGGTGGGAATATCACACTATGATTGCTCGATGGTTGAATGAACAGTTCTATTGATATGGCAGAAGTCAAAGTTCCAATTGTTGGTGTCACTATTGTAATGTACATATCAGTTGCTAAATTGTGTAGAGAATTAATACATTGGTAGTTAGATGACATGTTTGCACACATGCATTAGGTTCCAAGATCAACCTAGGATAATATTACTAAGGAAAGACTTGCTATTTTTGTGCATCATAAAATTGATGTAGAATGTCCAAGGAGGCATGGTAATAGGTAACCAAACACATCCTATAGGGGGAATCTATCAATCTTCATAACCTTGAAAATTGTTCTTTATGGACTTAAGGTTATTGATAATAAAATCAAGGGAAGTAACACAAGTACCATTAAATTTGTATATGAGGGGTCTCTCAATTATAGTGTGTCCAATTTTAATTGAAATAAATATTGGAGGATCATTTGTGTGAAAGAGAATATCATTAGGAATCATGGAGTTGATATTGGAAAATGATAAACATGGACATGGCAGGGTCATGTTGTGAAAAAATCTCTTGAAGAAAAGAGTTGAAGTAAAAAGAATGGTGCCTAAAACTGAAGATGCAAAGAGAACTAGTGGAATGGTGTATTGCACAACACTGGCCTGAGGGTTTTTCAAGAAATTTCCATGGTTCACAGATTATTTTTGGTTGATACGAGGAACAAAAAATTGCTAACGAAAGAGGATTATAGACATCACTAGGTCCAGTGATATGCACTCATTTTGTAGCTCAGACGTCTTCGTGGACACATGGACAAGAAAGTTGACATGTTTTTATGCATTCTTGTATCGAATTTGTCACTGTTAAGTGTGATTCAGAAGAAGGGTCGAGATGGATTGTAGGCCTCAAATTGAGCTAGTTATCAACCTCCCTAAGATACGGACTTGTTTCATACATGAAGTTTACAAATCCATGAATTTGATGAAATTTGCATTTGGTGCTAAAAGTACTTATGGGTATTTGCAATTTTGGTATGATTATGTCATGAAATTTTAACATGTACCATTAAATTGAGTTGAAACTTTTTTTTGTAGGACATTGTGTTTGTAGCGTATGTGTGAAGAAGACAATGAAGAAGAACAAACTATTACTTGTAATTGCATCAAGGAAAAAAGAATTTGACTTATCTGTTATAATGGGAAGATATTGGTCACTACAAGGTAAGTGGGTAGTTACTGGACCTTGGCTTCGGCGGTGGTATCCATTAAATACAACTCCTCTTTGGGTGTTTGAAGATTTGCGACACACAAAGAACATACTCTTATATTCGCATCTACTTCTGCGAATAAATATTCAGTTGTATAGATATCGGGGAAGGCTAATAACAGAGTCTTTGGCAGGTTCAAGAGCAGATTCATAAAGAATTTGTGCCGCTATCAGAGAAGATCCAATCCTGATGGTTTCATTGGAATTTTTTTACAATGCTCATGTGAAGATATAATTTCTTTGTGTATATATAAATTTTTAGTTAGAATAAATTTAAGTTCATAGTCTTTTATTAAAGTTGTGTATTTATATATATATAGTTGGTTTTGATTTGAACTTAAAATGTATTGACTAACACTTTTATATGCAAATAGTTAGTTGGCTAGCCAGAAAAGCTTTCACCTTCACACAAATTAGAACTGCTAGTAAAGAGTATAAATTCTCCGGAAAATTAAGCAGAAGCTTTCATTGTTTACAAGAAAAGATAAGAAATGAACAATGATTTATGTACCTGTGGAGGGGGTTCTTGGCTCGGCGGAGAGGAGGTATCCCGAAGGGACCTGGCGCTTAGAGGAGAACCAAAACACACCTTTCTAATTAGTTACAAGACCATATATGGTGTACTGTAGAGTTTGGTACCACGACCCACGGTTGCAAAATATACCGTTTGACAGCCCCTTACACTGTCTCAAACTTCACTAAGGTGTGGTTGCAAACATAGGCAGCAAGGCACTGATTAGAAGAAGGAAAAACTTAAAACAAGTATTGTAGAGGGTCCACTATGTTGAGGTGTCTGATCAGATGAGACATCTCTAGGTTGCACGGAGTTGTGTAGCCACCCGTCGAGTGAAATAAATTTTGGTCTCAGGATTGAAGGGACTATGCGAATAGGTTAGCCGGAAGAAAACACCATGTCGTAGACTGAAAATGATGCCTCCTATAGGTTCACTGGCAATCGATGAGTCAACGTAGTCCGTTCAGTTACATGACCACTGTGGTACAAATATCCATTTGACAGCCTACACTGTCTCAAACTACACTATCGGTACGTTACAACAATTGGGCAACGAGAGGCACCGATTGGAGAAGGAAAAAACTGAAAACATGCTATTGTAAAGGGTACCTACGATGAGAGTTTAGATTGTTAGACGAGACATCTTAGATGCCACGAAGTGCACGTACTTCAATTATCGAAGTTGAACGATTTTTTGGTCTAAGGGCTCTTGAGGGACTCCCACCCAAATGAGGTATCCCGGAAGCATACGACGTTGTGAGCACCAAAAAGACACCTCCTCTAGTGTTAAATAGCAACCTAGACATGTCTGTGTAGTCGATTTTGTGCACGACACACCATTTACAAAATATAGAGTTTGACCGCATTATATTACACTGCTCCAAAAAGACATATTCGGGTGGTTTGCAAACAATAGGGTAGCGAGAGAACCATTGGAGAAGGAAAAACACCAAGACAAGCTATTGTAGAGGGGTCCCTATAATGAGGTGTAGGATGAGAGATGAATTCTCTAGGTTGCCACAGAGTGCGGGCGTAGTCCACGGTTGAATTTTAACAAATTTTGGCTCTGGCTCTAAGAGACCTACGCCAAAAACAAGGTAGCCTAGAAGAAGAAGAGAAAGAACACGGTATGTTGTCCGCACCACAAAAACTTCCTCTCGTGTTCACCTAGCCACCCAGTGTTCCACTCAGTCGAGTTTGGTGCCCGACCCACCGTTGCAAAATATACAGTTTGGCAACCTACACCAGCTCAAACACATATTCGACATGTTTGCAAACAATAGGGCAGTGAGAGGCAATGGGTTGGAGAAGGAAAAAAAATACTGAGACAAGCTTTATATAGGGGTCACTACATTGAGGTGTAGGATAGACAAGATGAAACTCTAGTTGACATTAGAGTCGCGTAGCAAATAGTCAAAGTTTGAACGAATTTGGTCTCAGGGCTCTTAAGGATACGCACCCTTTTCCTTCTCCACCCGTGATTCTAATATCTCTTTTTTGCCCGAACAAGGTAGCTCGGAAAGAAACGAAGTGTGCCGCACCAAAAAGACACCTTCTATGCATTCACCTAGCCAATCAGATGTGTCCACCTAGTTCATTTTGGTGCCATGACCCTCGTTTATTAAAATATATCGTTTCACAGCATTACACCGACTCAAACTACACTATTCGACACATTTACCACGAATAGGGAAGTGACACACCAATTGGAGAAGGAAAAATACCTAAGACAAGCGAGTAGAGGGTCCCTACACTGATGTTTAGGATTAGCAGAGATGTCTAGGTGCCACGGAAGGGTATGCGTAGTGCACTGTAACAGTTTAACAATTTTTTTTGTGTAGGGCTCTGGAGGGGACTCAGTCCGAATGATTGCGGCAGCCATGAAGACAAGACGTTCGTTTTGCACAAAACGGATGCCTCTTCCTAGTGTTCAGATATTCCACCCAGACATGTCTACATAGTCAGTTCGGTGCCATGACCCCACCTTTACAAAATATACCGTTTGATAAACCTTACACTGTCTCAAACTACACTATTCAACGCATTGTTTAAACAATAGGAACAACGAGAGCACAATGGAGAAGGAAAAACTAATAATACTATGTAAGGGTCCCATACATCAAGGTTTGTTGTAAGATAAAGACGAGACATCTCTACGGTGCCACGGCGTGTGCGCAATCACCCGCGAAGTTGAACGGATTTTGTCTAGGGCTCTTAAGGGAACTCTCCCGAATGAGGTATCCCGGAAGCAACGACGTTGTTGTGCACCAAAATTTCACATGATCTAGTGTTCACTTGGCCACCTAAACATGTCTGCATAGTCAGTTCAGTGCCTCAAACCACCATTTGCAAAATATACCATTTGACAACCTGTACCAGTCTCCAAACACACATTTGGTGGTGTTTGCAAACAATAGGCATCGAGAAAGCACCGATTGGAAAAGGAAAAAACTAAAAGATAGTCGTATGTAGAGGGTCCCTACACCAAGGTGTAGGATTAGATGAGAAATCTCTAGGTGCCACGAATGAAAGCTCATAGTGTCCCGCCGTAGTCCACCTATCCGAAGGTGAAACATTTTTTTGGTGTCAGGGCTCTTGAGGGACTCCGCCCGATACGACGGTACGCCCGCGGGAGAAAGCAAACAAAGTTGTTGACACTAAAAAATTCCTCCTCTAGCATTAAACCTAGCCAATAAGAACAGGTCGCGTAGTCGGTTTGGTTCCATGTTGAACCATTGTTTACAAAAATAGACCGTTTTTTTGATAGCCTTACCTATCTCAATACACACGTATTCGGCATTTTGCAAACAATATTTTTTTGGGACACGAGAGCACGATGATAAGGAAAAACATGAGATAGAGATTAAGAGGGTCCTACAACCAAGGGTTTAGGATTAGACAAGACATTCTATCTGGTGCCATGGGAGTGTGCAATAGTTACTGTTTAGTTCAACAATTTTTTTGGCGTAGGGCTATTACGGACTACCGCTCCGAAAGAGGTCGGTAGATGCAAGAGAAATGATGGTGCTGCCACATACAAAACAGGACCTCCTTTTAGCATAACCTAGCCAGCCGACGTTTCTTCAGCAGTTCAGTGACACGACCCACCGTTTTAGCTTTTCAACCAATTACAACTTTTTTAACAATTACAAATTCTTTCAAACAAATAGTACTCTTTTATTTCCAAGTATCGTAGGTTCCTCATCCTACAAATAGACTAGAACAACATTAGGCTTTCTTTACTAAAACTAGAGATCAGTTGATATTCATCACGTTGCCCCCCAGGGACCCCATGGGGACATTAGTGGGGGCAAGCCCCCCAAACACCCCTTTGGGAAAGTGAGAGAAAAATGTTGTGATTAACAGGGACTAAATTTTAATTTTTGTGCACATATATTATAATATCCACATTGTAACCAATCCACTTTATATATAATGACCAATCATTGCATTTTCTAACAAATGATAGAAGAATAAACACCATTTTTGCTTTTTTCTATAAAGTACTAGTTTTGGTTGCGAATATCAACAAAGTTTTCTATGGGTGTACCTTTGTCAAGGAAGTATATTCATTAATAAAGATGTAGAACAAATTATCTAATTAAAAATATGTTTTGTCGTATTGCGATACGCTAGATTCTTGGATAATTAAATAACAATTTTGATGGTCGACCAATACAGTCATCTGTATATTGATATCTCCAAAAAATTCCAACAATACATTTTACCCAAATTACATCTTGCAATAGATAGGCAACTATATATTTATACCTAGTAGGTCGTTTGAAAAATTGTAATATTTGAATCTGTGAAATCAAATGATAGGTCCAGTTACAAGTTGTGAATAGCCTAACTAGAAGTCAAGCTTTGATTTCCAAATCACTTACAAAGTATGAATCAAAATATCCACAAATGGATCACCAATTTGTTATAGGGATGACTAATTTATTTTTCCTCAGAAAATAGTGAAACTCCCACTCACGCTGAACATGTTCTCTACCAGATTTCCTAAAATCATTGACAACTCCAACAACATGTGTGAAATTCAGTCCTTGGAATTGACAGTCATTAACCTACCATAAAAATATTATTGCACTTAGAATATGAGTACATGAGATATATGCTTATTTTCCTGGGATTGTTGCACCCATAAATTTTTAATTTTAAATCAAACATACAATAGAATAATATACATAAGAGAAAGACAGATATAATGTGGCAATGAATTTGAATAAAACATAGAAGTAATATCGTTATGAAAACCAACCCATGCATTATAATGTATCAACACTATGTGTATGACGCAAGTCTTGAAATATAAGTTCATAAATGTGTACACTCGAACCAAGGTGTCAACATATAAGACAACATGCGGGCCACATTAAGGTAGCTAACTGT